>CM052886.1:12445233-12547915 GCA_028534135.1 Potos flavus | reverse complement strand
TAGAAACAAGATCACTCACACCAGGTCTGGTGCAGTCCCATTTAGGACTGCCCTTTTGCTTAAAACTGTAACTGGATTATTTGTAGTTCATGGTATGAAGTCATTTAAGTACTTAATAGTATATTTAAAGTGAAAGGAATAGAAATTAAAGACTAAATCATTTACCAAGAAATACCAGGTCAGGTTGATTTATTTTTGTAAGACTTAGTAGAGATTTGTTCCTTTCTTCAAAATCGGCTTTGTTTCAATTACCAATTAAGTGAAGTGGACTGTTATAAAAAGGCATATGAGTCAGGCTACAGTAGCATTCTTCCAAGAAAATCTTTGCAGGAGCAGTTATTATGGGGCTCTCTGCTTTGTACCTGCTGATATGGCAGGAGATCCAGAAGGGGTCAGATAAACAAGGCTTCATATTCATCAACCTTTTACTTTTTCCTTCTTTCACCCATTTTCCCCCCCAACTTTCATGACTTATGATATATAAAATAGCATGATTGTTCTTTGCCCTCAATGTATTTTTCACATTTTTAATCCAGGTCATAGTTTGTCACAGTTTATAAAAGATAGCTAATAAAAATGATTATCTCATGAGAATTTGCTCTACGATTATAAATTGCCATAAAAAGATTAGTTATTATTGTGGCTTATCAGCTGTAACATCTTAGCAAAATTATTTCATGTATTAGGTAGATCTTCTGGTTTCAAGTGACCAAAATCAAATTCAAATTAGCTTTGGGGTGAGGGGCACATAGGAAGTCTTGAGCGTCTTGGTTAACTGCAGTTGTGGTAGGGGTGCAGCCAGACCTCGGTGACCGTGGGCTCAGGGACTCAGAGCCCGTCAGAACCCCAGCCTTGCCTCTGTTCCTCTCTCTGTGCCAGCTTCACGCTCTCTGTAGACTTGTGCTTTCCCTAAGAAGGGAGGCAGGGTCAGCGACAGCCGCCAAGCCTCATCTCCTGTGACATTCTTCCATTTAGAACATCTTAGCAGAAGGGCTCTGATGGGCTCACCTTTGGTCAGGGACACATCGCTAAACCAACTGGCTGTTGTTGTGGGACAGAATCACATTTCACAGGTGATCCGGGGAGCCTACCCTGAGGAAGGGGCTGTTCCGGAGAAAAGGATAGCACTGTGAACCAGACACCACTATCGGTGTCTGTCATAGCTGAAGTCTGAGCTTCCGTTTCCTCAGTTATAAATGGTACAGTGATTTCTACATTGCTGGACTGATATAGTGGTTAGAGTTTATGCTTAGCCTGTAAAGAGTCATCATCATTCTTTCCTCCCACTCGTTCTATCAAGTTTCCTCTAGGGTATCTTTCTACTCTGAGGCCAAGTAGAGCAAATACCTTAACATTTCATTATTTTGCTTCTAAATCAATCTTTCTCTTACTTCTTAAACATACATTTCTTTCTCATAGCCAGCACCTGAAAATTAGTTAACATCTCCACTACAAAACCTAAGGAAGAGAGTCAGGGATTTGAAAACTTTTCTGTGGATGTCTACCTCTTACCTGTGCTTTTTTATCTTATTTAGAATGTTGGGGTGTACCTGGGTGGCTTGGTTGGTTGGGCGTCCAACTCTTGATTTTGGCTCAGGTTGTGATCTTTAGGGTCGTGGGATTGAGCCCTGCATCGGGCTCTGTGCTCAATGGGGAGTCTGCTTCTCTCTCTCTTTCTCTCCCCCACCTCTGCTTGCATGCACCCTCTCTCTAAAATAAATAAATAAATCTTTGAAAAAAAAAAAAAAAAGGATGTCAAGCTAGGGTTCCCAGGTGGCTCAGTCGGTTGAATGTTTGACTCTTGGTTTCGGCTCAGGGTCCTGATCTCAGGGTCATGCATTGAAGCCCCATGTTGTGGCTACTTAAAAAAAAAAAAAAAAAAAAAGAGAGAGAATGTCAAGCTTTGGAGAGCACAGTATATCCTTGGGTCTCTCAAAATATCAAGTACAGGTATCCTTCGTTTTCTGAAAGTTCACGTTAAGCCACTTCGCTTTTATGAAAGACCTACATTAGTAATAGCTTTTATAGTAAAAGCAAAATCCTCTTCAGATTTCTTTCAGTTAGCACAAGTAGGTACTAATGTAGGTCTTTCCTAAAAGCCATGTGGCTTTAATGCAAACTTTTGGAAAGCAGGGGACAGTCTTTGCTTTATACCATTTTGTCTTATAAAGGGTTTCATAGGAATGTTCTACTTTTGGATGGGGAGCAGACAGAAACATATATATAGCTTCTTGCATATAGCAGAGACTCAAAATCGCTTGAAGGAATGAATTTTTTGTTCCTGCTACATCACTTCTTTTCATAAAAATTTTTATCTAGTCTTCCATTACTTAAGATATCCTTTAAAAAAGAACAAATGTAGTGCTTAACTTGCATTGTATAGAATTGGAGACAAATGCTTTTTAAATTAAAACTTGTTGGATGTATAGATTATTGGGATAGACTTTATCTTATGATTGGGTGAGTTTAAATAGTCCGTTTTAAATTTTGCCATGTCTTTGATAGTGACACCAAAGAATATAATCTCTTTCTATGAACGCATTCCCAAGGAGTGGGCTCTGCTTCCAAATTAGCCTAGAATTTTTTAGTAAATTAGAAAAAAAACTTCATAATAACCTTTATAATTGCCACTTCAAAATGGGAATTTGGAGTGACACCAAATTATTAATCAGTAGAAAAGAATAGATTTCAAAAAGGTAATTATACCAAATTTAACACCTCTTGAAATATATTCTGTTAAATAAATATAGTCCCTTTTCCCTGTTCTTATTTGTAAGCAATGAGGATAATTTAGGTACCTTGAATCAGAAATCAGAGTACGATTGGCTTAATAGTTTGGGGCTTACTTCTGGCTATAGATGACTTTTGTCCTTTATCTTCTTGGAGAGGAGAGGCAACTACATTCTCTTTAAAGCCCAGAAGTGAATTATTAGTGTAGTTTAGCTCTTCTCAAAGAGGCATGTTATGACTTCCCCACATTCCTGGACAGTTAGACTGTAATTCTTGGTTGTTTGAAAAGGTGTTTGAATGTATTTTAAGAAGCTTGAATAAATGGCTATTTTTCTTACAATTTTACTTGCTTTTTCAAGCACTAGGATAGTTTCCAGCTCTGACAGTCAGCCGTATGCTGACTGGAGTGAATTTTTTTGATATGACAAAGTGTTTTGGATGATTTACACTTGACTGCATAAATGTAGCCTCGCAAGTTATATGATGTGAAGAGAATTGGTTAAACATAAAAAGGGATTATTTATCTACTAAGAAAATGATAGGTTATTACAGATTGATTTGAGGTTATTGTTGTTCAGGGGCTTTCCCTACAAATTAGAGCTCTACTGATCTGGAGATTTCATATCTAACAATAATAATGGCTAATGTTTAATGAGCCTTTACACCAGGCTCCTTGTTTTGGGTTTTATATGCATCATCTCATTTACTCTTCCACAAAATTCTGGGAAGTTAGCTCTACAGTTGCGTCCATTTTGTAGGTGAGGAAATGGAGTCATTTAAGAAATAAAACCAGTACTGAACCCAACTAATTGGAGTACAGAACCCATTGTGTTCTCTTGATTGTGTCCTCAAGGGAGGAATCCTTCTCAAAGGGACCCCGGGAGTGAGGGCTGCCACTGTAGCTGACTCCTTGTCCCACAAGGTGTAAAGGCAAGAACAGAGGCGCACAGAATTGGCTGGGATTAGTGCAACTTGCCAAGGGAAACGGGGCTTTTACCATGCACGGGGCAGAACCTGGGCCCCCCATGTGCCTCCTTCTATGGTACTTGGCAAAGGATAAAGGTTACCGATGACTTCACCCTCTATGTGGAGAGGAGACCTCGGTCCCTCAAGGGATAAAGGTTTGGGTCAGAGGAAGGAGCGCCAGGCCTAGCAGGGACAAGAGAGTCACAGGTACTCAGGATGGCTTTGGGACAGGAGCAGAAATGGATGGCTTTGGGACAGGAGCAGAAATAGACTAGAGCCTCTCTTGTGGTTTGGGTGCCTGCTTCTTTGCTGGAGTATTTGCAGGTCGAAAAGCACAGCTCACGCTTCGCCCTTTTCCTATTCTTTATAAAACAAATGTGCTAGTCTTCCCCTGCTTAACAAGGTTCCGGTGGTTAAGTTTATTACTTAGTCCAGGGGTTGTAAGGTAGAAAGAAATAACCGCTGGATGGGTGATAGCAGAACTAGAAAAGGAATGAAGATTGTTAGTGCCAGGCTGGTTTCGGTTAGAAATTCGTAAAACGCTTTTTTAATTATTATTTTGATTATTAATTAAAAAACTATGAATACACATGTTAGATGATAAACAGTCCAAGATGGCACATGATGAAGTTAAGGCTTTCCTCTGGTCCCATACTGAAATCCATACTTCCTTTCTTGATAGGTAAACACTATTGATAGTTTCATCCAAAAATTGCATATATATACACACGCATACACGCATAGGTATATTTTGGTTATATAAGTGGCATTATACTCTACACATTATTCTGTGAATAGCTTTTCTCACTGAATAATATATATTGGAGGTTTTTCCATATTGGTACATATAGGTCTCATATTTTTTTAAATGGCTGTATTTTAGTCCATAATAATACATTCTGTTGGCACAAAGTTTTATGGTTGGCCAAATGTTTACATATATTATTCCTCTGGGCCTCATAGCAGCCAGTAAGGGAGGTATCAAAAGGCCCAGAGGGATTGCCTGGTCAACTGGGATCCCGTGAAGCCTAGGACTCAAACACAGGTCCAGTGCTCTGAGCACTGTGCTGTTCCCCCCAATACTCCCATATTCCTTCCATTTAGTGCAGCAAGCAGAAATGGAGATTGGCTCTTCAGCAGTTAAAAAAAAAAAAAAATCACTAATCTAGAACCCCAAGAAGTCAGACGAAAAGGAAAGAGGACGTATGTTCTTCAGGAAGGTGAGAAAAGAGAATAATCAAAGTTTATAACCAGAATGGGCTCTTCTTCCCTTCCCTTTCACAGATGAGAGCATGGGGCCAAGAGCTTGTTCAAGGCACTTGGGCCATTTTCTTTCTGGAGGCTAGTTCTCAAGGTTGGTGGAGTAGGAGGAGGAGACTGTTGACTTTTCCAGGCTCTTTTGTTTTCATTAGCTGGAATGGGGTGTGGACGAGCAGATAGAGTGAAAGTCCAAACACCCTTGAGAAATGAGAAAACTCCTTTCCGAGCATTGTGAAGTGGCTCTTCTGAGAGTCTCCTCATAGGGCAGTCTGGCCACATAGACCTGAGCTGTCTGGACACCCAAGAAGTATGGTTTTGATACATTCCCACACATTTATTTACGGAGTATCTAACATTCATCTGGATCTTTGCTAGGCTGCAGGGCTACGTGTCAGCGAAACTGTCCCCAACCACAAGGACAAGAAAACATGTGAGAGTATCTATGCTACTATGGATTAAATTTACCATGCAAATAAGGACAAATAAATACAAAACAGTTGTCCTTATGCGTAGGTTTAGTTTTATCAAACAATCCTCGTGTAAAGGTTCATTGGTAATACAATGAATGAACCCATTTGTTTCTACTTGTTGGTAGAAATTGTTACTCAAACTGAGAATGTAGACTGGTAGTTATTTTTAAGTCTGCCAGACCGTCTTTTGGCTTAGTTCCTCATTTTTGAAATGGACTTAAAGATAAAAAGAGAATAACTGAACTCCTAGTCAAATATGCTGGAGAAATCTTTTGATCATTGAAACAGAATCTCATTCCTCTTCTTTTAGGACTTTTATCAGGATGCCTGGGAGGAACTTCACTAGGAACTTCACTTTGGAGGGCTCCTGAAGAAGGATGAAACCCCTTATTTAACATTTAGGTGGCCAGAAGCTTAAAGGACATTTATATTCCATACTGCATTAGATCTGAGTAAACACCTTCTTTCCCTTCTCTCTGAAAGCCCCACAGTGATAGTGCAGGAGTGGGAGGGGGGGACATTGTGCTTCTTAGTGGCCCGTGGAGTCCAGGACGTCAGCACAATGCAGCTCAGGGTCTCTGAGTTTTGCCTTCTTGCTCCGTTTCCCCCCTCCCCCATCCCCCTTGGTTCCTTGGCTTTGGGCAAGAACACGTTGAAATATTTCTACTGCTTTTGGACACCAGTGTTTGGACTTTAAATGACTCTAAGTTGGGAGAAAGCTTGGGGAACTCTCTGGAAACAGTTGAACAGACCAAAGGAGAGGGGTCCGGAGGCGAGCTGAATGCTGCCTGGCATTGAACTCATCACACTAGTTGTCACACTGCCCTCTTTTGTGTGATGCTTATCTATTGTCCCAGAAGAAGCAATTTCAGAAAGTCCTTTTCTGGGCTGTAGAACAGCCCTTACTTATCTGTTGAGCTGTAAGAGGCGTTATTGAAAGTGGTTCATTGTCTCTGGTGTATTACAGTGAGATGGTGGTCACTGATTTCATTATGTTTTCCTTTATTGCAGCTGTTGGTTTGATCCTGGGCCAGGTGCTTAAAACAATTGTGGTTTCGCAGATGGGAAGCAAGGCTGGACAAGGAGAGGGATCATGTCGTTACCCTGGCCGAAATTTTTAGCAGACTGGGTCTGACAAGGGCAAGTAGAGGATTTCCTCTTCATTTTCATTTAGAAAAAGAAACTTTCCAGGACAATTATCCTTCTTAGAATTCCTTTAAATATTTTTTCCTTTAAAAATATCCTTAGATGCAAATAATCTTTTTATTTCCCTTAAAATATGCCAGAATCGGCTAGCTGTAAAAATATAATTCGGGCTGCACTATTAAGGCATGCCGTTTTTATTTGCATGCCATGACATACAGATGCGGTTGTGAAATAGTTCAAATCATGGCACATTGAATGTCCTCACTGGATTTTTAGGAATGTGTTCACAGAGACAGCCAAATTCTATTTCATTTTGTTTGGCTCATGGCACTGGCTGTAAATCAGAGAATATTCACTTTAATATCTGAGTCAAAATTTATTTCCAAACATAATACTGCAGTTGTTCTTGTATAGAAAGTAAATTTCTTATTTATTTCCCTAATACCTTGCCTTCTACTCTCTCTTTCTCTGTGTTATGTTGGAATATGCTGAAAGGTCTTCCAGGGAGATTTTGATAAAATATGCCATTATCTACCGATGAATAGATTTCCTGCGGTTAATCTCTCATATCTTTAACTTTGGGAGTCTTAGGAATCACAGCTTCTGGAAATAATTTCATTGCTGCTTCTGAAATGCCCTCCTGATGTTATAATATTGTAACTACATTAGGGAGAAACGTTTTGATGATAGTTTAAAGTATAACAGTATTTAGACATCTGGCTAGATGTAGGTATCGAGTTCTTTTCCATGTCACCAGCCCCGTGATGGTATTCCTGGAGTAACAAGACTTGTGAACGAGGCTGACCCGGGCTTTGATCATGGACCTGCCTCTAGTAGCCAAGTGACCTTGAACAAGTGCGTCTCTTGGGGTCTGAGTTTCTGCTTGAATAATATGGGAGTTACAATGACCTGACTTGTCAATTGTGATGTTTAGATGAGAAAAAGAGCTAAAGTCACCTGGCAGGGTGCCTGGTCTGTAGTGAGCACATGGCCAATACTGCTGGCCCCAAGGGCATTTTGTTTAGAGGGAGATCTGAACGGGCCCACTTAAAATTCACATCTTTGATTCCTTTTCCTGCCCTACCTCATGGAGATGCTTCTTATACATCCCACTTCATTAAAAAAAAGTTGTGGTAAAATATACATAACATAAAATTTCCCATTTTAATCATTTTTAATTTAGTGACGTTACGTACATTCACACTGTTGTGCAAGTATCACCACTGTCCATCTCCAGAACTTTTTCATCATCCCAAATGGAAACTCTGTTCTCATTGCACAATAAATTCCCCATTCTCCCTTCTTGCAACCCCTGATAACTCCTATTCAGTTTTCTGTCTCTATGAATTTGACTACTGTAGGAACTTCATCTAGGTGGACTCATACAATATTTGCCCTTTTGGGGTCTGGCTTATTTCACTTAGCATGTCTTCAAGGTTCATCTACGTTGTAGCATGTATCCAAATTTTATTTCCTTTGAAGGCTGGATAAAGCTCCATTTTATGTATCTACCATATTTTTTATCTGTTTATCTGCCAATGGACATTCAGGTTGTTTCCAGCTCTTGGCTATTGTGAATAATGGTGCTATGAACATCAGTGTACCAGTATCTGTTTGAGTCTGTGCTTTTAGTTCTTTTGGGCATATACCCAGAAGTGGAATTTCCAGCTCATATGATCTCCAACTTCATTTTGACATGCCTCCCAAGCTTTGGTACTACATTTATAATAATAGTTTGTTGGGTAGTTGCTTGTTGGTGTGCTACTGAAATCTCAAATACAACGTGTTCCAGATTTTTCTACACCTCTTCTTCCCACGCCACTCCCAAATCAGATCCTCTTTTTGATTAATGATAAGAATAATTTTTGAGACATCCTGGCACAAGCCACCAGAATCTTTGACTTCCTTCTCCTCCTGTTCCTCCTTCTCTAGCCCTAAGAATTTGGCAAAGCTAATTTAAGTTTTTTTTACCTCTTCTCTCTGCCTTGTCTGCTCTACTACTCAAAGATGATTAATCATATTTTGGTATTCTTTTCATTAACATTACCTTGAACATTTTTAATCCTTCATTTTCTAATGAAAATCCTATATTTTGAACTCTCATTTCTATAACAAATTCTCTTAGGACCAAGTTTTGCTCTTGTGGACCTGAGTTTTGGGTCTGGGTATGGCAGCCATTGCTTTGTTTGGAGTCATCATCTTCTCAATCATTACTTCCTTTATAGAACTCCAACCTGCCCCCTCAAAAAGCCTGTGCTCCAGATGGGATTGGGGTGGGGGCAACATAGAGCTTTAGCGACTCCATTTTGTTCGGGTAACAAATACTTGTTGAGCTGCACTGTGTGCCTGAGAATGTGCTGGGCATCAGAAAATGGTCGTAAATGAGATGGATATAGTCCATCCCCTATCAAGCGTATAGTCACCCGGGGATTGTGAGGAGCAGTTAAAGTCCAATGTAGTAAGCACTGTGACAGGACAAAAGCTAGGCATCATCGGAGGGGCAGAAAGGAACCCCAAAGGAGTTGCTATCTCAACTGACATGCCTGAAAGACTAATGGGAGTCATTTGGGCTAAGAGTAGGGGAAGTGTGTTCCCATAAGAAAGAATGGTGTGTGCATTCCTGGGGGTGAGAAGGAGAAGGGTATGTTAGAACAGGACACGGTTAGAACTTAGAGAGTGCTAAGAGATAAGGCCAGGAAAGGAGGTGGGGTCAGATCAGGAACAGTTTGGTAAGCTGTTTTAAGGCATTTAGATTTTATCCTTAGAGCTTTGAGGAGCATCAGAATATTAAAGCAGGGCAGTGGCTTGGTGGTGTATGATTTTAGAAGAATCACCTGACAACGCAGTGGGGAATGGTTGGCAGGGGAAGGCTGGAGGCACGGAGTGGCTTAGTGGGCTGCTGCGATATTCTGGGCTGGAGATGGTATGAGTTATGGTAGGGATGGTGGGTCAGGGAAAAATTGATTTTGCTTTGAAAAGGAATTTAAAGATAATAGATTTTGTCAGCGTGTGCATGTGTGTGAGGGTTCGAGTGAGGAAGAGGGTAGAGTCTTGAAATAACACCAGGTCTCAGGTTTTGTGGTGTGGCGATAAAAGGGAAGAGACTGATGAGGAAAGACGACCGTCAGTTAGTTGTGTTTGGGACACATCCATCTGAGGAGGCTATGAAAAAGTAAAATCTAAATGGACCGACCGTAGGCAGGTAGGTATTTGGGTATGAAGTTCAGCAAAAGAGATTTGGTCTGAGGTGACTGCCAGATGTGTTGAAGGAAAAATGTGGCAAAAAGAAAGATACCCAATGTTAAGTTTCTCTCAGGATACTGCTTGTTTTCTTTTTTTCAGCTTTATTGAAGCATAATCGACACATTATAAGATATTTAAAGTGTTCATTGTGATGATTTGAAATACCTATATTTTGTGAAAGGATACTCTCCACTGAATTAGTTAACACATCCATTACCTCATGCATTTACTTTTTTGTGGTGAGAACATTTAAGTTCTACTCTCTGAGCAGATTTCAATGATACAATACAAGTATGATCAACGATAGTCCCCATATTAAGACATCAGATCCTTAGACCTTATTAGTCTTAAGACTCCACATAAGTGACACCATACAGTAGTTACCTTTCTCTGTCTGGCTTATTTCACTTAACATCATGCCCTCCAGGTTTATCCATATTGTCACAAATGATAGGATTTCTTTCTTTTTTAAGGCTGAATAATATTCCAATGTATTTATATAAATATAATAAATGCCACCTTTTCTTTTTTCATTTATCTGTCAACAGACCCTTAGGTTGTTTCCATGCCTTGGAAATTATGAATAATGCTGCTGTGAACATGGTAGTACAGTTAATGATTTTGTTTTCTTCTAGTTAAGTACTCAGTCCCGGAAACATTAGATCATAGGGTAGCTCTATTTTTAATTTCTTGAGGAACCGCCATACTGTTTTCCACAGCAGCCGCACCACTTTGCATTCCTGCCAAACTGCACGAGGGCTTCCTTTTCTCCAAGTCCTCACCTGCTTGCTTCCATTTGGTCTGTTTTATATTTTTTTTGAAGCTCTGACTATGGGTCATTGATTATTTTTGTAACTAGCAAGTGTCATCTTTCTCTGTGTTGGTAACAATGCAAAAACACCTGCTACTGACCGAGGGTAAGATAGGAAGAAAAGGAAAAAACAAAAAGATGAGAGAAAGAATCCCTAAGAACTGGGGGTGGGGGTGGGGAAGCTGTATGTGAGCCCATCTCCTGGCCCAGGAGCTGTGGGTTGGCCTGGTGGTTCCTGCTTCTCATGCTTTCTGCTTAGATTTCACTCCACTCCCAGTTCTCTCCACTCCCAGTTATTCAGACCCCACATCAGTCCGAAGGCGTTATTTTTATTTTTATTGTTTGTTACTTTTATTCATTATTTTATTTTTAGATTTTTATTTTTTTATTTATTATTTTATTTTAATTTTTTGAAATAACCACAAAATAGTGATTATTTCTCTAAAATGTCACCTGAGCCTCACATCTTGGCTTTGGCCTTTTGCATTTCATCTAGGACTGTGGGAAAGGCATGTTGGGGCTGGTCTGGTCACAGGTACATGGAGTTCTTCAGTGTCTTCAGTGAAAATACTGTTTCATTTGTACAGTTGGTGTGAGTTTTTTTTTTTTTTAATTAGCTCTACTTCAATAGGATAGGATTTTTATAAGCATTGTTTTCTTAAGAACAAATAATAAAGTTTAAAGTGAAGTTTCTCCTTAAAGAAACTAACTTTTTAATTGCTTCAGTTGCTTTCATAACACACCTTTACTGGGGTGCCTGGGTGGCTCCATTGGTTAAGTGTTTGACTCTTGATCTCAGCTCAGATCTTGATCTCAGGGTCCTGAGTTCGAGCTCTGCCCAGTGTGGAGCCTACTTAAAAAAAAATAACACACATTTATAAAATAATTATACACAAAGAACAAAAACCTACCTTGCTGTTTTCCTTCTCTGATGTCAGGTGAAGACGTATATATAGTTGTTAATGATGTTTAGTTAAGGTACTAAACTTACAGGTCATACATCAAATACATGCCTATTCATTTTTTCTTGTTGCCAATTTGCCAATTCTAAATTTTAATGTAGTTGGAGCAGGAGAAAATCCAGTCTGTCACCAAAGGTATGCATTACAAACATGATTCTGCTGGGCATCTCTTTTCTTTCTTGTTAAGGGATGAATTCGATTGCACAAATCCAGTGTATTTTATCTATTAAACATGTTAGTTCAGGAATTTCACTTGGGTCTATAAAGGTAGACATTTACGGTGATTACCAGTGCAAATGTAACATTTCACTGTTGGCCTCTGATCTAATTCAGTTATCCCATCCTCTGGCTTGCAAAACAACTGGTTCTTGAGAGGAAAGTGAATCAAAGTTAATTTTCGGTTCGAATGATTCTTGACTGTTTTCTTCTGAGACTTAATATAGACCCATTTATTTAGAGTTAAAATAAATCAGCATGTACAACATAAACATCATAGGAGACCAAACACTAAAAGTTTCTTTGAGGTGTCGGAAGATGGCAACTTTTGCTTCAAGTTAACATCTACCCAGGTAAAATTTGTTTCTGGTTCTATGATTTCCTTAGCTTGTCCCTGTTAATAAGGGCAGTTCTAAACATAAAAATTGTGCCTGGATATTTGAGGTAGTGTGTGGTCTCTTACTAAGTGGTCAGTTTACAATTTTGCTTGCTGGTTTGCTGGTTCCTATTAGGCAAAGGAAGAATGCAACGTGTTAATTTGATCCGAAGCCTGTTTATGTGATACTTTTTATAATGTATATCTAAAGAAGGAGAAGCAAGTTTTATGAGACCAGCATTTCTTGTTAAGGCCCCACTCCACCCTGTTCTAATTGAGATTGACCCTTAAATTGAATAAAGAACAAAGAGTTCTGTAGTGAAAACACTTTAGTACATGTTGCATCTTGCCCTTGGTGAATAGGGAACTAGAAACACAGATGATCTGAATTAGAGGGTGCAATATTTCCTCACCTTTTTTTTGAGAATGGGAAACATTTTATAATAGTCGATATCATCTCCATAGTCTAAATTCAGGCATAAGAATTTAGACTTCTGTGGACTTCTTCATAAAAACATGCCAATATTTATTAATTTGTGGAGTTTAATATTCTCCATATTAGAAACCAGACTTCTTTTGAGGGATAAAGAAATGGAGGTGACCCCTAAATCATAGAGCAGAAACGTCTTGTGGGCAATTGGCTGTATGTACCCAGAACTCAGAGAAGAGTGTTGTACTGGGAGTTCAACTCTGCGAGTCATCTGAATTTATGACCGAGGAAGCCAGAGCCATGGAATAAATTCTCTTGTGGGAAAATTTGGAGTCATAAGAAGGGCCTGACACTGAGCCCTGTACTGCTCTAGCTTAATGTTGGCTGGAGGAAATCTGCAAATAACACTGGGAAGGCACAGCCTGAGGGGTGGAAAATACACAGGGGAGTTCTGCATTATGGAAGCCAAGGGAAGAGCATGTTTCAAGAGGAAGGGAGGAATTGTCAGATGCTCCGATAGGTCAAGTATGATGTGGGGTGGAACTATCTATTGACTTTAGCAATAGGGGTCATTTGATGGAAGGATTTAAGCAGCTTTTGTGGGACAGCTAAGGTAGAAAACAGGCGTGGGTCGAGGTATGCAGGAGAGGTGAGGAAAAAGCAGACCTCAAGTGTGTAGACCTTTCTGAGGAGTTGAAGTGAGAAGAAGGGGTGGGATGTAAGATGAAAGTTTGAGAGTGATGTGGGGTCCCGGGAGACCTTTTTTGTGGGACACAGTTGCACGCGATGAACGTGAATGAGAAAGGGCATTTGAGCAAGAGAGATGCAGTAAACAAGAGGTGAAAGAAAGAGGATCAATAATAAAGTTACAGTAGCAACAACGTTTATTGAGTGCTCACCATACCCAGGGCACTCTGATAAGCCCCTGACACGTATCCTCACATTTAATTCTTAGAATAGTGCCACATAATGGGCGCCGTTATTTTCTCCAGGTTAGAGAGGAGGGAGACCTAGAGATGTTAACTACCCCACTCAGCGTCCTCCAGCTAGTAAGTGAAGGACTAACTTATTAACCTAAGACTGAACTTTGCTGCCACCCTAGCTCACCGCCCTTGACTTGAATTTAGATGTTTGGGACTGCGTTTGAATACCTACCTAAAGATTTTCTAAATTCTGTTTTAAGAAAGCCCACTTTAAAACTCTGTGAAAGTTCTAACAGTGTTATTCCGACAAGGATTTTAGCTAGTGGTGTGGGTCAAAGAAAAAAAAAAAAGCCTTATTTGCTGAGAAAATGTGTGAGTGTAGATAAAGCCTTACGCCCTCAATTATAAGCCATATGAACTGAAGGCGATTTGCCCAAAGAACTCTGGAAGCAGTTGGCGGAAGCAAAAATCAAGTCTAGGAGAGTTTGTTTTTTTTCCCCCCACACTTGGAGAAGGGCAGCAAAGGGATGGCATGCGAAGGTAGCAGCACAGTCAGGCCAAGTAAGTGATAGGAAAACATCCCCCAGGTGGCTTCCCTGTAGACTCTGACCGGCTACATTTCCTGAAATAATATTAATTTTGTCCTCTTGCTTTTCATAGGACATAATGACTACATGTGTCCAGCTACCAACCAGTGCACGATTGATAAGAACAGGAGGAAGAGCTGTCAGGCCTGCCGGCTCCGCAAGTGCTATGAAGTAGGCATGATGAAAGGAGGTAGGTACCCTCCCCCTCCAGGGTCCCCGCTGGCGAGGGGCGTCCCTGCCTGGCTCCCGGTGCTGGCTTCTTTGGTCCCAACAACCATGGCAGTGCAGTGTTTTCCCTTCTAATTAGTTGTTAATTCTTATTCCTATTTTTCTTTGCAACAAAAGTATTTTTATAACACACTTTTTTTTTTTTTTTTTTAAGTAGGAAGTGCCTGGAACTGGAGATGCTAACATGCCATTTTGTGTTTTATATTTTAGATGTAAATACTTATATTTTAAATCAGAGATGTGTGGGAGGTGGCGGTGGAGGGAAAGGAAGACTGCTCAGTGAATTATTCTAGAAATATTTTTCAGTGACTGTTTATATTGCTAATGCTAGGAAACGATGTCTGAGAAGAAGCTTTCCCTAAATTGAGACTTGTACATGTGAGAGCTAAATAGCTAATTTATAATCTTCCAATCTCTGAGCATCACCAGGAAATTTGAATTTCAATCAAAAGGCAGCTTTTTCCTTTAGAAGTTGAGTCAACCCGCAGCTCCCATAACCTCAGCATCAGGCATGGGGCTGGTAGCAGTGGAATGACTGCGGAGCGCTAAAGCACTAACAGATTAGGAGTCCTTCAGGCTTTGTGCCCCTGTGACTCCATCTTTGTAGTTGCGTGTGTGCGTGCGTGCGCGCGCGCGCGCCTGCAAAAGTCCATGTGCGTGCGCGTGCACGAGCGTGTGCGTGCGTGGGTGTGGTTTTCTCTCCCCTCACACATCCAATTTTCCAGTTTTCTTTTACAGAAATCCAGTGTCTGGTTCTGAGGGTATTGACTGCTCTGTAGGTGTGGTTGCCTGATTTTCTTGTATTCTTGGGGATCTAGTCTTGAGGAATCCAGATGCCAGTCTTGGGTAGCCTTCAAAATACTGGGAGAGAACAAATAGAAAATGTGTAACCTAAGTCAAGGTGCGTTCAGTGTTTCAGGAGGATACAAAGGGGAGGGAGGGACCTAGGATTGTGCTATATTGCCTGCTGACTGTAATAGGGGAAGAGCTTTCTGAAGGAGATGGGGACTGAACATGAGTTAAGGAGAAGGGAGTTACAATGAAAAAGAATGGAGATTGTGCGGGTGCAGAGGCTTGGCTGAAAGAGGAAGCAGAAGGAAAACCAAGTACCTGGTTGGAGGGAAGCTTACGGTCAAAGATTCCTGAGTTCTGTGATCACAGATAAGCCTGCAGGTTGGGATTTTAAATACAGCATTTGGAATAAATTCTCTTGATGAACAGACGAAATATTGAATTTACTCATTGTGTGAGCTGTGACTATATGTCTTGGATGTCTGAAAAAGCAGCTTTAACTCAAAGGGTAATTAATGCCAAGAATTTAACAGCCACATTCAGAAAATGATACTTGGAGTCATAAATGGATTAAATATTTAAGGAATTCATCTTTCTTTGTGCCGTTAGAGAATTAGTCAGGCTTAATTAAACTCACAAAAAGCTTCTTAAGGTAGCTTGAAAAGTGACAGGAATATAACAGCTACATGTAAAAAGTTTAATTTGAACCAGTGGAGTCCAAGTTTAATGTGCTTCTTTGATGACTGCAAATAGTTTAAGCCCAGCCTCTTAGGTTCTTTCTGAAAGTTGAAATAATCAACTCATGAATATGTCCAAAACATTTTTTTCTTTTGAGGGTACCCATATATTGACCCCACTTCATAAAAATAATTCTGTTTTTCCTAATTTATATCCAAATACAGTCTGGCTGCATAAATATAAATTATGCATACTTGTTTTTAATCTAACAAAAATTTTAATATGCAGAGGCATAATGAGAGTCTTCCCACTGTTTTTAAATACAACTCTAGATAATTCAGCTACACCTAGGCAGTCTGTGTGTGCATGCATATACTTGTACAAGCATATTTATGATAAAATATGTATTTGTGTTAGTTTGCTGCTTATCAGTCTGCTTGGCCTGCCATAACAAAGTCTACAGCCCGGGGGGCTTAAACAACAGAAATCAATTTTCTCACAGTTCTGGAGGCTCAAAGTGCAGATGAAGGTGTTGGAAAATCCAGTTTCTGGTAAGACCCGTCTTCTAGGCTTTTAGATAACTGCCTTTTCAGTGTGTCCTTTTCTCTGTGGGCACAGACATAGAGGGAGCATTCTCTGGTGTGTGTGTCTCTTCTTACAAGGGTGCTGGTCCTATTGGATTAGGATCCCACCTTCATGACCTCGTTTAACCTTTAATACTTCCATGAAGGCCTTATCTTCAAATACAGTCACACAGCATGTTATGGGGCTTCAACATGGGAATTTTGATGGGAAATAATTTAATCTATACAGCTGCTGTATCAAAATACTGTAGATTGGGGGGCTTAACACACAGAAATTTATTTTCTCACAATTCTGGAGACTGGGAAGTCCAAGGTCAGAGTGTCAGCAGGTTTGGTCTCATCTGAGGGTCTTCTCCTTGGCTTACAGATGGTCACCTTCTCACTGTGTCCTCACATGGCCTTTTTTTTCTGTATGCACACATCCTTGGTGTTTTTTCTTTTTCTTCTAAGGTCACCAGTCCTGTTGGATTAGGGCCCCACCTGTGTGACCTCATTTGATCTTTGTTATCTCTTTAAAGACCCTGTGTCCAAATAAAATCATATTCTAAGGTACTAGGGTTAGGGCTTCAACACGAATTTTGGGGGGAACAAAATTCAGGACATACCAGTATCTCATAAAGATTTCTCAGTGGTTATTCAGTGTCTGTCTACATATAATAAAAGCATGTGTCTTTCTGGCAGTTTATATATATGTGTGTAAGTTTTATGCCAAGCTTTAAAATTGTAAAATTATAGGCTGTGCAAACATCTCATTTTAATTATACGTATAAAGCATTTGCCCTTAAAGCAATGTGATTTATTATATTTTCTACAACATGAAATACCACATATAATCTCATGACACCTTGTATAACAACTCCCCAAACCCCACTGAATAAAGACTTAATTTACAATCGGAAGTACAAATATAACTATAAAGTTTGAAATTACTTTGTAAAAACAGCTATGACTAAATAAATCTTTATAACATTTCCTACTGGTTTCATAAGAATCCAGTTTCTTAACCAGGCTCAACAGCAATTAGATTATCGAATCTCTACCTATAACATAAAATGATTAGTTTCAGATAAAAGAGAGAACCATATACCTACTCCCTATTTTTATAGCAAGACTGAGCAAATTTACTGAAATGTTCTAAAGATCTGAAAGAGTACATGATTTATCTACATGAAGAAATTATTTGAATCTGTTTCGATGCCTATAGTACCCCGAAAATCGCAACATCATTATTAGATTTGGTTCTGAGCCCTGGTAGTTCCATAAGATACAGGATTTAAGATGTGTTCTAGAGAATGCATTTCCTGATTGTAGTACATGTGCAGGTCTTTCTGCCTCAGCTGCATTTTCCTCCCCATCTGCAGATTCAGTGTCTTTTCCTCAGGGAGGCTTTGTTGGTTCCCGGTGTTCTACCTTTCACAGCACTCCGTTCTTCTCAAGTTACCATAATTATTACTGTTAGCTATTCAGCAACTGTCCATAAACGCCACGATGGCAGGGCCTCTCTCTGTCCTGTCTACTGAGCTAGCACTAAACAAGTCACAAAGTAAGTGTTTAAGACTTTTTTTTTTGTATGAAGTGATGACTTAATTCATTTAAATAGTAATTTGTTTAGAATCTCTTACACGTGAGCTATCATGGAGCAACACGAATAAGACCCAGTCCCTTCCATCACTGTCCTCATGGTACAAAGAGGACATTTGCATATGAAGTGGCAAAAAAGTCCAGAAGACAAGTTGAGAGTGGGTTGGAAGATGAAGATGATAATGAAAGACCAGGGGCCAATGAAGTTCAGAGCGTTAACCAACCACTCCTGGGTTAGTCCAACCCAGGATATTATTCAGACTATCTGATTCCCAAGGGGTGTGTGTGTGTGTGTGTGTGTGTGTGTGTGTGTGTGTGTGTGTGTCTATATATATATAATTTATTTATTTTAAAGAAGGGGAGGGGCAGATGGAGAGGAAGAGAAATCCTCAAGCAGACTCCCTGCTGAGCTCAGAACCTGACATGGAGCTTGATCCTGGGACACTGAGATCATGAGCTGCGCCAAAATCAAAGAGTTGGATTCTTAACCAGCTGAGCCACCCAGGTGCCCCCAGGTGTATATTGTTATCAAAGAATCTGCTATTCTAGTTCAGTTTGGTGCAAAGGGGGAACACTTCAGAGGTGGCATTCCTGATCCAAATACTGCTCCTCCTCGGACTTGCTGAGTAATCCTGTTATAGTCACTTTTATGAGCTTCATTATCCTCAGATGTGAATAAAACTAAATAAATTCTACTTAACAAGTTTGTTACACAAATCATAATTCATAACATATGAAAGTACTTTATAAATTTAAACTACCACCCGAGTGTTAGCTATTATGTCTTTTCTTTTTTCTTTCTCTCTTCCTCTCTCTCTCTTTTTTTTTTTTTTTGTGGTTAGAAGAAAGAGAATGGTAATTTCATCACTTATAGTGGGTATAAACATCTAATTCCCTTGTGGGGAATAAAAACCTGGCTCAGATACATCTGCTTTTTTGTTTTTTTCTTTTTGGTGTGTATACTGGATATGGCTTCATGATCAGTGAGACTTGTTGTGCTTTTCATTTTATGATGTCAGAGATTTACACAAACTTGTTAAAATTCTTTCCTCACAATAGACTCAGAAGTATGTTGGTGGCAAGGTTTTCATTTTTCACCTGAGGAAATTGGCACACAGAAATTAATTGATGCAGGAAATTAATTGATGGACATGCACTCTGGTTATATTTTCTTATAATGCATTAAGAAGAAATTCGAAGGGGAGTTGGAGATACAGGCTTTCAGTTATGGAATGAATAGCTCACGGAATAAAAGGCACAGCATAAGGAATATAGTCAGTGATATGTTAATACTGATGTATGGTCACAAATGGTAGGTATACTTGTGTTGAGTGTAGCATCCTCTATAAACTTGACAAATCACTATGCTGTACAGCTGAAACTAATGTAACATTGTGTGCCAACTCTACTCAAAAAAAAGATGAAATCTGAAAGAAAGAAAGAAATATTGACTAGTTTTATTTTGATAACAATGCTACAATTTAATTTTGAGAAATACTCCAAAACAATAAATAAATTAATGTTATAATTTTATTTTATTTTATTATTATTTTTTTTAATGTTATAATTTTAAAGCGAAAAGCTAAGATACTAATAATATAGATGGGGAGATGTATGTTGTGTCCAGAATAACTGAGAAGCTCAAAGAAGAATTGGAAAGTACAATATTTCCTTATTTCCTAAGTTAAATATTTATCATTATGAGTGGCTATAATTCATTGCACTGAAGGGTTAACTCCCAATCCAGAAAATTAGTTTTCCCTTAATCCTACATTGGCTAAAAAAGAAACAACAACAACAACAACAACAACAAATCCTATATCGGCTATCTTTTACCAAAAGTAATCAACTGATTATTTTCTTTTTTAAAGATTTTATTTATTTATTATTTATTTCTGAGAGAGAGACAGAGAGACAGAAAGAGAGACAGCATGCATGGGTGAGCGTACCAGTGGGAGCCTGGAGGGGGCAGAAAGGAAGGGAGAGGGACAAGCAGACTGCACAAGAGTGCTGAGCCCAATGAGGGCTCCATCCCATGACCCTGAGATCCTGATCTGAGTGGAAACCAAGAGTAGGACCCTTAACCGAGTGAGCCACCTAGGTGCCCTAGTAATCAACTGATTATAAGTATTAATGATGGTAGAACCAAATCAATGCATTGAGAATGTAAATGTGAGGTTCTTTCTTGGGATTGTCCAGTGATTTGTGTGAGAATTATAACTGCATGTGAATCTAAGCTTTTTCAGAAGGCAGAATTAGGGGTTCATGTTTAGGATTCGATTTCAGAAAAATGTTAAAAAAAAGCTAGTTGCTCTTGACCAAAGAGATTCTGGATGTTTTAAACAGCAACTGATATATCTATGCTATTAGAATATTATTTTACTAATTAATATTATGGATATTTAATTTATTAAAAATTTCCCCCATATGATCATTTTTCATTTGCAGACAAATATACTGAATCCAGTCCTTGAATCATACATAGGGCCTTAAAGATTAATGAATCCAATGCTTTACCCCATTTAAATCCATCAAATGCTTCTACCAGCAGTAGCAGATTCTCTGTCTATAAGACAGGTGAAACCTGATTTGACATAACCTCTCTTCACTCAATTTGGTGTTCCTAAGAAATCCAAAGGAACCCCAGGACTCTAAGGAACACAGTTTGCAAACCACCGATCTAATCTAATTCCTTTATCTTTGGATAAGAAAACTGAGGCTAGAAAGATTATCTGGCTTGATCAAAGTCTCAGAACTACTGAGCCGAAGAATTGAGCCTAGAATTCTAGATTCTAGACTCAGAGTTCTTTGTTTTTCCAGCATACCTCTTTACTGGAAGTACTCCATGCTACCACTCACATTTAACATGAAAAATAATTGACTAAAAATATGGGTGGCATATAACTAAGTTAAGGCACACAAACACATACATATACTCCAGAGAGATGAAATCCAGAGTAAAAGAAACCACCTTTATTCTATTCTTTCAGATGACATGGTGATATTAAGACTTCAGTGATCTGTTGACCCGGGAGCTAAGGTAATTAGGTTTACCAGGCTCATAGCTAACCTGTGAATAGCTCTCTATTTCTGCCTTTAGCAGTGGTGGCAGCAATGGCGGTAGAAGAGGATGTGGAATGTGTCAGGACTAACTCTGAATTTAAAGGAAAAGAAGAGGTGGGTAATGACAGACAACATTGGGGTCCATTAATTTTGCATGAACGAGAACAATGAGATGACTATGAGAACTAGAATTAATGAGAATTAGTTATTCTATCCGAACGTTGGTAAAAATGAAAGAGATGTCCTGTGATATATCATGTCCTCAGCTGCCTGATGGGTGTAGAGGCAGGTCAGCATATGCGACTGTTAGTTCTGCTGGGTGAAGCATGATGGCGGGTAACCCAGGGCTTCCATCCTTGTAAGAACCATGCTACCTTCAGACCTCTTGACATAGATGGAACAACTTTTTTTTACAGATTTTGCAGAGTATGATGGGATCAGCTCAATTCGAAGATTGATACCAAAACAACTTTTGTCAGAGTTACCAATGACCTTCACATTGCTAAATCCAACAGTCAGTTCTCAGTACTTATCTTGACCAGTTAGTGGCCTTTGACACCGTAGTTAATTTTCTCCTCCTTAATCTACTTTCTTTACTTGGCTTCCAGAAAAATATACTCTTTATTTTTCTTCCAACCCTACTGGTCACTCATTTTAGGTCTTTTTAGTGTGTTTCTCATCATCTTTACTGATTTTGGAGTGGCCCAGGGTTTAGTCTAGGGAACTCTTCTGTTTTCTGTCTATATTCCTTGTTGGTATCCTCTAGCCCAAGGACTTTAAATACCATTTATATGCTTAGATCAGTGACCGCATGTAATAGGCAGTCAATAAATGGTTGTACCATGCATGAATTACTAGAATGAATGAGTAAAATGGAAAGTACATCATTATAGCTGTAAAGCTGTGTATAGATGGAGATTGAGTTTTTTGTTTGTTTTTAATTAAGGGAGACTATCTGCTTGGAACGTAAAACCTGCAGTATAGTGGTTAGATTTTACTTATAGTAGTTAGCAGAACCTCATCAATGGAAAACAACAGTAACCATCTATTATGTATTAGGGAGATCAGCTAGGAGACGGCTGAGATTAGCTGAGTTCACTCATATGTCTGGAAATCAGCTGGCTCTTTTGGCTAGCGCAGCTGGAATGAACTCAGTTTGGTTCCACATGTTTCTCATCCTCCAGCAGGCTCATGCAGGCATATCTTCATGAGGATGGCAAAGGCACAGAGGAGAACAAGCCCCAAATCACAAGCCCATTTCAAGCCTTTGCTTGCATTATCTGATGATCCCCAGTGGGCCCAAACAAGTCAAATGGCTGGGTCCTTAGGCTTCATAATGGGGGTGTGGGGGAGGGATTCAGAGTTACATGCAAAGCTTGAAAAACTGGGGCCATTTTTGTAATTTATCACAATCAGAAAGATGAGCTTTTCAGATTTTGGACTGAAAAATAATTACAGAGTCATAGAATCTCAGATGTGGAGGGAATCAATGAGTTTATTTACTCTTCCTTACTCAGTGGAGGAATCCCGTATGTAGCATTCCTGATAGCTTGGGTTGGAGTGCTGAAAACAGATGTGCATTTTATTTTCATGCCTCTCTTAGATATATGATGAAGGAACACAGTGAGTTAGAAAAACCCAGAAGCAGATGTGAGCCAGTATTCCTGGAAAGATACGGGCATGTTTCAGACAGGCTAGATTTCACTAATTTATTCAGATGTGAGTTTAGTATATGCATGTGTATGTTACAATTGCTTATGAATGCAAATTAAAAAGGAATTAAGTGTAAGGCTATTTAATATTTCAGTGGAAGTTTCCTGCATACATAAAATTAACCAAAGAACATTGACAGTCATACTTTTATTTTTATTTAAGTTATAGCTTGAATACCGTTTTAATTTTTTTAATACTGAAATAATTTGATGGCTTTTTTAGAGGTCAATTTAGTTCTGTAAAGGATGGAAAGAGGGATCTTCATTTACTTTTCTAAGAACGACCTGGCAAGTTAGAAGGAATGCTGACAGTTTTTTAAGGCCAGGCAAAAGTAGGGATGCGTCTCTCTTGCTCCTGTGGTTTGCTTTTGCGAAAGTAAACTGGCCTTGAAATGATGTAAAGATCCTTTCTGTGGCTAGAACTTATAAAAGGTAGAATCTTGGGGACAGTAATTGTATGGATGAATTGCTGCTTTTCAATCCTGTAAACCTAAGACCTCATGAATTTTCATGTGTTTACTTTGAGTTTCAAGGACTGCCATGAGGCTAATGAAGGGCGATTAGAGCTGAAAAGAGCTTAAAGATCACCTAGCCCACCTCTGTTTTTCAGCTTATTGTTCCCTTCCAAGTCACACAGCTAGTTAACTGCTCAGATAAGAAGTCAAGACTCTTTGGACTCCTCTTTCAATGCTCTTTCCCTCGTTCTACACTGCCTTGCTGACCAATAGTGATTTAGATCATCATGAAAGATAGACACATGCATAAGTACGATATTAATATCACACAGACCATGACTAAGGACACAAAATACTACCTTCTTCCACAAGAACGTTAATCAATGCATTTGGCCCAGGTGCAAACAGCAGATGTACCAAAATAAATTTATGGGGTGATTTTTTTTTAAAGAGTTACTTCACGTTCAAGTACTTAATATTGCTTAATATTTAATATAATTTAAAAAGGACACTTCTCAGGCCACAGGTTTTCACTATTTTCCAATAATAATTTCAGTATTTGTTGTAAAGCCTCTTTGTTTTCTTTTTCAAATGTTTAGACTATCCTGGTATAAAAAAAGGCAACTCTGCCAGGTAGAAGGAGGCCTGGCTGAGGATCGAGTGTATGAGCTGGCTGTTCTAAGGACTCTTGGACTGATCACCTAATTTTTCTTTTTTCTTTTTTCTTTTTTTTCGCCTAATTTTTCTGAACTTAGTTTTTCAGTTCTGAAAAATATGAGCTTAGGGTTCCGTGGTCTGTAAAGTATCTTTCAAATCTTAAATTTTATGTTGCTCGACCTAAGTTCAGTTTAGTAGTGGAAAGGTCAGAATCTAAAACTGAAGGTGGTGTATCTACATTTCCGGATATGAGGAACCACCTCAGCGGCCGTGATATTTATATTCCATGCTGAATTCGCAGAACAACCAGCAACTGGAAAAACCCATGGGATGGACGAAGCTATTCTCTTCAGTAATGAGCATGGAAGAAGAATCTTTTCTGAGCGGAGAGTGTCACAGAAATGAGTGTGATGCCGCCCCCGTAGTGGCCTGAGCTATAAAAGGGTGGCTCTAACATCACTTATATCATCACAGTTATTCAGCCACATACATGAAAGAATTCAAGAGCAAAGTTTGTTGAGAGAGGACTTTAACGAAATGAAGCTCTTTCTGTTGTTAGAGATGTAATAGTTATACCAAAGACTTGAGTCCCAAGAACTGGTGAGAGTTTCTAGTTTTCGCCTTGGGGAGCAGACAAAAGGAGGAGGCTAGAAAGTAACTTTGGACAAGTTCCCGATTAAGGATCACACAAGCTCGTCTGGTGATGTTTGCTTGCAGACGTATTCAATGAGTGGAAGCCATAACACACTCGCGCGCAGACTTCTGGGAAATAGATGCCAGCCCTAAGAGAGATCCTAAGGTAAAGTGTGGAGTCGTGTATAAAGAAATGTCTGGTTACACCTTGAGGCAACATGTGGTTTAGTTTAAACTTGACTGAGCAAATAAAAGTTAGCCAGAGGTGCACAGAATTATACTTAGGTGTTTATATCTTTAGAAGCGTACTTTAAAAGACTGGCTATTACGGCACTTATTTTGTAATAACTTTTTGGCAGTTTTATTTAGCAGATTTTACGTAACAAATGCCAGGCCAAGTCCAAACTCCTTAGCTTAAATCATTTCCAGATAACCTTTCTTTATTGAGCATTTACTATGTGAAGGTCTTGGAGGCACAAGGGTAGAAGGTGGTCACTGATTACAGAGACTGGGCAATCTAATGGTTGAAAGAAACCATTCACATAAAAAGGCGACCAAACCCCTTCATTCCCTCAAGAGACCTAGGATTGGAGTTGCCCTGAAACTTCCTGGTTTCTCAGCTCACTCACCAGTTCTGACCCTAGTGATAGTGTGCTCTCAGGGATCAAGCAAGCTCAAGGGTGCTGGCTAGCCCATTACTTACTTTCAACTTCTGGCTCACGTTCTTCGGGATCTGTCCTATTGCCAAGTTAAGTTCTGCCCTTCCTGGATTTATTTATTTTTCTTTGTGGGTTCTAGTCTCATAGAAAACATACTTGTGTAAAAATACCAACTACCCCATCAGGTATTCTGAGAATCAAGTGGATGAATTTTATATTTTGGCAATCACGAATTGGCTTACAAATGTTAGGTATCATTATTCATATATGGTGTAGCATTGTGGTCTTTCGCTTTGGAATCAGACCGCCTGGATTCAAATTTCAGGTCTGTCTCGGGATGTGTGACCTTGAATAAGATACTTAACCTCTCCAAACCCCAGTTCCTTCATTTGTCAAATGAGGAATAGTAATAATAATAATGATAATGATAATGATAATAATAATAATTCCTACCTAATAAGGTTGTGCAGGAATTAAGGTATAACTTGTAGTATCGTATTTGGCTTTTAGTGAGCCCTCCATAAAGTTGGTTACAAGAGGTAACAAAGAGCACACACAATTTTTGCCTTGTGTACTAAATAAAATTCTATTTCACTCTACTATCATCCTCATCATAATTAATGAGGAATTACTAAGTAATTAGTTATTACATATTTAGTTTGATGTGGATAATCAGTGATACGTAAGATGCAGTGTCTAGCCCCAAGGAACCTACAATTTCGCCTCCTCCCTACCCTAGCGTTCGTACTTCTCCACCCACTGAATCACACCTATTTTTTTCATGCTGTTTTGCTACTTTCCTAAGAAACTTTTGGCCGCAGCAACCAGGTCTGCCCATTGACCACAGAACATACCTTGTCCCTTTATGCCTCCTTTGAATCTGCAGTTAGTTATAAATACTTTATTTATTAGTAATAAATTTTCCCGTTTACTAAAGCCCTTCTCTGTAACTCATTTAGGACTCCCTGGAAATCATCACCTTTTCCTCTGAGTACCTCATAATGTTCTTGCTCTGTATGAATCAGAAAGTCAGGTGAGCTGCTGTCCGAACCCCTGTGTTAATCTAGGTACTGAGCTTTTTGAATCCCGCCAGCTCGAGGACAAATTAGACACATTGATGTCGATTCAATTCCGGCTGCCAGAAAGCAGTTTCCACCATCTTGGTTCTGACTCCTGCTTGACCTCTCTCTGCTCTCTTGATTTTAACATATACTTCAACATCTGTCCTCTGCCTTACCTCCATTTCTCATCTTGGACACAACCCCATCTACACAGAAGCTTTGATTTTTGACTTCTAGTTTATTTATCTGACCGCTTATTCTCTCTTTGATAGAGATAATCCTATATAGACTTTGAAGTCACTTACCACTTTGATGTCACCAACTACTGAGCTCTGTCCTCAACACTGTCCCCACATCTCATTGCCAGGCTGGCTTCTCGAGGGGCGCAGTGCCCATGCCAGTTATTTTCTGGACCTCTGTGCTGTTCCACCAGCACCCAGCCAACTGCCTGGGCCTGCGTTTAATATATCTTTATTTGCTGAACCCTGAATTGAATGGGGTATAGGAGTCACCTTCTATGTGCCAGATAGTTGAGCCTAGCTAACAAGTTAGTACATTTGTGTTTTAAAAATTTATCTATTTCCTATCTTTCCAATTAAAATTTTAATTTCTATAGGGATAGTCATATGCTTGTTTTATTCACAGCATAGTGATATTTTTGTATATATTTGTTATCGATGGTGAGATCAATGAAAACAGAACAAGGAGAAGCGGTGCTTTATTTATTTTATTTTCTAGAGGGGGAGAGAGCGAGAGGAGGCGGGGAAGGGGTGGAGGAAGAGGAAAGAGGGAACATCTTAAACAGGCTCCACACCCAGCACAGAGCCCTGCTGCAGGGCTCTATCCCACGACTCTGAGATCATGACCTGAGCTGAAACCAAGAGTCAGATGCTTCACCAGTTGAGTCACCCAGGTGCCTCAAGAGGTGGTTTATCTTAATGTTTAGTTAAACAATTCCCTTGGCATTAGTCTGTTAGTCAGATCATATAAGCGTGACTGAAGTAATACCACTACCATAATTATCTCATGCTCTTTCCCCCCACTTTTTGCATGTTCATAGACTTATGGAAAATTTATTATGCAGTTTTTTTTTTTAAAGATTTTATTTATTTATTTGACAAAGAGAGAGATCACAAGTAGGCAGAGAGGCAGGCAGAGAGAGAGGGGGAAGCAGGCTCCCCGCTGAGCAGAGAGCCTGACTCAGGGCTCGATCCCAGGACCCTGAGATCATGATCTGAGCCGAAGGCAGAAGCTTAACCCACTGAGCCACCCAAGCGCCCTATTATGCGGTTTTAAACATGAGAAGTACTAAGTAATACAACTATCATAACAAATAAATGAAACTATACATTTAGTAAAAAAAAAAGCTCATTTTAAGGGAGTAAGAAATCCATTTCCAAAATTAAGTTAAAAATAAAATTTCCATATTGTTATTTTAATAATATTCGGTATCACAGATAAGATGGATTGTTTTATTGGTTGCTGAAACTTCTTATAGGTATTTGTTTTGAGAAGTTCTAGGTAGAGCATCTTTATTGTTGAATGTCAACTTCCATTTTTTTCCCTTTAGCCTAATTTTCATGTTCATTATATTGTTTTGTGGAGGATTAAAAAATATGCCTTTCATACTATATAATGGAGATTTCCTATAAAATATGAAATATAGTGTGGCAATTCCATCACTAATTTTCCAGACATTCTTTCTTGCAAGCAGATATTAGCTCTATTTTTTTTAGTGTATTCAGAACACACATTCTGATTCTTCTTCTCTCAATATGGTTTTAATTCATTCCGTGAAAGTTTTTTTTAAATAGTTCTAAACATTTTTAATAATAACTGATTTGGGAATAACTTACTGTGTTTGTCCTGATGCTTTAGTTCACCATCCACTTAGTTGAATCCTCCTCCAAATTAAAAGTTGTACATGTGGAATTGATTCACTTCACATGAATGTATTGTTTACCCCCAAGGAGATGTCGCTTTCTGGCTGGTGGTGGTAGTAATGGGTTAGAACAGTGTCCATCCATATCTGTCATATATTCACGAGGACTCGTCTGATACAAGGACAAATAACAAAACTAAACAAAACAAACAGCAGAACAAGATCAGTTTTAAAATACTAGGAAGATCAGTTTTAAAAATACTGAGAATATTTAAAAAATAAAATACTCCAATAAAGCATTCAAGTCCAGTGCAAGAATACTGAGACAAGAAAAGGCAGGGCCAGCTATAAATTAAGAAAGATTCCTGAGCACCACGAGCATAGGCTATATAGGCAGGCTAACGTTTCTGTCTGAATGCAAGAAAGATATTAGCTCAAGATTTACACTGTAAAAATTAATGACTTTAAACTTTTAGTGAAAATCTAAATCGGGCTTTGATATTAGATCCCACACCCACATCTGAAAAGATGAAAAGATGATGGAAGACAGATGTAAGACATCTAAAGGGGGAGGGATTAACACCTTAACAAAAGGTTGATGTTAGAAGGTAGAATAAATGATTGTTAGATACCATCTTTAAAAAATCATAAGAGCTTGAGAACTATGAGATACTTTAAAATCTTTTTACACAGCTGGCAAAACAGGTGGAGAAGGACAAACCCTAACAATGAACTCAAATGACAGAGTTTTCTTAGTCAAGTGAGGAAATTAAAAGCACGTTTTTTTTTTAAACAGATGACTGTTTTTAAGAAACTGTATTAGTTAAGATTAATTTTGATTTAAGAACGAAACAGTTTAAAATCTTGAGAGGTAAATAAATAAAAATAAAAAATACAGAATTGCCATTAAAAATCAATTGAAAGTGAATTTTATCTAGGACTCATAAAACATTTTTAAAATTAAATGAAACTGACTAGACAAGCACTTAAAAAATAGCTAGCCAGATTTAAAAAAAAAACAGGTCCCTTAAAGATACACCAATTATAGCTCTGAATTTTTATGTCCAAATACTATAGCAAGATGATGCCAATAAGAAAAATGTACAAGTAACATCGAGTTGTCTTTTCTTACTGATTTTTCAGAGCACTTTGTATATAACCTAATTTTTTATTTATTTTGTGTATTGCAAATGTGTTAATATAATATGTAGCTTGTCTTTGTTGTGTTTATAGTATCATCTATTTCATAGAAAATTTTAATTTTTAAAGTATGAAATTTATCATATTTTTTCTTTACAGTTTTTACTTTGACTTTTGTTTAATAAATCCTTCCCTCCCTGAACACCATAAAGTTATTTATCTATATTCTGTTTTAAAAGTATTAAAGTATTTTTTTCATATTTTGTTATCCCAGCTGAAGGAGATTTTTGTTTATGATATGAGGTAGGGATAAAATTTTATTTTTTTCCATCTGGATAACCAAATTGTCTCAGAGCTATTAATTAAATAATACATCCTTTTCTCATTGATCTATGAAGGTACTTCCATTATCTGTGAAGTTCCCCTATATGAGAATCTGATTCTGGGCTTTCTTTGCTATTTTTTTTCCTGTATTTGTTTTTGCCTTCAGTAAGCCCAGTTTCAATTTCCATAACTTTGTAATTACTTTGACTTTATAATCCTTCTTGGAAAGGACTTCGTTCTTCTTCAAAATTGTTTTGGCTATTCATGGTTATTTTTACTTCCAATGGAATTTTTAAATCAACTTTTAATGAAATTGCATTGAATGTATAAATTAATTTAGGGAGGATTGACATCTTTGTGATATTATGTCTTCCTACCCATTGACATTATATTACTCTCAATTTATTTTAGGTCTTTTTAAGTGACTTTCAATAATACTGTAAAATTTCCTCCAAAAGGCCTTCTGTATTTTAAAAAAATTACTCCTAGCTATCTCATTTTACTGATAGTTTTAAGAAATATCTTTTAATAATTACATTATCTTATTTTTCAGATGTCATGTATTTATTAAAAATTATAAATTCAGGATTATATTGCCTATTTGTTTAACATATTCCCATGCTATTCAGTATTATTCAAAATTTTTTAGGGTGGCTGCATTAACATTCCAGTATAGACATACCATAATTAATTTAGCTATTTTTTAAATTATTGGTATTTACATTGTTTCTAACTTTCATGATTTTCATTCCAATTTTAGTATATGTAGTGCTGAAGCAAACACCTAATTTTCTTAATTTTCTTTTCTTTTATTTGACCCCAACAAGGGGCTTGAGCTCCTGACCTTGAGATCGACACCTGAGTTATGATCAAGGGTTGGCTGCTTAACAGACTGAGCCACCAGGCACCCCATCTTTCATGATTTTAAACAAGACTATGAACAGCTTTCTTGCTAAGGCTTGGCACACCACAATAATTATTTATTTAGGATTCATTCCTAGAACTTTAATTGCTGAATCAAAATGTATACATATTTGCTATATGTTGTGAAAATCAATCTAATAGTGGTTTGTTGAGAAATCATGATACATGATATAAAAGAACACACTGTCAACATTACAAATTATGATATATAGAAATATACTAACTGACATGGAATATATAGTGAAGAAAGTGGATTATGAATAGTACTTAAGCATTTTAATTTGTATAGGTTTGTATTGAGCACTAAAATGGGGAGTGAATAAATGCTGAGCGAATGTTTCTGGGAGGAGAGACAACAAAGGTGTAGCAGCAGTTAGCCTTGGGTAAGGGAATTAGGTATGATTTTTATTTCCTACTTATAAAATTCTCTATAGTTTCCATTTTCAACAATATGTATGAAGTATTTATGAATAAAATTATAAAAAAACAACTTTGATATTCTTATATAGATTTAGTGGGATAACATCCTCCCTTTTTTTTCATTTTTAGGAAACTTTATTCCTGGCAGTTCTTTTTCTTTTTATGTTTCTTCCTCTCTTTTGGGAGTGAGATTGACCAGCTGTCTTACTATAACAACTCTGTACATTGTCATTATTGTATTTAACTGATAAATTTCACAACTGTAATTATTTTATTCCTCATTTGGTACTTAACTATATTTTAGGTGAGTTCAGAAATATCTTTGAATGAGTTCATTCAACTCATCATCATGATGTTGAAATATCAATAGCAAATCTCTGGTGTTTGGGGTATTCATATGTTTGTTGGTCAAATTTGTGTCTTTGATGATGGAAGGCAGCCATTATTGCAAATGGCAAGAATACATGAAAGCCACTCACTGCGTACCCTTCCCCTACTTTACATAAAACTGAAGCAGGAATGACTCGTGTAATTCACTCCAGAGATACTTCATGAAGCTGTAGAAAAATAAATTAACTTTTCCATCCCTTACCAGCATGTTTTCAATCCCTCTTGAAGGTAAGTGGGCCAACACTAAATAAGAAACAAAGAGATTTCACAAACAATGAAAGCTTTCCAAACAATTGAGAAAAAAATTGTTTCGAAACAATGACTTACGCCCCATCCTTTTATTTGAATGTGTTTTCTTAAGGCAATGACTGGCAAAGAGTTGAATGATTTTATGTTTAAAGTAATTTTTTCTCAGCAAGACGCCCCACTGTCATCAGGTCTCTTTCCAGAGCGATTTTGTAACTGATACATGGTAGCTCATTCTGATCGCTTGCTCCACATCCACTCAGAGTACACGCTGTTCTAAAAAATCACAAAGTTGAAATATTTTTATTTGGGCAACTTCTGCAATCAAGGTAATTCACCTTATCTTCAGAGAATAAAATGGAAAAAGGCAACCCAATCTCTCTGACCTTAAACTTCTATTGAAACTTAGAGGCTTGTTAGCTCAACTGGTGAGAGCTTGGTGCTAATGACACCAAGGTCATGGGCTCTATTCCATAACAGGGCACTGAGATTCAAAGGGAAAGCCTCATCTCATTGGCGCAAACTCCCTGGGACATCTGCTAGCCATTCCCAGTGAGGCAAAGGACTGTGGGATTTTTAGTGCATTATGTCATTCCTTGGGGATTCTCCAACTTGAAGCTGTTTGTGGGACCAAGGAAGAGGGCCAATAGAGGCTGGGTGAGAGGCTCTACTGTACTGTAAGCCAGAGCACAGTTGAAGATGAGAAAAGTTAAAATGAGCCCCAGAAAGTCAGTGTCAGTCCAAGGCACTGCATTCAATGGGTGTAGCAAAGAAGACCAGGTTCAGCCACTAGGAAAGTTTGCAGATGGAGTCCCTGTGTAAACCAGTGCCGGGATATCTGTCAGTGGGGGTTAGGACACCCACCATCAGGCACGGCTCTGGGAATGGAGTCCATTTCTGGAAGGCATGTGGGCAGGTGCCATAAACGGTTCTCTAGCTACCGTTGAGTTCAGGGCTGAAAAGCTTGGGCAGAAGCAGGACCTCTGGAATTTGGCCGATTGATCTGTTCAGGATTGGTGTAGGTGCAAAGTGGGGGCTGTTTGGTGAACTACACAGCTATTTGCCCAGGTCTTGGGTGTGGATGTGGAATGTATGCTGTGCTGTGTCTGGGAGCGTGATTTAATTACAAGCTTCACCAGACAGACAAGGAGGAATGCTGACATACCATCTTTCTCTGCATTGGCTGGCTTGGGGACAGGAAGGGGATGAACTGTAGGCAGGGGCCACAAACAAATCCAGCTGTAAGATGCTATGAACATGGAGACAGAGGATAAAAGAAGGGGTGGAGAAGGTGTGAACAATTCTCATCATTGCAAAAACTAGATGGAGAGGACATTCTGTTGGCAACAACATTTTCTTCATTTCTGATAGTTCTAGAAGGATATACTACATATCTAGTGTAGCACTGTTTAATAGAATTTCTGCTAAGATGGAAATATTCTGTTCTGTCCATTTCTTTGGAAGTAGGTTTTTTTTTCACTGTGGTACAATATACGTGGCAAAATTCACAGTTTCAACCATTTTTAAGTGTACAGTTCTGTGGTATTAAGCACATTTGCATTGTTGTGCAACCTTTCGTTGAATTAGATTTTTAAAGTAATTTTAATGATGACCAAACTTAGTCTCAGAGAGTTTGAGTAATTTGAATGCTTGATGGTAGAGTGAAGATTTGAGCTCCCTGTTTGTCCAGTTACAAATTCCATACTTTTTTAATACAGCGTGTAGTGCCTCTACCAGAAGTAACTTCCATCCTTATTTGATTATTTACTTTTATATTGAAGTATAGTTAACATATACTATTATATTTGTTTCAGATGTACAACATAGTGATTCAACAATTATATTATTAGTCAGTGCTCACCATGATAAATGTAGTTACCATCTGTCACCATACAAAGTTATTACAATATTATTGACTATATTCCCCATGTAATACTTTTTATTCCCGTGCTTTATTTATTTTATAACTGAAACTTTGTACCTCTTGAACACCTTTGCCCATTTTTGCATCCAATAGCCACATGTGGCTATTGAGCACATGACCTGTTGCCAGTGTGGGGAACTTTTTAATTCGACTTAAATTAAATTTAAATTTAAACAGCAACGTGTGACTAGTGCCTACTGGATTGGACAGAACAGATCTAGATACTAGAGTAAGTGGTAGCAGCAAATCCTATATAGAGAATAATAAATTAGTAATTACAAAAAAAGAACAGGGCAAAACCCAAATGGATCTTTCTTGTTGGCCTTGGTCATACTCCCATCCTCTGATAGGTGGCATTCATTTTTTAACTTACACAATGTGAACTCTGTAGTGATGAAAGTTCACCTTGATATTGAGATTTAACGTAGAGAGCACTGGATTCCTTTTCTGTATCTGTATCGTGCCATAGATTGTCCATCTGTAAAACGGTGGTTAAAATCTTGTTGGTATTTATCACAAGCAGTAGTTAGCGGGTCGCTTTCTAAATTTTCCCTTCAAATCGTTCCGTAGTTGTTTTGCAGATAGTTTCGGAAGCACGCAACACAATCTATTCAAGTGTAGGAAGAAAAGAATATAATTTCTTACTTTTTTTTGTCTCAATCTTCTTGATCTTCTTGATCTTCACCTTATCTGTGTATATTCACATCACATGTTAGTACATTAGCACTTTAATGTAATTAAATTTATACACATTTATTGGGAATGCTCGCTCAAGTATTTTTTCCGAATAGAGATGTGCAATCAGAAAAGTATAGAGCTGTCTGGTCAGTAGTGTATCTTACAGAAAAGGCTATCCCTGGGCTAATGTGATTAAACGTTGATCCTAATCTTAGATATTTTGATAACATCGTTATGGAAAAAAAAATTTTTTTTACGGCTTTTCTTTACAGTATATTCAATAACTATATCAGCTGGTTCAACTGTTATAAGTTTTGTAATTTTGTTTTACACTCAGAGAGTTTTCCTGTTTCTTCCCATGCCTGTATCTTTCCTATATTTCATTTTCATTTTCCTGTATCTTTATAGCTCCCTCTGACTATCTCTGAAAATCAATCAGAAACTTTAAAACCGCAGTCTCACTTTGTAACCTTCTCCGACTCTGGAAGGGGCTGCCTCGCCGCTCACAGTTGCCTCCACAGTAATGCAAAATGAATGCAGTTCTGGAAACTCTAATCTTGAGAGCATCTTCCTTATTTCGATTCCTGTATTGTTCTGATTTAGAGATAGCAATCCTGCTTCCATTGCCCCTCTCCAAAGCAATTAGGTTAGACCCTGAAGGAGGGTCCCAGAATAGTTTTCAAAATTCCCCAGATAATTCTATATTTTTAAAAAAGATTTATTTTTTTATCTGGGGGTGAGGGAGAGGGAGAGAAGCATTGGGAGGAGGGGAAGAGGGAGAGAATCTCAAGCAGACTGCCCTGCTGAGCAGGAGCCCGCTGCAGGGCTCTATCTCATTACCCATGAGATCATGGCTTGAGCTGAAATCAGGAGTCAGATGCTTAGCCAACTGAATGACCTAGGCCCTCGAAGAATTCCCCAGAGATTCTAATGTGCATCTAGAGTTGAGCCCCACTGAGATGGCTGCTATTTGTTATCTCTGAGCACTATTAAGCATCATCAGATACCACTTTATTGTTACACACTGGTCCACTGCATGGCCCGATCGGTGGCCACTAGCCACTTGTGGCCCTTAAACTTAAATCAATTAAAATTGAATAATATTATAAATGCAACTCAGTTGCATGAACCTCCTTCAAATGCTCAGTAGCCACAAGTGGCCAGTGCTGGCTACTTTATCGCACAGCCCAGCTATATGTAGAACATCTCTATCACCACAGAGAATTCCACTGAGCTATGCGAACAATCGAGAAACAGCAAATTGGAGAAATGAAGGAGGGAGAGTCCACTGTAACAGAAACCCAAAGCATTCTGTGTGGTTGGTAGATGCTGTATCTTCCATTACAGGTGGAATTTCATTTATGAATCCCTTAATTTTTAAATTCAGTTGGAATGAATTTTGGTTAATGAAGGGAAAGACTGATTTACTTTGATATGACTTGCTTAGCCTACCTTGCTTCCTTGTTAAGAGTGTTTGTGGCTGTAGTTCACTCAGTCCTGACTTGTTTTTTGTTATGTGTGCCATTTAAAGACAATTGAATCATGGGGGTTAGCCCTTCTGAAATTTATATTGTTTTATGGAAGAGGTGAACAGCTGGCGAAAAATAGTCCCAAGGTTTCTAATCTCACTAAAGGAAAATATGGTGTCAGTCATCGCCTTGCACCATGACATTTGTGAAACCCAGGCCGGGGCAGACCTCACGCTCTAATACTACGTCAGTAGAAACATCCTCATTTTCCGCTACTGCAGAGTTTTATGATAACAGGAACTTTAGGAGTGAGAGAATATCAAGCTTAATATCATTTTCACTTATTGAAAAGGTAAAAGCTGAAAGTAGCCATTTTACCAGCTGAGGATTTTCATACCGACTTTTGGTATGTCAGTTTGAAAATCACTTTCTCAAATACCTTGAAATCTCATTTGTTACATGATGGCTCCACTCATACCACCGGACGGATTTTCACCTGTACCTGGTATTTCCCTTCGTAGGCTCCCCTCCTATTTCTGACACTTTTATTAAGTCCCTCCCTGGCACATAAACAGAGCACATCGGTCCATTAATGGAACTCATTATGCTCGTTTGTCTCTGCCAAGAACTATTGAAAATGATCACAATTGACTATGTAATTGTAATTAAGCTTTTGTAGATGCACACACTTCATTTTTAACAAGTTCATTCTGTTAAGTTTCACCCTGTTTCAAATAATGGCATTCACTGGTACAAAGAAAAATTATTCAAATGACAGTATAACTAATATCTGTGGCAGATAAGCTAGTTATTGTATTTAATAATTTTAATCGTTAGCCCATAGGAAGTTTGTTCTATTAGCATACCTATGAAGATTAAGTAGAACAGCTTATTCTGATAGGACCTGATAATGAGTGTGATCTTTTTTTCCCACTTCAGTTCATATATCGTCAGATTTAATTTTGTTCTCCCAAAGAAGGCTGTCTTTCCCAATGTGATATGTCAGATTTTGTAAAATTGTAATATTATGAAGAATAACATATTAAATTAGATCTTTTTACCTACTGAGCTAAAAATTATAAGCATCACCAAATTACCAGAAAATTCTTGTAACAATCAGATCCTTAGTTCCAAAATGATTCCTTTTAAAAAGTTGGGGTAATCTGGTAATTTTCAAAAGTAGCATCATTAGAAACTCCCCCATCCCTCCCTCATATTCTTGTTTCCATTCAGGACATTTCATCAAAACTTACATTTTTCTTTTCTCTACATTGTGTGGTCTTTATGTGCTTTCTCCCTGAAAAATAAAATCTTTAGTTTCAGGAGCTCTGTGTTCTATTCCTTCACTTTAAAATCATGGGAAAAATAACTGTCATTTCCTTATCCCTGTCTTCAATTCCCTCATCATTTTCAGCGAGCCAATTTTCTTCCCTTTCTTCTGCCTACTGTAAGGAACTTTATACTCTGCTCCATTCTCTGAAATTCAGGGTTCATGATTTCTTTGAGTTTCTTAGATTATCTTTTGTACTTATGTCTACCTTTTCATTAAAAAAAAAAACTCTCAATCTTTTTATGACTTTATCATCTGTCTATTGCCATATTTAAAAGCTATTTGCTTATTGATTGAAACTAGCTTTCCATCCTGCTTAATCATATTGAATGTATAACTTCTAAATGAGTTAAAAATTATCATGTACTGTGAAAGAATTTCCTAGCATATTCAGGTTACTGCATATGTGCAATGATGCTGAAGTGAAATAGCTTATAATGAATATAATATCAAGAAATAATAATGAGAATCTGCTTATCTTGTGCACTGGGTCAACAAGTCTATAAGGCAAGTCACCATTTTATTAGAAATTTGACAAATTATACTAGTATTGGGGATGGTATTGCAGGGAAGAGGGCATGGATTTTTGGACTGGCCATCTTGAATGCTAACGTTTTGTCAGTCCCTAATTGTGTGCCTTTGGGCTAAGCCATTGTTACTTTCCTGAACCTTCCATTTATAAAATGGGGGTTAATATCTCCAGTGTTTCAATGAAGTGATGTGTAAAGTACCCTCCACGGAACATGGTATAATAGCCTTCCGTAATAATAATTCTCTCCCTTCCAAAAAATGGGCATCTCTGCTTTGAATTCTGGAGAGGTGAACTTCAGGCTACACTGAAGTAACCATTTTAATAAGAAAACACTTAATTTTTTTAAAAAGAATTCTTTAAATAAGAGAACACTTTAAAAGAAATCATTACTGCATAAATGTGCTGCATAGTGGCTAAATTTGCTTTCACTTCATTCACTGACTAAAATCTTGGTATCAGCTCTAAAGAAAGTATTCGGTTGAATATCCCATCTGATCAAATCTCAACTAAATATTCTTTCTAGGTTTTAAAGTATTTCTAACTCAGCTACAAAACAAGTGTATCACTTGGCCTCAAACAATTTCTTTTACCTTTTCCCTAGTCAGACCATTCAAGCAGTTTTCATTGACATATCAGTTACACAAGCCTTTTCTGGAAAGTTTGAGGTCGTAGACATTGAAGTAACCTTATGAATAAACCCAAAAGTCCCTGTGTTCAACTCTAGTAGCTTCTTTCTTAATTGAATCAAAGCCCTACCAGTTTATACAGGATATTTTCAGATTGCTTATTGGAGATCTATAATCACAACAGAGATATACTTTGTATACCATAGTCATTTCCAAAAATACAGTAAGCTTGCAAGACATGTATATTTACTGGTTGCTCAGAATCAAATAATTTGATGAAGTTGATTATATACGTGGCACTTGGCTTCATGAAAAGATTGGAAGTCCTCATGTTCTTTCCAGAAGGGAAAGGGTGTCTCTAGGGAAGCCCTTTCATTACCAAGAAAACTTGAAATCTGCTTACTAATTTTCTACCTGTATCTTCTTTTGGAACTAATTATGTACAATTTCATGAGCTATGAATAAAGTATAAGAAGTTTTTTTTCCCTGAAATTATACCAATAGGAGGATTCCCCCCCATTTGTGCTATAGCATTCTTTCTGATTCTTGATCTTTTGTCTTTTATCATAACTTCTGACTTCTACCAAATGTGGGCAGAACAAAGGGCTTTTAGAAATGGATACAGGTGCAGTAAGGACAAGGCCAGGGAACTACTTAATTATCTTTACAAAATATTAGGACTTCAAAGAATCAGATGACAAAATGCACCTCCTTCTGGGAGTTTGACTTATAATTGGACTGTTAACCATGCTGATGACTTCCCTAAGTCTTGAACTGTTTTTACAAATATATGTATTTTTAAAGTTACACCTGTATTTTTCTAGGTTTAAGAGTGTTCTGGCCAGCTTATTTTGGAATTTCTTCTGCTACCCTATTGTAGATATCATTAACGTCAACTTTTGCATTTCGGCTAAAAGCTCCTCCCTCCCTCCCTTTCCTTCCTTCCTTCCTTCCTTCCTTCCTTCCTTCCTTCCTTCCTTCCTTCCTTCCTTCCTTCCTTCCTTCCTTCCTCCCCTCTCTCTCTTTCTGTCTTCTTGCATCCCCAGCAGTAAAATCTAGGTTTTATAGGAAACCAGTAGCTATGTCAGGTTGCTAAATATCTTCCCACTGAAGGACAGGTATTCGGGAACAGCATATATTTAGCATTCGACATTTGCTAAACAAGCTTGTTTAAGACGTTTTCAATACAGTTTCAGCTCTGGCAGTTGTAAGTAAACGGTCCAGTTGGTATTTGGTGAAGTGAACAGATGTGGACACTCTGCCTGCATCGAGATGCATTAATTTTTCTGAAAAGTGGTAAGAAATTGTGAGAGGGAATAATGGCATTCAAATCAGATGGGGCGAGATAGTTGATATTCAGGAATAAATCACCATATAATGAACTGGCTACTTTGTTTGGATTGAATGAGGAGTCACTAATACTGAAATACCGTCTGAGAAAAGGGACACGGAAATCCTGTCGAGGAGAGGCTGGCCCTGGGGTCCTCCTGCCCACAGTGGAATGTGGTCTCTGAAAGGCACTTGTTCCATTTGGTGCATAAAACATTTATTGATCCTTATGTAAGAAAGCTAATCTATTTACAAGCACAGAGTTAAGAAAAGTGGGAAATATAGAGAACTAGGTACGATTCTTTATAAGAGAATTTTAGATCTTGGCATGTTTCAGAGAGAGAAATTTTCTGGCTTAGGGCAATAGAGGCCTTTTTTGGCATAGGCATGTGAGAAAGAAATGCTCTTGATGTATCAGTGATAAGAATGAGATATTTCCTTTTGCTGAGCTCTCTATTCTACCCTACCAAGGGTGGTAGAACTTTGTGATCGTTAAGGCTCTTCGATGATTCTCAATCCATCATCCTTCTAATATTAGTATTTGTTCAGATCAATATTTTAGGAAAGGAGCCCTGGTGATTTCTGTTAGTCACTAGGATATGATGTAAATTCATCATTTAATGTGTATTTATCGAGCCTCTCATTTGCCCAGCCATGAGCTTTGGGACTATAGAACATACCAAATATCTATGACGTTTTAAGGTGACAGAGTTCAGGTGAAACTTTATAAAAAGGAATAACCCCTTTTAAGCTTCCAGAAATCTGACATGCCCCCATTTGAGGATTTGTTAAATCGCCAGTGACCAGAGAACTACTTCGTGATGCCCTTGTGAAATTATTGTTTGAGACTGTCCCACGGGCAGGTGCTTCTTGTCTAGGAGAATGTAATTGGATGTTGGTGACTCCAGTGAGGCTGGGAAGACTCATCCATGACCAAATTAAAGACATCAGGGACTTTATTTGTATCTAACTCTGCACAGATTAGCAGGACATGGAGAGACCCATGGGGCGGTGGGGAGATAAACTGTTTCTTTTATAAGTTTGAGAAGGAAAATTGTAGGTCTGAGTTGCAGAACAGCTAAGGAATGGGAGAAAAGAGAGAGAACTTCACAGGCTGAACCCAGTGTTTTATTTATTCCTCTTGGCTACAGAATGCTTGCCAGCAGGAGACTCATCACTAAGATATTACAGGGAAACAAAGCCAGGCAAGAAAAGTATGTATTGCTTTTCTCCTCACCCCATAAATTTTGTTATTAATAAATCAGATTCTTATAGAACAGCCTGCCACAGCTGTCCCTAGAAACAAGGTTTTGTTAGTAGAATTTTTATTAAAATGCGCAGTAGTTTTAAGAGTGAACATTATACTTTTAAGTAAAAATGCACGTCATTGAGAACACATGTGGTTACTACTTACTCTTTAGTTGATTTAGACCTTGAATCTTAGTTTTTTGCTCATGTAAGGCGACATGATTTGACATGCAGTTAAAGGTGTGGTGACCTGTGATTGGTTTTCCATTCTTGACACGCCTTATCCAGACTTCTGGGAGAATTCCAAAACAAGGCATTCTTTTTCTGTTTTAGTATTAACATATAATGTATTATTTGCTTCAGGGTTACAGGTCTGTGAATCATCAGTCTTACACAAGTCACAGCAGTCACCATAGCACATACCCTCCCCAATATCCATAACCCAATCACCCTATCCCTACCCCCCAACCCCCCAGCAACCGTCAGTTTGTTTCCTAAGATTAAGAGTCTCTTATGGTTTGTCTCCCTCCCCGGTCCCATCTTGTTTCATTTTTTCCCTCCCTACTCCCCACGACCCCCTGCCCTGCTTCTCAAATTCCTCATATCAGAGAGATAATATGATAATTGTCTTTCTCTGATTGATTTATTTCGCTTAGCATAATACCCTCTAGTTCCATCCACGTTGTTGCAAATGGTAGGATTTTGGGTTTTTTTTTTTTTTGATGGCCGCATAGTATTCTGTTGTATATACATACCACATCTTTATCCATTCATCTGTTCATGGATATCTAGGTTCTTTCCATAGTTTGGCTATCATGGACATTGCTGCTATAAACATTCGGGTGCATATGCCCCTTCGGATCACTACACTTGTATCTTTAGGGTAAATACCCAGTAGTGCGATTGCTGGGTTGTAGGGTAGCTCTATTTTCAACTTTTTGAAGAACCTCCATACTGTTTTCCAGAGTGGCTGCACCAGCTTGCATTCCCACCAACCGTGTAGGAGGGTTCCCCTTTCTCCGCATCCTCACCAACATCTGGTGTTTCCTGACTTGTTAATTTTAGCCATTCTGACCGGTGTGAGGTGGTATCTCATTGTGGTTTTGATTTGTATTTCCCTGATGCTGAGTTGTTGATGTTGAGCACTTTTTTCATATGTCTGTTGGCCATTTGGATGTCTTCTTTGCAGAAATGTCTGTTCACGTCTTCTGCCCATTTCTTGATTGGGTTATTTGTTCATTGGGTGTTGAGTTTGACAAATTCTTTATAGATTTTGGATACTAGCCCTTTATCTGATATGTCATTTGCAAATGTCTTTTCCCATTCTGCCTGTTGTCTCTTGGTTTTGTTGACTGTTTCCTTTGCTGTGCAAAAGCTTTTGATCTTGATGAAGTCCCAATAGTTCATTTTTGCCCTTGCTTCCCCCAAACAAGGCATTCTTATTAGAGGACTACCTCCTTGGTTGCATCGGCTTCAATAAGGGGATTTTTTTTTTTTTTTTTTAACAGAGCATCAACAGTCAGAATAGGAATGGTGCAATCTTTTTTAAAAATAAAATTTGAAATAAATATTGTCAAAGTAAATTATAATTTTCCGAAATGATTTGGCAGAGAGGATGATTAATTTTCTATGCACTTGCTTTACAGGAAAAATAATTTTAAAAACTGTAACATAGATGGTTTTTGTTTTCTTGGTTGCAAACATAAATACATGCTAAATGCAAAGAAGAATCCCGGTGTTATTTTGCAGTTTGTGTTTGTCAAGTGCTCTTCCGCCAGACAACTCCAGCTTAACAGGGCGGGGACTTGGGTTATTGTACACTTGTGGGCACATGCTCTGGGAGGGAACAGGCATGACCAGGCAGGGCCGACAGCATATTAAATCAAGCTTTCTTCAGGGGTAGTGCTGCAGCTGCTCCCTTCCATCATTGCTGAGATCCTAGTGTCACAGTAAATAGGAACCTTGCTCTGGGGCCTGGGATGAAGGAGAGCCCAGACTGGGTCTGATAACGTGATTGGCTGCCATGGCGGGCCCTGCTTACTCCTGTGCCAGTGGAACAATTTGAGTAGGTACGACTGGAGTTCTAGATTAGGAGGAAAGGGAGGAAATGTGCCCTTTGCCCCTTCTAGGAGGAATCATTGTTCATCTGTATCCAAGTAGACTCATCAAGGACAATTAATCCACAATGGACCCTAGTGTTGAGAGAACTTGTCAGTTGGTTTGAATTTGGGTGCTGGCAGATGACCTCATAGGATATTATGGTTACTCCTGAATACAGCCATTTATTGAGAAGATGGTAGATAAGCTGCTTGGGCTGGGAGAAGGACAGAATTGGTAAACAGTCCGGGGGATCATTGAGGTTAGCTGGTGGTTGTGATAGTAGTATGATGGAAAAGTTGGTAATTAATTACCGTTAAAGAAAACAACTGATGCGGGCACCTGGGTGGCGCAGTGGGTTAAAGCCTCTGCCTTCGGCTCAGGTCATGATCTCAGGGTCCTGGGTTTGAGCCCTACATTGGGCTCTCCGCTCGGCAAGGGAGCCTGCTTCCCCCTCTCTCTGCCTGCCTCTCTGCCTGCTTGTGATCTCTCTCTCTCTCTCTGTCAAGTAAATAAATAAAATCTTTAAAAAAAAAAGAAAACTGAACTGATGAACCAATCCTATCTGTATCATATACACAACATTCTCCCCACTACTAATAGATTTATTCCAAAGTTATAGAAGATAGTGAAAACGGAACTTAACAGTATGAGGAGGGGACAAAGGGATCAAACCATAAATTGGATCATAGGCTAATGAGCTTATAGAGCTGGATCAGGAGATTTAATGCAGAAACTCTGAATCTAACTTCTTCTATTTAGCAATTTATTTAAGATTTCTCATACTGAAATTGATTACGTAAAGTAAATTGCCTTACCAGAAAGACCTATTTGGAAGACTGCTATACTAAAGTTTCAACAATTGAGAGTGGCCAAGATGTTTTTAATGTATCAAATTTGTGTTATTAATGTATTCAGTATGATTTTGGGTCATATCAAGATTCGTTTATGTATTCAACTAACTTAACTATTGAAATCTAACAGATAATTATGTCTAATAGTAAGCAAGACAGATATAGTCTTTGCTCTCATGTGGTTTGCAACTGAGTAGTCTTTGATATTTTATTATGATAGTTTTACTTCTTTAATTGGGAAAGCCTTTAATTTTGACTTGTGTTAAATTCAGGTGTTAGAAATGAAAATGTCATGTGCATTTCCGAGACGCAGAAATACTTAGTTTTTCTTTTCCACGTTAAGAGAAATCTAGGGTCCAATACAGCTAGAATGACACACATATGTAATTTTTGGAATCATGTTATTAAATATCTGGGAGCCAGTTTTATTGCAGTAATTATTTTAGTCGTCTTAGAAGAGGGTATTAGCTCTGAAAATGATAATAACCACACTATATTCATACATACAATAGATGTTGAGGCCCACTACAGAATTGTGTTAGGTTGGGAGGTTATAAAATATTGACTCCATGTAGAATATGCTGACTGCATCCCTGTAATCAGTTTGGGATTACACAGTCATTTAAATATTAAAGTGTAAATTGGTATTTTAGTTGTAATCTCGTAAATGCTGAGAAGGAGAAACATTGGGTTCTATGAGAACAGCATTTAGTTGATTGCTTAGCATGGAGGATCAGAGAAAACTTGAGGAAGGGATGTTTGACTGGATTTAAAGACATGGGTAGGAATTGAATAGAGAAGGGAAAGGAGAGGATACGTGAAAGAGGAAGAACTTTCTAGACAGATTTCTCTTTCTCTTTCTACCTCTATCTTCTCTTTATCTATCTGTATCTTCCTCTATCCTTGTATTTTAGGACAAGATAAAAAGATATAACAGCATTAAATTTATGTGCCCAGTTAATAAAGCTTATTCTGCACCCTGAAGATGGAGATGAAAACTTCTTAAGCAGTAAAGGTATTATCTTTGTAGTTTCCATTTATGGCTGCTGTTTCTGATAGCCTTAACTTTTTCTCTTGACCAGCTTTATGATATTCTCCAGAGACAACACAATCATTATTATAGAATTATATATATAATTGAGGTGAAGTTGGCATATGACATTATATAAATTTCAGGTGCACAATATTATAATTCAATATTTGTATGTACTACAAAGTGATCACCACCATAAGTTTTATTATCATCCATCACCATACAGTTGGGTCCCTTTACCCGGTTTGCCCACCACACCCCCAACCCTCTTTCCTTCTGGTAACCACTAATCTGTTCTCTGTATTTATGAGTTTGTTTTTGTCTTGCTTTATGTGTTCATTTGTTTTGTGTTTTAGATCCATATATAAGTGAAATCATACAGTAATACTGTATACAGTATTTGTTTTTCTCTGTCTGACTTATTGCACTTAGCATAATACCTTCAGGTTCATCCCTGTTGTTCCAAAGGCAAGATTTCCTTCTTTTTTATTGCTAAATAGTATTCCATTGTATATTTACTACACTGACTTTATCCATTCATCCATTGATGAACACTTAGGTTGTTGCCGTATCTTGACTGTTGTAAATAATGCTTCAATGAACACAGGGGTGGATATATCTTTTTGAATTAGTGTTTTCTTATTCTTTGGATAAATACCCAGAAGTGAAATAGCTGGATCATATAATAGTTATATTTTTAGTTTTTTGAGGTATTTCCACACTGTTTTCCACAGTGGCTGTATTGATTTATATTCACACCAACAGTGTAAAAGGGTTCCCTTTTGTCTACATCTTTTCTAATGCTTGTTCTTTCTTTCTTTTTTTTTTGGAGTGGGAGAAAGAGGGAGTGTGGGGAGGGGTAGAGGGAGGGGGAGAGAGAGACTCTTAAGCAGGGTCCACACCCACCATGAAGACAGACACAGGGCTTGATCTCACAACCCTGAGATCATGACCTGAGCCGAAATCAAAGTCAGATGATTGACTGAGCGACCCAGGCGCCCCTGTTTCTTCTCTTTTTGATAATAGTCATTCTAATAGGTATGAGGTAATATCTCATTGAGGTTTTGATTTGTATTTCCCTGGTAATTAGGGACATTGAACATCTTTTCATGGTCCCGTTGGCTATCTGTATGTCTTCTTTGTAAGCATGTCTATTCCGATTTTTTGTCCATTTTTTAATCAGATTGTTTTTGTTTTATTGTTAAGTTGTATGAGTTCTATTGGATAGATGATTTGCAAATATTTTTTCCCATTCAGTAGGTGGCCTTTTCATTTTGTTTATGATTTCCTTCGCTCTGTAGAAGCTTTTTAGTTTGATGTAGTCCCGTATATTTATTTTTGTTTTTTTCCTTCTTGCCTTTGGAGTCAGATAAAAAATAATTTTGCTAAGACCAATGTCAGGGAGCTTACTGCCTATGTTTTCTTCTAGGAGTTTTATGGTTTCAAGTATTACATTCAAACCATTAATCAATTTCGAGTTAATTTTTGTATATAGTATAAGACAGTGGTCTAGTTTCCTTCTTTTGCATGTGGCTGTCCAGTTTTCCAAGCATCATATACTGATGAGACTGTCCTTTTCCCATTATATATTCTTGGTTCCTTTGTCATAAATTAATTGACCATATAAGTGTGGGTTTATTTCTGAAACTTCTATTCTTTTACATTGATCTATATGTTTTTATATTAATAGTAAACTGCTTTGCTTATTATAGCTTTGTGATATAGTTTGAAATCAGGAGTATGATATCTCCAGCTTTGTTTCTCTCAAGATTGTTTTGGCTATTAAGGGTCTTTTGTGGTTCCATACAAATTCTAGGATTATTTGTTCTAGTTCTGTGAAAAAATGCCATTGGGATTTTGATAAGGATTGCACTGAATGTGTAGATTGCCTTGGGTAGTATGGGCATTTTAACAATAATTTATTCTTCCAATTCATGAACATGGAATATTTTCCAATTTTTGGGTATCTTCTTCAATGTCTTTTATCAGTGTCTTGTGGTTTTCACTGAACAGGTCTTTCACCTCCTTCTTTAAATTTATTCATAGGAATTTTATTCTTTTTGATTCAATTGTAAATGAGATTGTTTTCTTAATTCCTTTCTGATAGTTCATTATTAGTATATAGAAACTCAACATATTTATGTGTATTGATTTTGTATTCCATACCTTTACTGTATTCATTTATTGTTCTAACAATTTTTTAGTGGAGTCTTTAGGGTTTTCTATATATGGTACCAAGTCATCTGCAAATAATGACAGTCTTACTTCTTCCTTACCAATTTTAATGCCTTTTAATTATTTTTCTTGCCTAATTGCTTTGGGTAGGACTTCCAATACTATGTTCAATACAAGTGACAGGAGTGGTATCCTTATCTTATTCCTGATTTTAGAGGAAAACATTTCAGCTTTTCACCATTGAGTATGTCAGCTATGGGTTTGTCATATATGGCCTTTATTTTATTTATTTATTTTTTAAAAGATTTTATTTATTTATTTGATAGAGAGCTAGAGAGAGCACAAGTAGGCAGAGTGGCAGGCAGGGGAGAGAGAGATGATGAGCAGGGAGCCCAATGCGGGGCTTGATCCCAGGACCCTGGAATCATGAACTGAGCTGAAGGCAGAAGCTTAATTGATTGAGCCACCCAGGCGCCCCAATATATGGCCTTTATTATATTGAGGTACTTTCCCTCTATACTCATTTTATCGAGAATTTTTACCATAAATGGATGTTGAATTTTATTAAGTGCTTTTTCTGCATCTATTGAGATGATCATATGGTTTTTAGTCCTCATTTTGTTAATGTGGTATACCACATTGATTGATTTGTGAATATCGAGCCATCCTTGAATCCTTGGAATAAATCCCACTTAATCATGGTCTATAATCATTTTAACGTATTGCTGAATTCGATTTGCTAATATTTTGTTGATGATTTTACATCTCTGTTCATTAAGGGTATTGGCCTGTAACTTTCTTTTTTTGTACTTTCCTTGTTCGCTTTTGGTATCAGGGTAATGCTGGCCTTATAAAATGAGTTTGGAATCATTCCTTTCTCTAATTTTTGGGAAGATTTTGAGAAGGGTAGGTATTAAATCTTCTTCGAATGTTTGGTGGAATTCACTAGTGAAACCATCTAGTTCTGGACTTTTGTTTTTTGAGAGGTTTTTGATTACTGATTCAATCTCCTTGTTTGTAATCAGTCTATTCAGATTTTCTATTTTTTCATGATTCAATCTTAGAAATGATTATGGAATCATATTTTGACTCAGATTCTCAGGATAATTCAGAAGTTCTACTTCAACATAGCAGCATGAAAGGCAGTGACTACTTATTCCAAGAAATGAAGGGACAGAATAAAATTAATTTTTGTATTAGGTAAAAGCACTTCTTGCTCACTATTTTGCTTTTAATTTGAAAAATAAACTTTTTTATTTTAGTTTTAGTTTACAGAATTAAAGCAAAGACAGCACAGAGAGTTCTTGTATACCCATACATAGTTTCCTTTATTGTTAACATCTTCATTATATGTTTTGAGGATATCTGGTCAGATATTTTGTTGAATGTCCCTCAATTTGGATTTGTTTTGTGTTTTCTCATGGTTAGACTGGGGTGAATCTGTTTTTAGGAGGGAGACCACAGAGATAAGCTGCCACTGTCATCACATCATATCAAAGGTATATACTATCAATATGAGTTATTGCTGCTGATATTAACCCTGATGACCTGGCTTGAGGCAGTATTTGTCAGATGTCTGTACTGTAAAGTTACTCTTTTCTTTTCCTTTTCCATTCAGTCCTTTTTGGAAGGAAGGAAGTCACTACGTGCAGCTCATACTTAAGGAGTAGGGAGTTATGCTCCACTTCCTAAGGGTGGAGTATCTGCCTAAATTATTTGGAACTGCCTATTCTTTTCCATTGATTAATTAATTTAATCATTTGTTTGAATCAGTGTAGACTCATGGATATTTGTGTTTTGGGGCATAATGTCACACTTTTGTATTTATTTTTCTGCTCATGTTGTTCCAACTTTGACATTGGGAGCCCTTTCAGTTGGCTCCTGTATCCCTTTGAGGTACACCTATCATTGCAGGATTTTTGTTTTGGAGCACTTTCTTTCTGTCACTACAAGATGGTTCAGACTCTTCCTGTATTTCTTGCCTCAGTCCCAGAATCAGCCATTTCTTTATGGAGTTATGGTTATTGGAAACCAAGATCTGGGCCATAGACGTACTTGCTGTTACTGGATATTGTTACATCTAGGCCCTCTAAGCTGACCATGCAAGGAGATATGTGTGTGTATTAGTCCATCTGTATACACATATCTATAATATTTTTTTTAAAGATTTATTTATTCGAGAGAGAGAGTGTGCATGCATGTACGTGCACGGAGAATGGGGGGAGGGGCAGAGGGAGAGAATCTCAAGCAGACTGGCCACTGAACCTGGAGCCCGACATGGGGCTCAATCTCATGACCCATGAGATCATAATCTGAGCTGAAATCATGAGTCAGATGCTTAACTGACTGAGCCACCCAGGCACCTCTATAATATTTTTATATGTAACCATCTGTATCTATGTTAAGATAAACATGAATATATATTGGGTCTCCAACTGTAACCATTATAGGAGCATGGATCATTCTAGCCTCTTCTTACATATCTGTCACTTTGTATTCCAATAGTGTGATTCATGGCTCCCACCATCTGCTATTCATCTACTTAATCATTTAATTCCATTATACATATATAGTGGTTTCACAATTGTTAACAATTTATCAACTGGAGAACAGTGTTTGTGTCTAGTTCCTTTTGCCTTTAGTCTTAACAGACTCCACTAATTTCCAGATTACTTAAGTTAGCACCTTATTTTTCTACCTCCTTCCATAAAATTGGTTCATACATTTGGATTTTTTTGTAACATTCTTCATTGTATCCTGGAATCCTCTGATTTTCTAAATGATTTTTAAAATGTGCGTATGTTAGGTTTATTCTTTGTCCTGTAAACTTTTATGGTTTTGGAAAATACTTAATGTCTTATATTCATCATTACAGTAATATATTACTGTAAAATAGTTTCTATTCTGTAACACAGAATAGTTTCTCTACCTTATAAAAATATCCTGTACTCTACCCATTTGACCTCTCTCTCTTGCCTTGAATCCCTGGTGACCTCAGATCTGTTTAGCATCTCTGTAGTTTTATCTTTTCTAGAAGGCCCTATAATTGGAATCAAGGTATGTAACTTTTTTAGACTGGCTAGTTAGCAATATGCATTTACATTTCATCTGTTTCTTTTCATGGCTTGATAGCTTATTTCTTTTTATCACTGAATGGTATTCAACTGTATGGATGTACCACTGTTTTGTTTATTCCGTCGTTTACAAAAGACATCTTGATTGTTTCTAGTCTATGGAAATTATGATTGTTTCTAGCCTATGGACATTTGAATGCAGATTTTTGTGTGGGCATTAGTTTTGAAATTAGTTGGGTAAATACCTAGGAGCACAGTTGTTGGACCATGCGGTAAGGCTGTGTTTAGCTTCATAAGAAACTGCCAACCTGTCTTCCAAAGTAGCTGTACTGTACCATTTTGCATTCCCACTGGGAATAATGAAAGTTTCTGCTGCTCCACATTCTTGTCAGCACTTGGTATTTGTTAGTGTTTTGGATTTTAACCATTTTAATAGATATACAGTAATACTTTATTGTTGTTTTAATTTGCAAATTCTGAATAGCAAGTGATATTGAGCATTTTTTCATGGTTTTATTTTTCTTGCCAATTAATTATATATATATGTATATATTTTGGTGAGGGGACTCTTTAGTTCTTTGCCAATTAAAAGTTTTTTCTTTTGTTGTTTTCTTTTTATTGAGTTTTAGGAGTTCTTCTAATATTTTCATTACAAGTCTTTTATCCAATATGTATTTTGCAAATATTTTTCCCAGTCTGTGGCTTGTCTTTTTATTCGTTTAACAGTGTTTTTTTTCAGAGTAGAATTTAAAATTTAAATTTTAATGCAAGTCCAACTTACTAGTTTTGTTTTTTAATAGACTGTGTTATTGGTTTTGTGTTTAGAAACCGGCAAACTCAAGATCATTAGAATTTTTTCTGTTTTCTTCAAAAACTTTTAGTTTCTCATTATCATTTAGGTCAGTGATCCACTTTGAATTAATTTTTGTGTAAGGTGTAAGATTTGTGTTTAGACTGTTTTGCGTGTAGATTTCCAATTGTTCCAACAAAATTTGTTGAAAAGACTATCTTTTCTCCATTTAATTGCCATCTCTCCTTTGTAAGATAAGTTGACTATATGTGTGTGTTTCTATTTCTGGACTCATTCTTCTGGTCCACTGGGCTGCTAGTCTATTCTTTCACCACACACTGTCTTATATTACTGTAGCCTTTCTTGGAATCAAGTATTGTAAGTCCTCCAATTTCTTCAGTATTTCATTTCTCCTTTAGTATTTAAGACCATTCTAAGTCTTTTGCCTTTTCATTTAAACTTTATTTATTTATTTATTTATTTATTTATTTAGTCTAATTTTTAAATTTTTTTTCTTACGTGTGGAGCATAAGGAAAAACATGGAGGACATCCTGAGAGGAAAGGGAGGGATGAATTGGAGGAAATCGGAGGGGCGAAGAACCATGAGAGACTGTGAACTCAGAGCAACGGACTGAGGGTTTTGGAGGGAGGGGGGTGGGGGGATGGGCGAGCCTGGTGGTGGGTATTGAGGAGGGCACGTACTGCATGGAGCACTGGGTGTGGTACATAAACAATGAATCTTGTAACACTGAAAAAATAAAATAAAAGTATTTGGGAACAAAAAATCATTTAAACTTTAGAATCAGTTTGTTGATTTCTGCAAAATAGGTGGCTGGGATTTTGATTGGGATTGCACTGAATCTGTGGGTCAAGTTGGAAAGAATTGACATTAGACAGTACTGAACACTGAACATGAACAATATTCAATCTCCAATTCATGACCATATCTCTTCAATTTTTTAGATCATCTTTTATTTTTCCATCAGTGTTTTAGTTTTCTACATAGAGATCCTGTTTATATTTTGTACATAGTTTATACCTTAGTGTTTTATTTCATGTACTATTGTAGGTGGTATTATTTTTTAAATTTCAGGTTCCAGTTGTTCACTGCTGATGTAAAGGAAAGAAGTTGACTTTTGTATATTGACCTTGCATCCTTTAACCTTGATGTAATCACTTCTTTGTTCTAGGAGGGTTGTTTTGTTGTTGTCTTCGTTGTCGTCGTTGTTGTTGTTTTTGTTTTTGTCAATTCATTGGAAATTTCTGCATATGCAACCATGTCATCTGCAAATATAGACAGTTTTATTTCGTCCTTTACAATCTGTATACCTTTAATTTATTTTTCTTGTTTTATTACACTTACTAGGATTTTCAGTGTGTTGTTGTTGAACAGGGAGTGACAGAGACATTCTTGCCTTGTTTCTGATTTTAGGGGGAAAGCATTTAGCTTTTCATCCTGAAGGAGATGTTAGCTATAGGTTTTTTGTTTTGTTGATAGATGTGTTTTAATAAATTGAAGTTGTTACCTATTGTTACTTTACTCAGAGGTGTTTTTTTTAAGTCATGAATGAGTATTCAGTTTTGTCAAATGTTTTTTATGTGTCAATTAATATGATCATATGACTTTTCCTATTTTCTCTATTGAAGTGGTGGATTAATACTGATTTCTTTTAAATTGTTGAACTTGCCTTTACATACCTGGAAAAAAATCCCAGTTGGTCATGGTGTATAATTCCTTTTACACATTCTGGATTTGACTTCATGACATTAGTTGAGGATTTTTGTGACAATGCTCAGGGGAGATAATGGTTTGTAGTTTTTCTTTCTTGTAATGTCTTTATCTGATTTTGGTATCAGAGTAGTGCTGGACTTATGGAATAAATTAGAAAGTGCTTTCTCTTATTTTGTTTTCTGGAAGAGACCATAGAGAATTGGCATGGTTTCTTTCTTAGTTTTTTAGAAACAACTCATGAAACCACCTGGGCCTGATAAAGTTTTGGGAAGATTATTCATTATCAGTTCAATTTATTTGATAGATACAGGGATATTCAAGTTATTTGTATCTCTTGTTGTAAGTTTTGGTATTTGTGCCTTTCAAAGAACTAGCATATTTCATCTAAATTATCAGATTTGTGGGCATAGAGTTGCTCATGATATTTCTTTATTAACTTTTTATGTCCATGGGGCCAGTGATGGTGACTCTTCTTTCATTTATGATATTGGTAATTTATGTCTTTTTACTTAATTATCCTGGCTAGAAGTTTATCAAATTTGTTGATCTTTTCAAAGAACCAGTTTTGGTTTCATGATTTTCTTTGTTGTGCTCCCATTTTTAATTAAATTAATTTCTGCTCTGATTTTTATTATTTCTCTTCTGCTTGCTCTAGACTTGATCCTTTTTCTCTAGCTTCCTAAGGTGGAAGCTTGTGTTATTGATATACATTTATCTAATGTATGAATGTAATGCTCTAAGTTTTCTTCTTAATGCTGTAAGTATTGCTTTTCCTACATCCCACATATTGTGGTAAGTTTTATTTTCATTTTCATTTAGTTAAAAATTCTTAAAAACTTCTATTGAGACTTCTTCCTTGAGCCATATGTTCCTTAGAAGTATGTTGTTTAATCTCCAAATATTTGGGAATGTTCTAGGTATCTTTCTATTATTGATTTCTAGTTTGCTTCAGTACTTTTCAGTTTATTTAGTGGTTTATATTATCTTTCTTTTTAATATTTGTTAAGGGTGTTTTTATGGCCCAGAATGTGCTCTATCTTGGAACTTGAGAATACTATGTATTCGTCTGTTATTTGATGGAGTATTCTGTAAATATTAGAATACTAGCTAGATCAAGTTGATTGATAGTGTTGTCAAGGTCAACTTTGTCTATATTGATTTTCTGTCTACTTAAACTATCAGTTATTGACAGGGAGATGATGAAGTTTCTTTCTAGCTATAATAGCAGATTTGTGTATTTTCAGTTTTAACCATATTGCCTCCCACCAGAAACACCTTAAAAAACCTGGATAAAATATATGAAACAACTGTTTATAAACCTTCGCTATCAGGCAGTGTGGGGCCTTGCTTCTTGAGAAAGAGAAATTAAATGAACTGAGTCCTACAATTGCTCCAGCTTCCTGCCTGGGGAGAGTTCCAGGCCATAGCTCAGGGAGGGGGAACTCAGGTGTAGCTAAACGTAGAAGGGAGCACGTGATCATTCTTCAATGAATGGCACAGGAAAGGAAAGGTACGAGAATAGAGGAGGTAGAGCCACTAGACTAGGGTGCATCCAAGATTGACTATGGATGAAATGAGGTCTTACTTGGGTTTGGGAGGCCAATGTAAGAGGGATAGAAAGAGCAAAGATGGTGATGTTGCAAAGTATTATATATATAAAAAGTGGTACAAGTCCAACCCTGTTTCATAAAAATAAAGATTTGTGGAGGGAAATTGTAAAGATAGACTTGAAAAGTACCTTGGGATTTTTTGTGGAAATTCATGAGTTTTACTGTAATGTTTGATTTTATCAGTGGGTCGGTGGCTTTTTAAATGTACAATAAAGCCAGGAAACCCCCTTAGAAATAAGTTATTTCCTTAATCCCAATACAATACAACTCTCTCTCTCTCTCTCTCTCTCTCTCTCTCTCTCTCTCAAACATAGCTGCTTTAGACAGAGGGGAAAAATGGGGTGACCAGAAGCCCCAACCACACCACCTCTGATACTTCCTCAGAACTGCTAAGTTTTCAGAGCATAGTTAAAGAATGCTTGCTGTAAGCTAAGGAAGTCTTTGAGAGATTCGGACAGACAATAACAGGATGAAATGAGTGTGGAATGAAGATGAACCAACTGCCAGGTAATAGGATTGGAAGGGAGATTGAAGGTAGGCAAGGAAACGCATTAGGAGCTGCTGCATTGATTTAGGCAAGAAAGGACAGGGGCATGAATTACGATGGCACTAAAGACAGAAGGAGGCTCATGGAGGAAATCCATAAGGGAATACTAGGTTGGATGTGAAAGAAGGAAGGGGAAGAGCATTAAGTTGCTCTGAAAGAACTGGATAATTAATAGTTCCTTGACCTGGTACACTTAAGGGCCATGACAATATTAATAATAATTTGTGGTTACATAATTCACTTAGGGTCAAATCTCTGAGCTGCTCTCGGTGGAACCTATGGCATGCTAGTTATTCTAAACATTTCTTCTGTCAGATGGGGGACTATAACAGCTCCTATCTTATAGGATTCTTTTCTAGTATTTGAAGATAAAACATTAGAATTGATGCAGAGGAATTTTTCTGAAGCAGGTTTTACTTAGCTCTTACCTTTATTTAATTCTTAATTAGCTCTTCTGTTTTCTTCAACATATTGAATTAAAATGCTTTTAGTGTATTTCTTTGGCTTTTTACTATCTCATGAATAATGTGAAATTATTGAGAAACAAAAGAAAAGGGATTATGCAAATGTTCGAAATACTTAATAATACATTAAAGTAGTCTTGGGGAACTGGAAAAATTGCTAAAATTATACTTGCTTTTTGTAGAGGCACAGGGTATCAAGAAAAAAAGATCGTTTCGGAAAAAGAAAGTTTAAAAAGGAGAATGCATTACAAGCCAATAATCCAATGAATTCTTTTAATTAATGAATATTCAGGTAACATATTAATTTTTCCTGAGATACAACAGCCAAGCCAAAGAATTTAAAGAATGAAAAAAAAAAAAAAGAATGATTAAACAAACTCTGAGGTTAATTAGAAGTAGTCTTTCAAACTACCTCGTGTGATGCATTAGGACAGATGTTTTTATTTTAGGGCCAGGACATAATTGTTGAAGCATTTGATATGTCTTTAGACCCTTTCTCCTTGCCAGAACTCAGCCCCTGAGCTGCCTTACAGCACACCTTCCAGATCCCATGCAGCCTTGGAAGAGATTCCCTACGCTTGCCGTAACCTAGAGAGAGCTCTGTGCACCTTCTCTCTCCCTTTTATTCCCATACCAATTGCTCGTGTTACTTAATTTAATGAATTTCCTGAAGTTAACACTTCCTAGTGGATTAGAATCACGCAAATTGACGTTGAGTGCTGGTAAGTGCAAGTTCTATACTCAGCCTTTCTAAATCCTTGCAACAGTGTGACAAGGATATTAGAGAAGGCTTAACCCAAGGGGATAAAATTCAAACCGGTGGCATTCACACTTAATGGTGGGCTTGTTGGATGAGAGATAATTTATTTTCTCAGTCCCTCATAGGAAACCAGTGGGTAATCCTTGGCTTATTGTAAGCTTAACAGTTTAAAAAGGGAATGTAAAGAAATTTGCTTTGATGCAGGTATTGCCTAATCTGTGACACAACCTGAGAGCTAATAATGTGCATATTCTAGTGTATCCACTGCAGGACATTTGTGTTGTGCTGCTGAATATTTTACTCAGCCCCTCATAGAAAAGGACATTTTTGTGTACTGAATGACAGTACATCTTGTTTATATGGCATTATAAGCTAAAATGCTATTTGCTGCAAATAAATGTCTTACCTGTCAAGAGGCTGCCTGTTGAATATTTGCATGATCTAAGCTAATTTTTTTTCCCCCTCTGCTTTGTGAACTCATTTTTGGTCTTTTGGTTTTTTATTTTTATTTTTTTTTACTGATAGTTAAAATAAGTTAGACAAAGGGAAACGAGCTTAAATAAAATACATATCAATCTAGATTGCTGCTGTACAAATAATTCTGGAAAATGTCTTGGTGGGGAGCATAGCGTTTTTAATTTTACTTTTGGATTTCAATTATGCATGCCATTTCTATGCCCCATCACTCTATATAATTAAGAACTGGCTGTATGTTCCATAGCAACACAGCCTGTAATCATTGGTTCTGATCTGTGATTCTCATTTAACCTAGGTTAACATAGAAATAGAAATTGAGTCAGTTTTGTTTTTTACCTTCTTCCACTCAATTCCAATTTGATTTTTTTTAATGACTATAAAATATTTGTGCAATATTGTTCTGGTAAATGACACTGGGATATCACTGGTAATGTGACAATTACTACTTACAAGTGGAAAAAGATTTCTTCCTCATTGAGCTGTTCCCTAGAATCCTACCACATGCAGTTGGACAAATAAAATGTACAATTTTCTATTTTTGTTCTGTTTGTACATTTTTAAAAAGATTTTATTTATTTGAGAGAGAGAGAGAGTGAGGGTAGGGGGGATCAGAGGGAGAGGGAGAGGCAGGCTCCTCACTGAGCAGAGAGCCCGAACACTGGGCTAGATCCCAGGATCCCGGGATCATGACCTGAGCCTAAGGCAGATGCTCAACTAACTGAGCCACCTAGGCGCTCCCTGTTTGTACATTTTGTAGGGACTTTGGCATTTGAAAAATATAGTACATTTAGGGGCAAATTAGAGAAAATATTTGTAATTTATAATTGAATCCACCTTTCCCTATTGGACTATGTGATGGTTTTATAAATATTCAACTCTTTTCTTGATCTTTCCAGTTGTGTCTCATTGTTCTACATGCTAAACCTGTGGCCATTTTTGTCTTGTGTTCCACAACCTAGATCATATATTTGTGAGACTCAACTCACTCTGAGTAGACTACTAATAAATTTCTCCAAGAAAAGAAATTTCACAGTTTGGCTTAAATGTAACTTTTCTTGTAGAAGCTTTCTTTGTCTCCTCCTCCTTGACTCACCTGTCCCTTCCATTGTGTTTTGGGCAGTTCATTCATTCATTCTTTCATTCATCCATCCAATGAGTACTGAATGATTCTTGATTGATGTCTTTCTCCCTCCAACCTGAAAACTTAATGGAGGGTAACATAGTCTATCTTTGTTTACACTGTATCGTCTGTGAATATACATTATAAGTAGTGTACACATTTTTACCAAACGATTGATAAGTGCTACTTTTAGTACCTAAATAGAGTCTAAAATCCTTTTCTGGAAATCATATTGTCTGTACTATGACTGCCGGGGCCTTTTAAAGTGGGTGGTAATACTTGTTTTGTTTTGTTGTGTTAACCTTCTGGCTGTCTTTATCTTTGAAATCTTTAAAAAATAAATTACATTGTAATAGAAAGCATGGTCCTTATTTTTAAAAATAAGGCGCTTATGTGTAGTTGTGATCAGGTAGCTCCTGATTTCAACTTAGGGAAAACAATATCATTTTTAACAATTTTTTTCTTTAGTCAAATCCCCTGGTTTTATCATTCCATGTAGATCAGATATTAAAAGATTTTTATTGCTGCTACAGATTTCCTATAAGATCTGTTCACATTCCCAATCTTTTTTTTTAAAGTTGTAGAGTAGGGAAAGACTGTTTGAATAATACACTAACACTGAAGAACAATGTACTTTTTTTGCCCCAGTTCCCACGCATGGTAGGTAAACATAGCCGTTCATCCTCTCAAAAATCTGACCTCAAAATTTCCTAAGAATTGTGACCCTAAAGGAAGTTTTTGCTTTTGATTTCCCCCCATTTTTCATTCTAAGGCTAGTGGTCTTACATCCCAAATGGAAAATCTTAGAGTCATACAGTCTTGAGAAGGTGTATTGAAGGTCACCTAGCGCAAATGCTTACTGGATAACTGAATCCCTCCAGTAATATCCCCATAAGGTCTTCATGTAGCTTATTATTGGGAATCTCCAGTGATCCAAAGTATCACTTCCCATGGTAGCAGATTCTATCTTTATTGTCAGCTTTGACTGTTGCAAACTACTTCCTTATATTGGACTCTACTCATAGTTTCCACATATTTCTTCTGTGTTACCATTTGGGCTCAGAAAGAGCAAGTTGAACCCATCTCTCACTTACTTTGGGCTGCTGTAACGGAGATACTATATACTGCATGGCTTAAATAACAAACGTTTATTTTTCACAGTTCTAGAGATTGAGAAGTCCAAGATCAAGGTGCCAGCAGATCTGCTGTCTGAATAAGGTCTGCTTCCTGGCTTGAGAGAGCTGTTTTCTTGTATCCTCACATGTAGAGAGAGCAAGTTCCTGCTAGCTCTCTGGCCTCTTAGAAAAGCACTAATCCCATTCATGAAGGCTGTATTCGCATGACCTAATTACCTACCAAAGGCTCCACCTCCAAGTACCATCATTTTGGGATTAGATTTCAACCTATGAATTTTGGGGACACAAACATTCAGACCATAACACCATTTTTTACAGGATAGCACAGTTGAAGCTGACACTCGTTTCCTCCAAGTCTTCTTTTCTCTACGATAACCCCTCTTAGGTCCTCAGTTGGTCTCCATGTGACTTGATTTCACGTCTCCCCACTATCCTATTACTCTAATTTTAAAAAGTTTGTTTTGCTTATATAGGCAGCATCCAGCAATGGGTATGATAACCCCAGGTCTGCACTAATGAGCTGAGAGTACAGTGTATCATCTTTCTTAATTCAGATACTCCTATCTCCTTAGCACACCCGGCAGTGAACTAGTTGAAGTGCCTAAGGACAATGGTGGGTCAGATACATCTGTTCTCATCTGACTTATTTTACTTCTGGATATTTTTAGATTCTCCAACTTTGTTGATCATTGATTAAATTTTAAAACTGTTAACTGGAAAAACATCTTCATTTTAGAGCCAGGATCTTGAATCATACTTATTTTCTTTTTTATTCTTTTTTTAAATTTTATTTATTTGTCAGAGAGAGAGTGAGAGAGAGATCACAAGCAGGCAGAGTGGCAGGCAGAGGCAGAGGGAGAAGCAGGCTCCCTGCCGAACAAGGAGCCTGATGTGGGACTCAGTCCCAGGACCCTGGGATCATGACCTGAGCCGAAGGCAGCTGCTTAACCAACTGAGCCACCCAGGTGTCCCTTGAATCATACTTAATAGACGATGGTCTTGGACAAGTTCATTAACCTTTCTACAGAGCTGTTTCTCAGTATTTACCTTATAAGATTATTGTGAAGACCAAATTAATTGTAAAGTTGTCTTTCTGTGCTTGACTTATTTCAGTTAGCATAATCTTCTCCAGTTCCATCCATGTCAATGCAAATGGTGGGTATTCATCCTTTCTGATGGCTGAGTAATATTCCATTGTATATATGGACCATATCTTCTTTATCCATTCATCTGTTGAAGGGCATCTCGGCCCCTTCCACAGTTTGGATATTGTGGACATTGTAGCTATGAACATTGGGATGTATATGCCCCTTCTTTTCACTACAGCTGTATCTTTGAAGTAAATACCCAGTTTTGCAATTGCTGGGTCATACGGTAGCTCTATTTTTAACTTTCTGAGGAACCTCCACACTGTTTTCCAAAGTGGCTATACCAACTTGCATTCCCATCAACAGTGTAAGAGGGTTCCTCTTTCTCCACATCCTCTCCAACATTTGTTGTTTCTTGCCTTGTCAATTTTTGTCATTCTAACTGGTGTAAGGTGGTATCTCAGTGTGGTTTTGATTTGAATTTCCCTAATGGCTAATGATGTTGAGCATTTGTTTATGTGTCTGTTAGCCATTCGTATTTCTTCTTTGGAGAAGTGTCTTCTGCCCATATTTTGACTTGATTATTTATGGTTTCATTTATATGTGGAACATAAGGAATAGCATGGAAGACATTAGGAGAGGAAAATGAAGCGGGAGAAATCATAGGGGGAGAAGAACCATGAGAGACTATGGATTTCGGGAAACAAACTGAGGGTTTCAGAGGGGAGGTAGGTGGGGGGATGGGTTAGCCTGGTGATGGGTATTAAGGAGGGCATGTATTGCATGGAGCACTGGGTCTTATACACAAACAATGAATCATGGAACACTACATCAAAAACTAATGATGTACTGTATGGTGACTCATATAACATCATAAAATAAAAAAAGTAAATTAGTTGTAAAGTGCTTTTATGTAAGTGTATATAAAGTGCTTAAAATATATGGTGAGTTCTGAGTGTGTATTAGTGATAATAATCTTTACTATTACTTATTCCAAGAGTTCTGAGAAATGCTTATTTTAGTACTGAATAAATAGGAAGGGTCTGTGGCTTTGTTATATTTTGAAGGCAGTGTCTAATATTTAATATTTAATCCAGACCTATAAGAATAAAAGTTACACATAAAAAATTCACAAACACATGTTTGTCCAAATTCTTTGACAAATTAGAACAGAATAGAATAAAGTTCTGACATTAGTTATTCATTTGTTATGGAGTGAGAGAACAGGTAATATATTACAGAGTGTATTCCTCTCCTGTCTTTAATATTAAAAATAATTGTATTAGCTTTTAACCAAAATGATTATTTTTTCATATACCTCTTTATTTTTTAATTTTTTTAAAGATTTTATTTATTTGAGAGAGAGAGAAAGCACAAGCAGGGAGCCCTACCTTGCGAGGCTTGATCCCAGAACCCTGAGCTCATGACCTGAGCCGAAGGCAGACGCTTAACGGATTGAGCCACCGAGATGCCCTGAGATGAACATTTTTGAAAATACGGAAGCTTCTGTTAATTTTTGTCTTTTTAAGATATTTGTTTCTGCTGATATATTTCAGCACCACAGCATGGCCTTTTCCAGGTTAAGATGCTGAGTTGAAACCTCAAAGAATCACTGCAAAAGAGATTGGATTTCCCCTTCTCTCTATAATTTAGTTAGTGAGAACCACAGCTAGGTAAGCCTTTGGGGGGGCAATTATTTTCAACTGTTTTAAAGCTTTCATATTAGGGAAATAGAAATACATTTGTGAAAATCTTAGAACCAAGTAAACAACTTGACTGTCTCAGGTCAAGTACTAAGTAAGGTGATACGGTGCAGCTTAGCCACAAAGACTCACTGAACACCTGTGGGATCCAGAGGCTGTCAGATACGTTTTGGAGAAGTCATTCCCCTACAGTGTCTTCCATTAAGAGGCCTACTTGGATGATAAGGATGGTTAGAAAGTGCTTTTTTCATTGACTTTTGAATTTACTGTTAAAAGAGTATTCATAGCAGAAGCAGTCTTTGATGCTAAGCCGTATTTCAAGAATAAGTAATTATAGGGGCGCCTGGGAGACTCAGTGGGTTAAAGCCTCTGCCTTCAGCTCAGGTCATGATCCCAGGGTCCTGGGATCGAGCCCCACATCGGCCCTCTGCTCAGCGGGGAGCGTGCTTCCTCCTCTCTCTGCCTGCCTCTCTGCCTACTTATGATCTCTCTCTGTCAAATAAATAAATAAAATCTTTAAAAAAAAAGAATAAGTAATTATAATTCTGTTCTTTTTATAGCATCTGTGACACACCCACACATATGCATGCACACACACACACACACAAGCAGTTTGTCAGAATCAGCTTGTACTGACTCACAAAAATTCCATGTTAACTTTACAGCAATTTTGTAAATCCCTTGATATCAGACAGGTAGCTTGAAATTTGCCATAGTGGGAGTATTTACACCATGGAAATTGGTGAATGCTACGGATCAAAGCCTTTTTTTCCTCTTAGGCAGCTGGTTGGTAAACACTTACTAGTACACCTGTGCCTCAAAATATTTCTGTAAATAAAATAAAGGCTATTAGCATTGAAATTCGTTTTAGTAGGAAAATTTATATGAGAAGAATAAATAAACTGGGTATTTTTATTATTTTTTTTCTGTGTTCTCAGGGATACGGAAAGACCGAAGAGGAGGGAGAATGCTGAAACACAAGCGCCAGAGAGATGATGGGGAAGGCAGGAATGAAGCGGGGTCCTCTGGAGATATGAGGGCTTCCAATCTTTGGCCAAGCCCACTCTTGATTAAGCATACTAAGAAGAACAGCCCAGCCTTGTCCCTGACAGCTGATCAGATGGTCAGTGCCTTGTTGGAGGCTGAGCCCCCCATAATCTATTCCGACTACGATCCTTCCAGACCCTTCAGTGAGGCTTCGATGATGGGCTTGCTGACTAACCTTGCCGACAGGGAGCTGGTTCACATGATCAATTGGGCAAAAAGGGTGCCAGGTAAGAACGCTAAGCTCAACATTTATTTTGAGAGTCAGTAACTACTCATGACCTGGTTGCGCTGTGGCGGGAGAAGTAGGGGGAAACAATAGCTTGCTATCGAATTGGTTTCAAGGTTCCTCCTGAATCTGTTAATTTTTACTATCAAAATACTGTAATTCTCCTGGAAATTAGGAAATAATGTTTCAAAATCAAAATCTAGAAGATTAAAGTCTTTAACCTGGCATTATTTATTTTTAACCAAAAAATCTGGGATGGTCACAATATACTAAGTGCATGTACTATTATTTATTCATATTGTCAGAAGTTTTTAACACAATGATCCATGCGCTACAAATTGTAATATTGAGAACTTTTGTTCAAAGCACCTCAATTATTAATAGACAATTTTACCTTAAAATATTTTCTTTTAAGATCTTTATGGACTAAAGAGATAATAATAGGTGTCTTTACTGAATGCCAGTTATTTATTCAGTTGTCAACTCTTAATATTTTAGGAGAAAGATAATACAAAGGAACAATAAATTAGGTTCTCTCATCCCTGAGAGGAGCTTGTAGAAAGAATCACTGGCTGAATGACCCTTGGTCCTTCATTCAGTTGGTTCTCTCAGAACTGGTGTTCCTATAAAACTTGACTGTTGCTCTTGTTGTTCAGGGAGAAGAACTCTAGTTATTATGGAAACAAGACTAGAAAATGACCTCCTCCATGCCCCAACATATCCATTCAGGAACTAACGTAGGTGAACCAAGGCAAGAGGAAGTTAAATCTTTTTTCTGGGCTTATAGATCAAATGAGTAATGGTTTTAGACAGAGATTGTCTTGTTTGGTTTATTTTAATAGATGAAATTAATTATTACCTATGAAGCATGGGATGTTTTTTATTAAACTAAATAAATGTGGAGTTTTATACTTGCATTTCAGAGTTCACTGATTATAGACCAAGTGAGCAAATATCTGGCCTTAGAGACTATTTAATGTATTTGCATATATTAACATATAAACATGTGGTCATTTGAATAAGGAGCCAGCAATGTTTAATCCCAACTTGATAGAGGGCGTCTGAGTGGGTGGTGGAGATTGCATTAAATGGAGACGTGAGAATTGACAGGCATATTTAGATTTTTAGGGTCAATCCAACTGGCAAGTAAAAAGTGTCCATCTGTGAAATTAAGAATTTTATTGAGCACCTATCTAGCTTACCATTCTCATGTGAAGCAGATCCATGTAAACAGATATTGAATCTAAATGTAACAAGGTTATAAGCTTTGTCTTTATATTTGTTACTACTTTTGTAAAAAAACTTTGGAAGAATACAAAAAACAAAACAAAACAAAACAATAATGGCCATATACCTGAGAGCCAACTCTTGGTTGCTGTTAAATTTTGTTGTCCTGTAAGCATACATTTTCCCTCTTGAAGTCCTGTCAGTATTAATTCCAGAGCACTGTCATACACAAGTATGTATTTTCACACTTATCTATAGATTTCCATCATGACATTTTTAAAATTATAAAAACCTGAAGGGCGTGTGAAATAACTGGAATGAAGTTCGAGTACATTAGCAGTAAATGAAGAATTCATGGCAATAATCTTCTAAATTTGGGAATGAAATGGAGACAGAAATCAAAGGAAAGAAAATATGTTCACGCTGAGCTATCCCATTGTTAAACCCAGAACTAAACAAAATTTATGATAATGAGATGTATGCCAAATCCACTTGATTATATTAGATTAAAAGTCCGAAATGATTCCAAAACCCTTGGACCAAACTATGTCTTATTACTTGATGGTTAAGAAAAGAATTATAAAGGCAGAAATAAAATTGTTTGTGTTTGCACTGTTGAAATACAGCTGTTGTAAATCAAAAGCCTACTTGTCTGACCAAGCAGAATAAAAATAGTCATTGATTTTAAAAAGACGAAAAATGAAGGAAGAAAAAAGTCTTCAGGAAAAACTTTGAAGATTGTCAAGCTTTACAGAAAACTGACAAAATCACATTTTGGAAAGCTTTTATATATCCAAATGCCATCTGTCATTAAAAAAAAATAGTCCATACCAAAAATCTAATATAGGCAATATTGCATTCATATGATGATAGTTTGGGGTTAATGTAGATGGAATACAAAACATTGCTGGTAAAAGTAGCAAGAAAGCCAATTCTAGAAGTACTTGGAATTGACTACATGATTCAAAAACCTGCCTGGAATATTTGGTTAATCTTTATTTTTTATTTTTAGTCTCTTAAAAGAATTTATTTATTTATTTATTTATTTATTTATTTATTTATTTATTTATTAGAGCGTGAGTGAGGGGAGGGGCAGAGGGAAAGGAGAGAGAGACTCTCAGGCACATTTGATCTCCTGACCCTGAGATCATGACCTGAGGCAAAACGAGGAGTCTGATGTTTAAGTGACTGAGTCACCCAGGTGTGCATTGGTTAATCTTTAGACACTATCAGTAGAACAGAAATTGTGAGTTGACTTCATTTTTAAAAACTTCCATTTTGATGAGGTATAATTGACAAATAAAATCATAAGATATTTAGAATTGTGGTGATAACTCCCATCTAGTTAATTAACACATCCATCACCACACTTTTTTTTGGTGAGAACATTTAAGTTCTTCTCTCAGCACATTTTAATTGTACGATACAGTGTTATCAGTTATAGTCACCATGATTTATATTAGATCCTCAGACCTCTTTCACCTGACAGCTGACAATTTATATTCTTACCAACCTCTCCCTATCTGTCCCATCCTGCAAATCCTGGCAACCACTTTTCTACTCTCTGTTTCTAGGAATTTGACATTTTTGTCTCCTTAAATTCCACATCTAAGTGATATCAGGCAGTATTGATCTCTCTCTGTCTTTGGCTTGTTTCACTTAACACAAGGCATTAAGGTCTATCCATGTTGTTACAAATAGCAGGATTTCCTTTTTTCATGGCTGAATAATATTCCATTATATCTGGATCTAGATCTGTCAGTTCATAATTGTTCATTTATCTATTGATGGACACTTGGGTTGTTTCCCTATCTTGATTTATGTATAATATTGCAGTGAACATAGGAGTGTATATATCTCTTTGAAATCCTGCTTTCAGTTCCTTTGGATATATACCCAGAAATGGGATTGGTGTGTCATATGGTGGTTATTTTTTAAATATTTTGAGGAACCGCTATACTGTTTTTCTCAGTGGCTGCACCAGGTTACGGTCCCATCAACAGTACACAAGAATTTCTTTTTTCTCCACATCCTAATCAACACTTACCTGTTGTCTTTTTGATGAGAGCCAGTCTTAACAGGTATGAGGTGATATCTCATTGTAGTTTTGATTTGTCTTTCCTTGATGATTAGTGATGTTGAGCATTTTTAAATATACCTGTTGGGCAATTTGTATGTCCTTTTTAGAAAAACATCTATTCAGTCCTCTGCCCATTTTTTTTTTAAGATAGAGCATGAATGCAAGTGTTGGGGGGGAGGGGAAGAGGAAAAGGAAGAGAGAATCTTTTTTTCTTAATTTAATTTTAGTTTTTCAGTGTTCCAAGATTCATTGTTTATGCACCACACCCAGTGCTCCATGCAATACGTGCCCTCCTTAATACCCACCATCAAGCTCACCTATCCCCCCACCCACCTCCCCTCCAAAACCTTCAGTTTGTTTTTCAGAGACCACAGTCTCTCATGGTTCCTCTCCCCCTCCAATTTCCCCCAATTCACCCTTCCTTTCCTTCTCCTAATGTCCTCCATGTTATTCCTTATGCTCCACAAGTAAGTGAAACCATATGACAATTGACTCTCTCTGCTTGACTTATTTCACTTAGCATTATCTCCTCCAGTCCCGTCCATGTTGATACAAAAGTTGGGTATTCATCCTTTCTGATGGAAGTGTAATATTCCATTGTATATATGGAGCATATCTTCTTTATCCACATGTACCCCAATGTTCATAGCAGCAATGGTCGCAATTGTCAAACTGTGGAAAGAGCCAAGATGCCCTTCAACAGATGAATGGATAAAGGAAGAGAGAATCTTAAGCAGGCTCCATGACCAGTGCAGAGCCTGATGCAGGACTTGATCTCACATCCCTGAGATTATGACCTGAGCCCAAACCAAGAGTTGGATACTTAATGGACTGAGTTACCCAAGGGCCCTCTCTGCCCATTTTTTAATCAGATTGTTTTTATTGCTTCTTTTTGGTCTGGATGATCTATCCATTGTTGGAAATTGGATATTAAAGCCCTCTATTATTCTTGAATTGCTGTCTATTCCTCTCTTTAGGTTTGTAAATGCTTACTTTATGTATTTAGGTGCTCCATTGTTGGGTGCATAAATAAATGCTTTACCCTCTTGCTGTGTTGATCCCTTTATCATTATATAATGATATTTTAATCTCATTACAGTCTTTGCTGTAATTCAAAATTCTTGAATTTTATTTTGTATAACTACCCCTTCTTTCTTTTGGTTTATATTTACATGGAGTATCTTTTTCTATCCCTTCACTTTCAGTCTTTTTGTGTCTTTAAACCTGATGTGAGACTCTTGTAGGCAGCATATAGTTGGATCTTGTTTTTTTATTCATTCTGTCACTTTATGTCTTTTGATTAGAGGATTCAGTTCATTTATACTTAATTATTGATAGGTGTGTACTTGTTGCCATTTTGTTAATTGTTTTCTGTTTTTGTTGTTCCTCTGTTTCTTCTCTTGTGGTTTGATGATTCTAGCAGTGGTTTGCTTAGATTCCTTTCTGATTATTTTTTATCTACTATAGATATTTGTTTTGTAGCTACCATTAGGCTTACATGTAACGACTTGTATTTATAACAAATATTGGTGATTTGTGACAAATTAAGTTTGAACACATTTTAAAGCTCTATTTTTTTTACTCTCCCCCTCATGTTTTATGTTCGATGTCACAAATTTACATCTTTTTACCTTGGGCATCCATTATAAATTATTGTAGTTACAGTTATTTTTACTACTTTTGTCTTTTAACCTTCCTACTAGATTTACAAGTGATTTATCCATCACCATAACAACATTAGAATATTCTGAATCTAACTCTATATTTACCTTACCGTTGAGATTTATACTTTCATACATTTTCCTATTACTAATTAGCATCCTTTTATTTTAGATTGAAAAAGTACCTTTAACATTTCTTGTAAGGCTGGGCTAGTGATGATGAAGTGAATTCAGCTTTTGCTTGTCTGTTAAAATCTTGACTCTCCTTCAAAATTCTGAACGACAACTTTGCTGGGTAGAGTATTCTTAGTTGGAGTTTTTTTTTTCTTTCAGCACCTTGAATATATTATGCTTCTCTCTTTTGACCTGTGATGTTTCTGCTGAAAATATGCTGATGCTGATAGTGTTATCTGCTGATAGCCTTATCTGGTGGTAGCCTTGTGTGTAACAAGTTGTTTTTCTTTTACTGCTTTTAAGATTCTTTTGTCTTTAACTTTTGACACTTTAATTTTAATGTGTCCTGGTGTGGGTTTCTTTGGGTTTGTATTTTTTGCAACTCTTCGGGCTTCCTGGATCTGGATGCCTATTTCTTTCCCTAGGTTAGGGAAGTTTTCCACCATTATTTCTTTGAATGAGCTTTCTACCCCTTTCATTCTCTCTTCTCCTGGGACCCCTATAATATGGATGCTGGTTTTCTTAATGTTGTCCTATAAGTCCCTCATGCTATCTTTACTCTTTTTCATTCTTTTCCCCCTCCTTTTAACTCCTCTGATTGGATGAATCCTCTATCATGTCTCTGAGTTTTGTTGATCCTTTCTTCAGCCTGATCTAGTCTGATACTGAAAGCCTTTTAAACTTTTCGGTACAGTTATCATAGTCCTCAGTTCTGTGATTTTTGTATGGCATTTTCTTATATTTCCTATCTCTTTGTTGATATTCTCACTTTGTTCACATATTGTTCTCCTGATTTTGGTGAGCATTTTGTGATTATTTTGGACTCTTTATTAGGTAAAGGACTTACCTTCATTTCATTAGTCTGTTTCTAGAATTTTATCTTCTTTCTTTTGTTTGGAACATATTCCTCTGCTTTTTCATTTTCCTTGACTCTGTGTTGGTTCCTGTGCATTAGATGAAATAGCACCCCCTCCTCCTAGTTTTGACGGAGTGGTCTCATGTAAGAGATAATATTTATTGTTCATCCCAGCTTGAGCTCTTGGTTGTCTCTCAAACTTTTGTGATTGTATGGGCAGCCTTCTTTGTTCTTAGTGGTTCTGAATAGTTGAGGGGATGCCAAAACTTGTCAGTATCCCAAAGGGGAGGATCTTACTGACCACCTAGATTCAGGCTGATTGGCAGCTGGATCTGCAGATACCAGCTTTTAAAGGATAAAATATGTCTCTTTCAGGGAAAGATTGGGAGATGAGAGTTTCTGTTTCCTCCCTCTATGCTGAGCCCTGGGGGATAGCCACTTAGGAACTGTTTCTTTGTTTGCTACAGGCCTGTGGGATTGGCAAATACAAGCCCTACTGGCCAATAGGACCAGGTGATCAAAGGATGAGTTTTCTGGGCAGCAGCCACAAAAGTTGGGGCACCAGATGTGTGTATAAGCTTTTTTCAGGGAGAGATAGGTGATTTTTGGGGCAGAATATAGGGGGAATGGTATCTACTGCTTCCCCAGTCTCTGAGGAGGATCACAGTCAGTCTCTAGATGATGCTAAATTAGAACCTGACCACAGGTAGCAGCTCTTAAAATATGCAAATAGACCTCTTCCAGACAAAGATAGGGAGACGGTCATGTCTTCTGTGCTGAACCCTGGGAAGATAGACAGTGAGTCCTTGTGACCCCATAAAGAAGTTTCTTTGTTTGTTATAGTTTTATATTTCTCATGTATTTCAGAGCCACCTGTTTTGGTGGCTCACCCCTCAGGTGGAAGTCTTAAAAGCTGGAGTGCTTTATGTTGGGTCCAAATCTTTCATTCCTCAGAGAGATTCTAGGAGTTTTGAGTTCCCTCTTGATTGTGTGTCACTGTACCAGGGATGGGGTTTATGGTAAGAGTATGTCTCAGTCTTTACGACCCATTTTGGTGTGTGTGTGTGTGTGTGTTTTCATTTTCCCAATGTGTAGGAATCACTCAGTTAGTTTCTGGATTTCTTTCAGAGGATGTTGCTCTGTATAGCTAGAGATTTAGTATGTTTATGGGAGTGTGTGAATTCAGGAACCTCCTATGTCTCCATCTCGGACTGGAGCCCCCAAATTGACTTCATTTTGCATGATGAATTTTAATAAAAATAATCAATTCATTTGACTACATAGTAGTTCGAGCAGTATTTTTTTTTTTTTTTTTTTTTTTTTTTACTAATAGAATATTGTCAGAATTCTCAAATGTTGGTGATTTTAAGTTGAATTTTCCTTTTTTATAACATTTGGGGCATATTTCTTGACTTGATTATATATCTTTTTGACTCAAGATATGAAGAGCATTATGATAAAATACATCATGCAGTTATGATAGTTAAGTTCCAATCTGTAAAGTAGCTATATTAGATCTGGCCATAGTTTACATTAAGAACTTAATTTTTCCCTTTGCAATTTAAAAACAACAACAACAAGAATGATAAAATCTATTTATCTCGCTCTGGCAAAGGGTTTTTTTTTTTTTTAAATAACGTGTTTATATCTGCTTTTCGATATCTAGTTATGGAAAGGCTTTTCTCTTTATTCATTCTGAAATTTGTTAATCTTTTATTATTATTATTATTATTATTATTTATTTGACAGAGAGAAAGAGATCACAAGTAGGCAGAGAGACAGGCAGAGGGAGAGGGGAAAGCAGGTTCCCCGCTGAATAGAGAGCCCAATGCGGGGCTCGATCCCAGGACCCTGAGATCATGACCTGAGCTGAAGGCAGAGGCTTAACCCACTGAGCCACCCAGGTGCCCCTGAAATTTGTTAATCTTTAAAAAAATCACTTTATATAATCTATTATGGATAGAGATTTAATTTTAAAGGGTTAGATTATTAAATCTTAATTTATTATTACCATATACATGGTGAAAACTTGTTAGCAAGAATAGTATTGCTTATCTAAAGGTCAGGAAAGGAGAAAAATGACTGTGAATATCTGCATCACACACAATTGCCTCATTGCTTAGTTGATTCTTAGTTTCTGTGCTAATGAAGTACATTTAATTTTTTTTTTCGTAGAAGCTTGAATCACATCACAAAACTGTTACTTTGATTTATTAAAAATTATGCCTTTTCCAAAATTCACTGTAATTATACATATCTCAAGGGCAATTTCATACAAGTTCTAGTTCTATCTATTTAATGACTATTTGGATAAATACCTGGTCCTGGGCTCTTTGTTCTTTTTTAAAAACTGATAATCAGAAAGCTCACAGCCTCGCTGACCACTGGGCACAAATCTGGGAAGGTGTGCTAAAGCTGCTGGCCAAGGAAGAATAATAAAGGGAAGATGACAGTTGAGTTCAGTTTCATGGGAAACGTGCTACCTTAAGCATTTCCTCATTATTTTGGTGGTAAAATAGGCAACCTTTCTCCTTCCCCTATCCTTCCCCAGGCCCTGCCTACACAATACTAAATGAATCCCCACTTCTTTCTGTGTCCCTGACTTCCCACCATTTTCTTTGTGTTTCCTTCTTGCTCAGTTTTGGCCCTGGGGGAAGGGGATCCACTTTTTCTGGACATGCCTCCCATCAGCTATAAGCTCTGTTTCTTAGAATCTTCTTGTGTTGTCTTGAGGGTGTGTGGTTGTCTTAGCCATTCCAAGGCTCGAGGCTTCTCCTGCTCCTGTGTTCATCATGAATCTAGTAATTAGCTTCCCTGACTCTAATACTTGTCCTCATCATTGAAATCAACAGTGAAGCACAGGAAGTGCTTATTGAATGAATGAATGAATGAATGAAGGGTGTTTTCTTGCAACTTCTGATTTTAAGAAATCTCTGAGCGCTGTTAAAACTCAATTTTTTCCTAAAGAAGAAGTGATCTTTAGGGCTGAGGTGTTATTCTCTTTTACCTCTCTTCAGAATCTACCTGCTCTTCTAATATCTCTCTAGCAGCTGCCTCAGCGAGATTCATTTCCAACCTCTCTTTTGTAAGGGGCAGAGCAATATTCAGAGGAATGTACAGAGCTTGGGCTCTGAGGACTTTAACAGGCGTCAGTTGGCTTGCAGCAGGTTAGTTTTACTTAGTGTATGTAATTTAAAACTTAGAATGGGTAGGGACAAGGGGGCAAGGAGAGGGCACAATAACTCAGTGTGGGAACTGGGAGCATCTTCAAGGAACACATTCTATTCTGGGAGGTTCTTGTGGATTCCAGGCACTTGGCTATCCTATCTAGTGCTCTGATACCCAACCTGTAATCAGACCAGTGGACCCTGGTCTCAGGCTGTCATCGTGTCCCAGCCTGTTTTGGCATGGCATGGCAATGAAAAATAACATGACATGGAAGGATGGTGACCTCCTGGAGAGGTGACAAGTGCATATGTTGCAGCGTAGATTTGCGGTTTAGATTTTACAACCATTCTATAAATAAGAGCCTTGGGACCGGGATAGAATTACCCTAGCGTGAATGGCGGCAGCCCCTTCGGGCTGGCAATGCAGAGCTTTCTTTGGAGTGTTCCACTTCCAAGTCAGCCCAGCTCGGCTTTTCACGGCTCCTGTGGAAGCTCTGGTTGATGCCCAAGGACAGCAGCTGCGCACAAATTTGTCTTTCAGGTGAAACTTTGAAGCTCCGTAGATGCTCGTTGGCCCAGATGCTTTAAGCTTTTAAAATCCTTTTCTCATCTTGAGAGTTTTTGAGGAACATGGCCCATTTGGGCCTCTTTGCCCCCCCCTTACCCCGGGTTCTTTTATAGCGAGTGTGGGTTGGGGCCTCAGCATCTGCATGTTTATCTTGAGCTGGGTGATGTGCGGTGCTGGGCGTCCCAAGGCCACCCTGTTGGAAATGTTGGCCTGTGGCTCTGCTACTTCTGGGGGGATTTGGCATGGAGAATGTCAGGTTTTGGTCACTGTTTAGATGTATTACTATTAAAATGTGTTGAAATAGATTGAATTGTGCTCCCCCAAAAAGATATGTTGAAATTCTAATGCTTCGTACTTCAGATGTGATCTTATTTGGAAATAGGGTCTTCAAGTTCAAATGAAGTCATCGGGGCTGGGCCCCGATCTGTATAAAAAGGGGGAAATTTGGATGTCGAGATAGAAATGCCCAGAAAGAAGATGATATAAAGCGTCACAGGAAGAAGAATGGCTATGTGATCAGAGCTGTGTGCCTCCAAGCCAAGGAATGCCAAAGATGCCTGCGAACACGAGAAGCTAGAGGAAACCAGGAAGGATCCTCCCCCAGAGCCTTCAGAGAGAACCTCGTCTTACTGACACCTTGATCTCAGACTTTTAGCCTCCAGAATTGTGAGGCAATAAATTTCTATTGTTTTAAGGCATCGGTTTTTTTTTTTTTTTTTTTTTTTTTTGTACTTTGTACGAGAGCCCTAGGAAACTATTACACATTGTATTAAAAAGAAAAAGGGGCCTGTGTTTTTGAGGCAAAAGAAATAAGGAGCTTTTGATTTAAAGAGGAAAGTTTGGCTCACCTAGCGTAGGCCTGGCTAATCATTTACTCTTTTTTGTCCGCCCAAGTGGTTCACTGAACTTCTGGCTTTGAAGTTGATTTAGGATTTTAACAGTTCCATGAATCTACCTGGCAAATACCTTTACGAAAATTTTAACCCACAGAAGAATGTTTTAATCTGGTACCTTAATAGTTTCCCTTTCTACATTCGTATCTTTGATCTGTTTGAGTTTGTCCTAATATACAGCATGAGGTGTGGTTCCAGAATCCTTTTTATACAGATGGCTGCACAAATTGTATCAATTCCATTTATTGAACATCTCCCTACGGAAGTATTTTTAAGACTTCCTTTACTGTTGACCTTCCAAGTTTACAATTATTAGAGTTTTTAGAGTAAATAGATACTGGTTTATGTGTTTGATTATTTTTCCCAATTCTGAAATCAAAAAGAAAAAAGAAAATAAGCTATTTAGTCAGAAGTTAGATGTTTTGCTTAACTTTACAATAACTTAATATAGAGTGTGAATGCGTAGATATAGTTCATAATTTTTCCATTAATCTTAGAAATAGAGGCAAAAGTTCAGGAGGCTTGATATGTTTAGGAAAGCCCAGCACCAAGAAGAGGTAACTGAGTGAGTTACTGTTCAATATTCACAGGACAGAAAAATTGTTCCCAGGAGGAAAGAAGAAGGATATACCAGGTTTGCCTTCTCTGTTTTCCCATCTGTTGTAGGTGACTCCCAATACTCTAGTACTTGGCCCTGGGTACCACTGCTGCTTTTAACCAACTTGAAAAGTTACTCCGCTCAGAGCTTCACCTGTTACTTTTTAGATTCATGATTTCCAGATTTCTTTCTGTAGGTCACAACACCTAAACATTCAGTTCCCACTTTTGCTGCCCGCGGACCACCAGTTCGATGTCATGCTTCCACCAACATGTCTGAAACCAAACTTGCCATTTTCCCTTTTCCCCTTTATAGCAAACTCATTTGTTCCTCCTGTTCCTTTGCGTTTCTGCAAGAGGGTCCACTCTTCTTTATCTGATGCTGGAATCATCTTTGTGTCTGGCCTTTCACCATGTACTATCGGTTCTTTCTCTCCAATGTCTCCAGATTTTGGCTTTTTTTGTTCCACTGTCACTAGCCTGGCCCACATCCTTCTTGTTTTCCAAGACTGAATTACTATAATATCCTCCTAACTGGTCTTTTGGTTCCAGCCTCTCCTCCCTTCAATTCATCCCACTCATCACTGCCAGAATAATTTCTGTAAATCATCCTTTCAGAATGCTTCACTCCCTGCATTAGTTTCCTACGGCTGCCATAACAACGTTTCACAAACTAGGTGGCTTAAAACAACAGGAATTTACAGTGCTGGAGGCTGGATGTCTAAAATCGAGGTATCAGCAGGGCCATGCTATCTCTGAAGACGCCGTGGGAGGATCCTTCCATGCCTGTTTCTAGCTTCTGGAGAGTGCTGGCAATCCTTGGCATTCCTTGGCTTGCAGATGCATTTCTCCAGTCTTTCCCTTTCATCACCTGATGCTCTCCCTGTATGTCTGTGTCCAAAGTTTCCTCTTATAAGGACACCAGTCATATTAGATTTAGGGCCCACCCTAATCCAATATGACCTCACCTTACTTGGTTATATCTGCAAAGACCTCCAAATAAGATCACTTTTACAGGTTCTGAGCGGACATGAATTTGGGGGGAGATAACTATTCAATTAAAAATTTGGTAGTGGACTTGATTATCTAACTTACTAATGGCTTTAACAGATAAATGGTAGTGTCCCTTGAAGCCTAAAATATAGAATTTGACTTTGCTTCAGGTCACCTAACCCTAGGTCAGCCTTAATAGAGTAGAAAAACTTCACCAGCTGGCACTCTCCCATCTTAGTTGTGTTCTACTTTCTAGCATGATCTCCTGGCCCTATTCTCTGCTGGTTATTCTCCCCTTCACGTAGTGTGTTCATTTTATTTCATTTTATTTCGCTTGAATTCCTGCATCTCCATCACTCTGTTTCAATTCTATGCTCATTTTTTCCCCTGAAGGGACACCTCAACTTCTGCTTACTTTCTGAAACTTCAAATTACTTCAACCAACATAATCATGGATTGAGTTTGCTGGGGTGGGACAACAGTCCATGGTTCAGAGTATCTTGTCAGATGTATATTGCTGAACTAAATCATCTGGGATCTAAAACACAGCAGTAGCTCTTAAACTATAGTCTCATTTCACTAATAGTAGATTTGTTGCTGGAGGATTCATACTGTGGTTCAATTTCTTCTTTTAAATGGAAAGATGGATCGTTTTTATTGGCCAGGTATCTATTTTTGTCTAGGGGACTTTGTCAAGGGAAAAATATTTCTCCAATCCGAGTTTGACTTGCTTAAGCCATGAACTTGTTTTTTAAAAGTTGTGTATGTGAAAATGAGTTTATATTAGAAGAATCGTATTCTAATTGTAGTGTGTGTTTCATTTAAATAAAACCTACTATAGATACCCATGTGAAGTGAGCATTCCTTTGACAAAACAAATGTTCTCCTTTCCATGGGAATATGATTCTTCACAAATTGAGATTTCTTAACATGATGACCATTTGGACTGAGTTTGTATAGCTGCCTTCTCAGAATGATGCTGAAACTGTATGGCTTCTCCAAGATACATGTGGCCGACTTTCTAGAGTGACTACACTTGACCTTTTAGCATGACCAATTCTATATCTGGATTTAATACTCTGAACAGTGGTATATTTAGACCTCCCGTGGGCTTAGCTCTTGTGTGTCTAAGCATCAACATGGCCAAGCTGAAGTTTCAATTTCCCGGCTATGCAGTAGAGGGTATACCTCAGTGATGTAAGATGTTAATTTTCTTTAGGAAGTTGAAGAACAGAGAACTGCAAAAGGTAGAGAAAACCAGCATTTGCCCTCATGAGATCTAAGTTTATGCGGAGCCATAAAAAACAATGGGAACCTTGGAAACATTCTCAGGAGTGGAGTAGAATGAAAAGAATTCACCTTTCCCCCCATACATTTCTCTATCTAATCAATCTAATCAATAATTTCTAGAGAAACCTCAATAAATAGGGTTGAATTTGTTTCAGACAATTGCAGGAACCAGAGCTCTAATCAATAGGTTTACACCGTAGTCTTTATATTAGACTTTGTTCAGACAATTTATTTTTGGCACAATTATTCTTTCTCTCTCCTCCCACTCCCTTGTAAATCATCCTTCCAGAATGATTTACAAGGCTCTCAAATACTCATGTGTTAAGCATTTTGCTTGCTAATGTGAAAATAAGTCCACTGCTTCTAGCAAGTGGTTAAACACTGAAATGGATTGGAAATTGTTAGTATTCAACTAGATAGAGCATAGCTATGTCTTCCTCTTCTCTCAAATACTTTATTTCCCAGAGAAGGCAGTATAGCTGTTCTCTTAAGGTGATTCGTAGCTGAAAAGTAATAGTCATTCATTAGGGAAACAGATGCCTGCTCTGTACCCCTGTAGTGACACAGAAGGTAAAAAATGAGAAAAACCGCAGCGGTCAAGTCCTTTTATGGCTTGGGGTATTATAACACTGACAGTAAGGTAGATACAACCTTGGAGTTGTTTATGTTCAATTTTTTAACTCACCTGAGTCACCATAAGCTGCTTGGTGCTGAGTTCATCTTCTTTAAAAGGATATGTGACAGAATTAACTGTTCCTGGCTGGGAACCCCTAGTTCCGGGAGTTTTAGGATTTCAATTCTGTTGCCTTGGTTACTAAACTGTTCCATGCAGTTTGCTCAACTTTGAATGGGTCCTTCTTTCTCCGAGGAACGTTGTCCCTTGTAAGTAAATTGCTCGATGTGTTAAAATATAAGTTCTGTTTAAAAATTCTTGAGTCAGGTTCACCATGATGTTGTTAAAAAAACAAATGACCTTGTCCTCTTGGTCTCGGATTTATCACTTAGTTGCTCACAAAGCCCCTAACACAATGATATGAAAAATTAGAAGTGTAATTGCTAAATAAAGTTGAAATTTATTAAAATGGTGGCAGTGCCCCTCTCCAGAGGAAATTAAGTTTCTCTTTGTAGTATAGCGTGTGCTTATTGTGTGACCATTTCATAAACCTGAAATCTAATAAAGTGGTGGGTAGTTTCCTTCTCTGGAGGGGATTAAAAGTGTCTCTTCATAGAAGAGCGTGTAACATAATGACATTGGTTCTTTTTACCTGGTCAAGATGTTTGCCGAAATTTGCTTAGGGCATTTGAAATGCATATTTTAAAACTAGCAGATAAATGCAGTGAATCTTATTTTATTTTAAGATTATTTATTTATTTATTTGACAGAGAGAGAGAGATCACAAGTAGGGAGACAGAGAGGGGGAAGCAGGCTCCCTGCCGAGCAGAGAGCCCGATGCGGGGCTCGATCCCAGCACCCTGAGATCATGACCTGAGCCGAAGGCAGAGGCTTTAACCCACTGAGCCACCCAGGCGCCCCAATGCTGTGAATTTTAGAACTCGTTCTCATTTAAGGCCTTGAGCTGTGGAGGAATAGTTTCCAAGGCAGGCATTCAAGTTGTGTCTGGCAGTGTTTTCCTTCTTGTATCAATAAGGCAGAAAACGGGATATAAACAGATCTGTTCTTTCTGTATTACTATGCACAATTCAGAGATGTAAGCTGAAAATAAGTATATTGGCCTTTCCTGAGTAGATCTTAAAATTCCCAACTATGATCCAGAACAATGCTATCTTTATATTGGGATTTACTGTGGGATTAGAAGGCCTCACTGCAATTGGCTGTAAAAAGTCTTCAAATTTAAAAGGTTTACACATATATGGATGTAAAATCAATTAGTCAGTTAGTGTCTGATAAATGTGTCAAAACACATGACTCCCCGTCTCGTGAAATCAGAAAGGCTTAACTTAAATATCTTTCATTTTTTTTTTGCCTACTGAGTAGCAGACCACTCTGACAGAATCCTTATTGTCAAAGTGATGGTCAGAACTGGGAAATGGTTATTATTGGCCTAGTTAACCAACTTCTGATTTGTCTTGACCATTGTTAATACATAGACCTTAAGAATGTATGCCAGGAGCCATAGTTTTAAAACAGAGGAATATTCTGGAGATGGATAGTAGTGATGGTTGCTTCACAATGTGAATGAACTTAATTAATGCCACTGAACTGAACACTTAAACATGGTGAAGATGCTAAATTAGATGTTACGTATCCTTTCCCATAATAAAAAAGGAGGTATAATACTTTAAGATACATGAAAAGGAAACAAGCATCACACGGAAAAAAAAATTAATATTTATAAAGGATACCGAATTCAGTGGTCATTTCTCTTTTCCAGAACTTTTAAATTTGATTTTTAGATAAGACTATAAACATAGTGCTGATCAACCAATAAAGCGGGTGGGATAATGAAATAGAAACAGGCATGCCCTAGGCTCCTACAGAGTCTTTTGTAATAACAACACAAACCCGATTTTACTCATTTAACAAGGAGTTCCTTGCATGCGCTTGGTACTATTCTATGTATAGGGATATCCTGGAGAACAAAACTGACACAGTTCCTGCCTTCAAGGAACTTCCATTCTACTGTGCTAGTTATCCCATGAGGAATGTGAATGCTCTTGTAATGGCTTGTCCTTCTTACACATGAAGAAGCAGAAGCAGAGCTGACTTTAGAAAATTTATATTACAAATTGTAGCAGACTGTGGCAGGTACTGTTCTAAGCATTTTACCTGTATTAACTCAGTTTTATTGCTTTTATTATTCTAATTTTATGGGTGAGAAAACTGGCATAGAGAGGGTAATAACAGTGTTTAGTGTTAGGGAAACAATTTCAATTCTAGAACACTTACCTGTGGGAAACTCTTAGAGTAGGGTAAAAAAAGTGATGGCACAAATGTAAGGAGTTGTACTATTTTAGCATTATTTGATTTTTTAGAAAACCTTCTTTTCCCCCTCTCTTGCTATATGATATATACATGGCCAAGAGGATCTGTATATTAAGTGACCTAAAAATGCGACCTCTATCTTTGGACGACCCTGGCCCATAGTAAGCATTCAATAAATACTAACTATTGTTATAGTTATTGGTTTGGAGTTGTTTAATATAATTAATTTTGAGTCTAATTTTTAAGACCGTTATGTAACTATTCAATAAAATCATGAGGTAAGCTGGCATTTTGAAAACTAGGCTAGAAACCAGTTTTCTAAATGCATTTTTAATATTCAGCATACATTTCTTTTTACTGGTGTTATTAAATCTGTCTTCACGTTTTTATGTCTTTTTTTCCAAATAATCTTAATTGCCACTAACCAAAACTGAGATTTGATTATTGTTTCTTTGTTTCTGCTTTGTTTTTACAAACAATGTTTTGTTTTTATAAACAATGTTTTGTTTTGTTTTTTTTAAATGGCATTGGGGCGCCTGAGTGGCTCAGTGGGTTAAAGCCTCTGCCTTAGGCTCAGGTTATGATCTCAGGGTCCTGAGATCAAGCCCCGCGTCGGGCTCTCTGCTCAGTGGGGAGCCTGCTTCCCCCTCTCTCTCTGCCTGCCTCTCTGCCTACTTGTGATCTCTCTCTCTGTCAAATAAATAAATAAAATCTTAAAAAAAAAATTAAAAATGGCATTAAGGGTAACAAAAAAACATTCCTGACGTATATCAGCTCCTGCCAATTTTCTGAGTTAACGTAACTAGAGATTTTGGTTACATTTGGAAGCTTTAAGCTATGCTATAATCTTAAAGTATTTATACATACAAACATTTAAATGAAATAGGAAAAAATATAGGGGTAAGAAATCATATATAATGTAGAAGTAGTCCTATTTCAAATATAACTGTTTTAGTGTATGTGCTGCCTAAGCGAGCACTCAAATATAACTGTTTTAGGAGTAGAATGATCCACCTGTTATAACAGACAACACCAAAATAATAGTGGCTTAAACAAGACAAAGCTAATTTTTTCTCATATAAAATAAATCTGGATTTCTTTACTAGTAGTACAGCAGCTCTGCAGTCAAAACGACCCAAGCTCCTTTTGACTTTTTATTCCCTATTCTGGCTCAAGGCTTCCATTTTCAAAGTCAACTCCTGGTCCTGTGTGGCTACTGGAGCTCCAGCAGTCACAGCTGCATGACAGGCTGCTGCCAGAAAATGCGGGAGGGGAAAGTCAGTAGGGACACGCTTTGCTGAAGCAGCTTCCTCTAAGCAGACTTCTGGGAGCTCTTACTCAACACTTTCTCTTATAACCTAGTGGTCAGAACTTAGACTCCATCTAGCTGCAAAAGACATTGGGAAATATAGTCTTTAAACTATGCACATTATAGTTGGGATAAAACCTGAGGTCTATTAAGAATAATAATAAGAGTTGAATGCAAATTGGGTGGGCAAAGAGCAGTCTCTCTGTAAAAGTCTCTCTTTAAGAAGCTTCGAATCATAATTTGAATATTAGATACCCTCTTTAATAAATATTCTGACTTAGTATGAACATATATCATAGATCATCATTTTAAGAAAGAATCAGAACACCAAAAACCAAAATTCACGTGAAAGCCATTTTGGGGGGGAAAAAAAGCTACCATCTTTTGAGTGTATTGTCAAGCATTGTATGAAGTATCTTCACAACATCCTTATGAGTTAGATACTCTCATCGTGGCCATTTTACAGATAAAGAAACAGAGGCATCAAAATGATAAGTAGCCTTTCCAAATGTGGCACAAACTAAGGAAGTGGTGGGGCCTTGGTCAGTCTGGTTCCTCACCGTGTGCCCTCAAGGTCATTGCATGATGCTGCTTCATTTCGTAAGTCAGGAAGTATTTCAGGATGTTACAGTTGGTCAGAATGAGCATCAATTGGAATTTTATGGTCTTGTTAAGAATTTGGGCCAAACTATTTGACGTTGGGATTCTGTACACATGTGGTCATACTGTGTGCATATTTTTAAAAAATGTATGCTACAGATCAGAATACATGCACTCACATTTAACTCGGAAGAGTTCCAATACTGACGGAAACTTTTCTGTTGGTGAGAGGACATGTTCTGAGCACAAGTGGTGAATAAATGCTACCTACTTGTTTTTGGAAAGTACCACTACCCTGAGTCCCAGAACCCAGCATCAGTGCCGTGGAGAGCTAACAGCTTCAATGACCTGAAGTTTTTGCAGCACTTCTGCTTTTGCCCCTGTTTGGGTTGAAAAGATGATACATCTGAGGTGGTGTCCTACTGCTCCCATTGGAAGAGACAGAGTTTCTGTGTGTGTGTGTGTGTGTGTGTGCATGTGTGTGCCGTTAGAGAGAGAAGTTCCATCCATCTGCAGGGGGTCCTGCCATTAGTGAGGAGAGTGGGTGGAGTGGAGAGGAGACCGGGAAGGGGATGGGTGTATAGGGCCAGGGTTGGCATCATTTGGAGACTTCAGAATCAGTCACCTAATTACGTAAATATTTACATACCCCAGTGTATGAACCAGTCAACTTAGAACAGAAATGCTTAGCAGGAAATTCCCCTCTTCAATTCTCACCTTTTTGGATGTAGAGCTTGGCTTGTTTCTTCTATCTTTGTTTGAATCATTCCATTAATCAACCTTACTGAGAAATCACTTAGTCATCTGTGAAAGCATAAACTCTTAATTGTTAAAAATCACTGGTGCGGCACACACACCTTTCTCTACTCATGAGCTAACTCAAATGCTGATTTTCTCATGAGTTTTTCTTAAAAAAAAAAAGTTTCTTAGGCTAAATAATCACAGCATTTTCCCCTGTGTCCCTCTCCTTCCTAATCTTACCTTTCTCAGTCTCTATATTTGCACGTCTCCATCTTGTGTCCCCATGGCGATATCGTGCTGTGGGTGGCTCCCATCTAGCCACCAGCTTTTGAGGGACCTACTACCCTCAGGTGTCGCAAACCTGGGCTGGGGGAATTCCTGGAGCATGGGTGGTGGATCTGAGACTATTGAACCCAGGGGACTTTATCGCAATGTATCTCAATGATTTTTTTTAAAGATTTTATTTATTTATTTGAGAGAGAGAGAACACAAGCAGGGGGAACAGCAGAGGGAGAAGGAGAAGCAGGCTCCCCACTGAGCAGGGACCCCCCCCCCTTACTCGGAGCTCCATCCTAAGACCCCTGGGATCATGACCTGAGTCAAAAGCAGACACTTAACTGACTGAGTCACCCAGATGCCCCTCAATCTTTTTTTTTTTTTTTTGTATTAACTCCCCCAAGTTGAAAAATCTAATCCAATCTAATCTGATGAGCACAGTTGAATACTAAGGAATGAAATTTTTTTAGATACTTGGGCTTTAGAAGACCAGGAACCATTGTAATATGTAGGATTTTTTGATCCTCCAAAATTAAGTTTTGCCCCTCTGAGATGATAATTGTCCTAATGAAAATGTATTAATATAAGAAGTCCACTACCCTGTATGAGCACAACAATACATCTTACACATGTATGAATTATGTTTACAAAACCATGGAGATTGTAATTTCTTTGAGGGCAGATTGTTACTATCTTCAGTTTTTAGAACAGAACCTGGAACATAGTAGGTGCTTATTAAATATTTGATGACATTGCATGATGATATTTTATTAATACAAATTCATTTCCTGGGCTCATGGAACGAGGAAAAAATAAAAATTCAGTCTATGCATTATTGATGTGTATTTTTTTGGTTATTATGTGTTTTCTCAATCAACCCTCCCTAAAAGGACATTAACTTATGTGTGTATTTTGGGGATAGGTCCTCAGACTTTTCTGATGTTCAGATGGAGTCTCTGCACTTAAAAAAAATGGGAAAACCACTACCCTAATGAGCTCATAGTATGGTTGGAAATGGCAGCCAAAGCTCACTGCTTTGTTATATCTTAATATAGAGCTGACAAGAGTTTGCTGATGGACTGGGTGTTGGGTGTGAGAACAGCATCAGGGATGACTCCAGTTATTTTCACCTGAACAACTAGAAGGTGGAGTTGTCAACAATTGATATAGGAAAATCTACAGGTAGAAGACATTTTCTGTAGGGGAAATCAGTTCGGTTTTGGCCATGTTGAGTTTGAGATGTTTTCAGACAATCCAAGTAGAGATATCTGGGATTGGGGAATGGGTCTGGGCTTGTTACACAATGTTATGAGTCTTCAGTGCAGAGATGATGAATGAAATCTCCAGGGGAGTGTGTATAAAGAGAAAAGAAAAGGAGACCAGAGTTTTCATACTCCTTTTTCCCTGTATATCTATTATATTTTTAGATTATGCCACTTTTTCTTAACATCTAGAATTTTCAGACATCTGAGAAAAATGGAGAGAATGCTATATAATTCCCTCATACACACTTGTATTTATATGTGTGAGTTTTTAAGAAGGAAAGCTTTACTTTTTGCATCTATAATATTTTGCAGTCATAATATCAATACCTCAGTGTATATCCTTACCAGGGAAGGACTTTTAAAAATATGATTTCATACATAACAATATTTAAAAGTTAAAATGAATAATTTTGTAATATTAAGTTCCTTGTTTCTCCACCACTCACTTCAGAAATATCTGTTTATAGTTGGTTTGTTCCAATCATGATCCAAACAAAGTCCAAATAGTGCATTTGTTTGGTACTACCTTCCCACCGTCCCTTTATTATTTTTGCCATTTATTTGCTGAGGAAATGACATAAGTTCTGTAAAATATTCTACAATTTGGAGTTGGCCAATTGAATCTTTATGACAGCATTTATCATAATCTCCTATAATCCCATCCTTTATTACCTGTTTTCATTAGATATTTTTTTAAAAAGATTTTATTTATTTGAGGGAGTGAGATAATAAGAGGGAGAGAGAGCACAACTGGGGGTGGGGGTGGGGAGAGGGAGAAGCAGGCTCCCCAATGAGCAGGGAGTCCAATGCAGGACTCAATCCCAGGACCCTGGGATCATGACCTGAGCCGAAGGCTGATGCTTAACTGACTGAGCCACCCAGTTGTCCCAGTTTTCATTAGATCTTAAGACTTAATTAGAGTCCTGTTCAATATTATTGGTAAGAAAACTACTGAATTGCATCAGGAGGCCATAGGATCTTGAAATACCATTTTTAGCGATGTTAAGATTAATCATTGATTCAGGGGTTCCCAGGTGGCATAGTTGGTTAAGTGTCTGACTCTTGATTTCAGCTCAGGTTGTGACCTCGGGGTCAGGAGACCCCATGTCGGGCTCCACGGTCTGCGCAGAATCTGCTTAAGACTCTCTTGCCCTCTGCCTCCTCCCATGCCCCCTCCCCCCACTGCTCTATCTCTCACTCTCTCTCAAATAAATAAATAAATAAATAAATAAATAAATAAATAAATATTTTAAGAAAAGATTAATCAATGATTCAGTGTTAACAATTTATACATTTTTAAATTTTCTAGGAACATTTCACCTAATAGTTTTAGTTACCACTAGTTGCCTAGAGTCATGATTTCATCAAGGTTGGAAAAAAAAAAAGAGAGAGAGAGAGAGAGACCAAAGACCAAAGTCAGAGAGAAGAGGAAGAACGGACACAGGAGACTGAGATGGAGGCCCCCTCCCTGTGACATCTTGAAAGACAAATGAAGAAAATATAGGAAGAAAAAGTGATGAGTTTTGTCAAATGTTTCTTTTGGGTCAAGTACCCTGAGAATTGATAAATGGCCATTGGAATTAGCAACTTGGTGGTTGTTGGTGATCTTGGCTAGAGCTGTTTTGATGGATTGGTCAAGATGAAGGTCTAATTGGAGTGACTTCATAAGAGATTGGGAAGAAAGGAATTGGGACTGGCAAGTAGAAACAATTCTTGTAAAGGAGAGAGGAGGAAGAATCATGGAGTAGAAGGAGGGTAGAACCTAGTGCACTAGTGAAGGGATTGTTTCCCCTGGGAGGGCGGGCAAGATGGCAGAGTTTAGGTGCAGAGTCCATAGGTCAGCAGGCATGGTCCTGTGAAGCTTCTCTGATCACCTCAAGTCTTAGGGAATTAGGAGCAAGGTCATCAGCTGAGAGTGAGTGTGGGTGAAATGGTTTGAGAGATTGAGGAGTTCATTCTCTTCAGTTAGTTCAGGTGCTTGGGTAGTTGGTGGAGAGTTGCATTTAACCAGGACAGCAGTTCTGTATGATGAATCAAGAGAGGGAGTAGATCCTGCTTGTCCCTTGTAATTCAGGTCAAGAGCCTCTTGCATCTCCTAGGAGTTCTGCTGGTTCAAGGGATTCTCTGACGTGGCCTTCTTCATGGATGTTTTGAAATTTGCTCAGAGGTATGTTTGGATTCTGTCTGCATTCTGTGTGGCCTCATCCTAAGGCCCTTTAGGAGACTCTGGGGAGAATTTCTGTGGTTACTTGAAACTGAAGTGGGTTACCTAAGCCTATATTAGTTCCATCCTGTGTTCCCTGAAATGGGGGTTCTGCTACCCTCCTGCCTGCTTTGGTGTGATCACAACCTTCGGCATGTATCTTCCGGTGTGATGTAGGTCCTAGTTGATGTAATACCTTTCCAGATGAATCTTATAGAGCAATCTAGCAAGGAATGAAATGGTGATGGATTTTCTTTCCTTTACAAACCAAAACCAGGCGCCTGCTTGGCTCCCTTGGTAGAGCCTGTGACTCCTGATCTCTGGGTCCTGAGTTCAAGCCCCACACTTGGTTTGGATCCTACTTAAAATACAAACCAAAACCAAGGTGTGGGAGACAGACTAAAACTGAACGAACAAAAGAAAAACAAAGAGTACTTTAACGCCAAAAACCCTGAAATAGTCCCATCAATGAGGCAAAGCCCTTGAAATTTCTTATAAATGAAAATTCTGCAGCACATATGCTCAAAAGCAGTCACTAATATAAGTTTATTGTCTTCTTCACTAAATCAAACCAGTACAGTTTATCCAGGGTCTGGATAGTAGGACCTGTTATTAGAAAGGAAAAGACATGATTTTTAAGTGACTACTGTAAATGGAGCCACATGGTAATTTTTGATTTTTCTGCCAGAGAAGATACTCAGAGATCTTTTTCTACCTATAAACAGAGGGGAAAAAAGAGATGAGCATAGAAAATTATACTGTATGCCTATATTATTGATGAACTATGCCATCACAGTGTTACATGGATGGAGGAAATGGGGCTGGAGAAAACTACTGACATGGAATGGACCAGTGGTTTACAGATTTGAGTAGAGACTTTGGGCCAAATTTTTACCTACTGATGTTATTTATACAGCAGTGTCCTTTCACAGGTGATCAGAATCAGCCTGAATAAAGCAGGTTGAGCACTGGCAGAACTTTCAAACTCATGTGTGAGACAGACTTGGATTGAAAAGCACAAACTGGTTAAAAAAAAAAAAAAAGAAAATCTAGCTTTGCTTCTCATCAGCTGGCTAACCTTGGAAAAATCAATCTCTTGAACTTTTTGTCATCTATACGAGTATGCATCTCCCAGGGTTATTATAAAGGTTGAGACAATAGATATCCTTAGTTACAAAAGTCTAGTACCATAATAAGTTTATAACTATCCTCTCACTCACACTTCAGAAACAAGTTTCCTGGTATTAGCAAGTGCAGTTTACAGAGTCCGTGGTATGCCGAGATTTCTTGACCGATTTATCGATTTAAGACCCATTAACTCTTTACTCACAACTGTGGAAGATAATTTAGCTCTTGCCCACTCAATACAATTTTCTCTTTTTTCTTTCCCCCAATATAATTATGTCACAATTATTGACTAAATCATTACTGTGATATGTAAAGAAGGCCCATTGCTGAGCCACATAGGGAATTACAGCCACATCTTTCTTTTTTTTCAGACCTTTCATTTTTTCTGTGGTTAACAATTGTGTCATGTTCTCTCTTGCCCAGTTTTTAAACTCTGATTTTTTTCCCACATACTTTAACATTTCTGTGATATGCCCATCAATAATATTTTTTGTATGTTCCAATACAAAGTGATACTTCTTACCCCTGGAGTAGTACCTGACAAAGTCTCTCATCTTTCTCTTCCAATTGTGATCCTATGTCATCTTCAAATGGTTTATTTTCTTGTCTCGCTCTATGGGATAAGTCTTTGAGGAACTTCTGAAGAAAGAGCATGTGTTTTAAAGTTCTTGCATGTCTTTGTCTTCTAAAGATTTCTTTTAAAAAATATAAAATGAATACTGTATATATTTTTTATAGTAGATTTTGGCCCACTGTTCCAGTGTCCTTTTTAATCTCCCAGAGGATATGGGTATATTAATTACAGTTATAAAAATACCTTTCTTCTGCTCCCTGAAATATTTCTTTTCTCTAGTCTCCCTCCATCTCTCCACTCCTTCCTTCTTTTCTTTTCTCTTGCTCTTGATTTTGGAAGCTTATCACCAATACTTGACCATCCATTCAGTTGTAACCATGAGGAACTAAAAATGCTGATTGGAGACTGTTGAGTGTAGCCTGAGCTGGGTTTTGGAATAGTGAGCTTCAAAACAAGGCTTTTCTGGGGCTGATTAGGTTCTTGAAATCTATAATTTCCCAATGTCCTTTTCAGAGGCTGGGAAAGCCTAGTTGCCTGTGGAGTTGCCTTATGGAAGAGGATAGAGTAAGTCCCCCATTCTTAAATGCAGACTCATTAATTTGCTTGTTTGGAGTCCTTAGACCTCTGCCACCCTCACTCCACTTGGTATCCTAAAGTATAAAACTCCTTAATTATTTTTTCCCGGAAAATAAAACTGTAGTATCTTGACAGGGATTTGGGCAGATGGGGAGTAAGAAGTAAAATGTGAAGCCTGATGTTGATGGGTTGGATATAGGCCTGTTAGTTTAACCAATATACAGATTTTCCACCAATTCCTCTGATATCTTAGCCAATGCCTTTGTTGTACTTTATCCCCCTGAGCCATTTTGGGATTCTGAGGGGCAATTGCCTTGCTTCTCACTGATATGTGCTTCTACCCTCTATCCCTTGTGTCATCCCTAAAAAGATAAAACTATTTTAAATCTGGGTTTTAGGCCCTTCCTCAATACAAAAAAGAACCATAATTTTCTTCCCATTAGAAACACTTCTCAGGGCGCCTGGGTGACTCAATCATTAAGCATCTGCCTTCGACTCAGGTCATGATCCCTGGGTCCTGGGATCGAGCCCTGCATCAGGCTCCCTGCTTGTGGGAAGCCTGCTTCTGCCTCTCCCTCTCCCCTGGCTTGTGTTCCCTCTGTAGCTCTCTATCTCTGTCAAACAAATAAATAAATAAAGTATTATATATATAAAAAATATTATATATATATATATAATATATATATATATACATATAAAACCCAAAAAACAAAACAAAAACACTCCTCTCGGGCACCTGGCTGGCTCAGTCGGTTAATCCGCTGCCTTTGACTTGGGTCATGATCCTGGAGTCCTGGGATGGAGCCCTGAATCAGGCTCCCTGCTCAGCGGGGAGTCTGCTTCTCCCTCTGCCCGTCCCCCTGCTCATGCTCTCTTTCCCTCTCTCTCTCTCTCTCTCAAATAAATAAATAAAATCTTTAAAAAAGAAATACTTCTCTCTGGCTGTCTACCTACTGCTTTTTCCTGGAAGAGCTTTCTGATGACTGGACACACAGTAGGGCCCACTTGCCACAGGGATTCTAAATCTTTTTGCTTTCTGTTTTCAAGTTTAAAAAGTGCTGTAAGCTCAGAGTAAGGTATCACGTGCCAAAGGTACCTCCAACTGACATTTTTCATTGGCAGAGTGAATTTTTAAGTTTTAAATATTCTTTTTCATATGTGATTCTTTACAATAATGTGAAGAAACTTCCATTAAAAAAATGTCAAGCTGATGCTCCCAAATGAACATTGTCCTTCAACTCTCCTTGAGAAACTATACACCTGAGCCAATACTGCTGCATTTCTCAAAATATTGTAGAAAATATTCTAAAATTTCTTTTAGATTCAACTTGTAAGCCAGGCATAGCAGTATGTTGCTGTTTTTATCATCCGTTAAGTGGTATAAAGGATTTAATTAACCAGATTTCCATTTGAATAACAATTAGATGATAAAACAAATTTTCACTTTTTGCCCTACTGTGTGTGAATAGATTTCCATATCATTTGTAGTTTAAGCTAGAGTTTCTACCCTATGACCCAGTAGCCAATAACCTAAATCAGTAGAAGCAAACAGATTCTGTAGAAAATTCTGGCATTTGTCAGAGTCAATGAGAGAATCCTTTGTCTTGAGTTTTGTTGTTTTGTTGTTTTGTTGTTGTTTTAGAATAACTCATTATGAGTGATTATTAGAATAACTTACTGTGATTATTTGGTCAAGGTTTTTTTGAAGCATTTTTAGCTGATTTATCACTGATTCTGTTCCAGCTACCTTTCTCCTCACCAGCCAATTTGTTTAATACTGGGCATAAATTTTTTAGTGATTACTTTTGTTCAAGAAAAATTTTGAAATCAACATACTGCGCTTTGTTTTCAGATAGGCCCCAAAGTTATGATTTTTGGAAATCGAAGTTGTAGCATTTGGTAATCCTTCTAGATAGTCTTATGGTGATCTCTTGATGATACTCATTAGTCGAAGGAAGATGTATTATTTACCTTGAAGAAGATAGGATCTTCCAGTCATTTATGGCTCTTTTGGAAAGTAATATGAAATGAATTATATGCATTTTTTTTTTAACCCTAACACATCAAACCCCAGGGTGTCAATTGAGGCTAAGAATTTTAGGTTGTAGGGCAAGAAGTATGTAAATAATCTGCAAAAGATAATTACTTTACAGGTGCAGTTTGGTTTCTTTTTCCTATAATAAACAGGATAGCTCATTAATTATGAAATTGTTAAGGCATTTTGTAGTGTGCAATCAGTGCTATCCATTTAGAAATAGGTGTTGCTTTGCCAAGCACTGTGTTAAAGTTAACCTAAATTATAAATCCTACAGTGTCGTAGACCTTTTTATACTGATGTGAAAACTTTCTTTGTTCAGGAGTAGTATATTGATCATGTTCCCTGACTCTTTTCTTAGTTATGTGATATATAGAGACTTATTAAAAAATCTAAATGATAAAGAAGTTTATAAGTTCTATGTTTTTAAGCAAAACAATATACCTTTTACTTCTCCAAACCACTCCTTTTAAGACTGTGATGATTTATAATTACTATTCTGTAGTCATAAAATATATTCATATTTTATATAAAAATTAATTGTACAACTAACATTCACAACATTGTTGTTGTGGTTGCACAAGGAAGCCAAAAGAAGAATTTGCTAAGCATAGAGGTTGTTTATTTGGGATCAGTTGTTCTTGGAGTTTAACAAAATTTTTAAAAATTATTTTATATTTTTATTTTTTATTTGAGTGTAGTTAACACACAATGTTACATTAGTTTCAGATGTACAACTTAGTGATTTGACAAGTTTATACATTATGCTGTGGTCACCACAAGTGTAGCTCCCATCTGTCCCATTACATTGCTATTATAATATCACTGACTATATTCTTTTTCTTCTTAAAGATTTTATTTATTTATTTATTTATTTATTTATTTATTTATTTATTTATTTATTTATTTAGGGAGAGAGAGCATGAGAGAGCAAGTGTGTGAGTGGGGGTGAGGGGGAAGGGCAGAGGGAATCTCAAGCAGACCCCACTGAGTGCAAAGCCCATGTAGGACTTGATCTCACAATCCTGAGATCAAGACCTGAGCCAAAATCATGAGTTGTCCTCTTAATCTATTGAGCCACCAGCCACCCATCACTGACACTATTCTTATGCTGTGTCTTTTATTCCCGTGACTACTGATTCCATAACTGGAAGCCTGTATCTACCTTTCTACTTCACGCACTTTGCCTAATCCCCACCCCATCGTCTTTGGCAACCATCAGTTTGGTCTCTGTATTTATAGGTTTGATTCTGCTTATTGTTTGTTTATTCATTTGGGGTTTTTTTTTTTTTAAGATTCTAGTTATGAATGGAGCAATATGGTATTTGTCTATCTCGATCTGATTTATTTTACTTAGCAGAATACCCTCTAGGTCCATTCATGTTGTCTCAAATGGCATAATCTCAACCTTTGTAATGGCTGTGTAATATTCTATTCATATATATATACCACATCTTTATCCATTTATCTATGAATGGACACTTGGGTTGCTTTCATATTTTAGATATTGTAAATAATGCTGCAATAAACATAGGGGTACATATATCTTTTTGAATCAGTGTTTTCATTTTTGGGTGGGGGTAAATACCCAAGTCAAATTATTGGGTCATATGGTATTTCTATTTTTAATTTTTAAAAAATTAATTAATTTTTGAGAGAGGTATAGAGACAGAGCACATGCATGGGGGAGGAAGGGCAGAGGGAGAGGGAGAAACTCTAAGCAGACTCTGGGCTGGGTGCAGAGCCCAGTGGGGGGTCTAGATCTTACCATCTGGTGACCACGACCTAAGCCAAAACCAATAGTTGGATGCTTGATGCCACCCAGGTGCCCCTCTATTTTTAAGTTTTTAAGGAACCCCCATACTGTTTTCCACAGTGGCTGTACTAATTTACATTTCTACTAACAGTGCATAAGGGTTCCTTTTTCTCCACATCCTTTCCAATACTTGTTATTTCTTGTCATTTTGATTTTAGCTTTTCTAATAGGTGTAAGGTGATATCTCATTATGGTTTTTATTTGCATTTCCCTGATGATTAGTGATGTTGAGCATCTTCACTTGATCTTAGCCAAAAGGCCGAGAAGTGATTAGTGATGTTGAGCATCTTTTCATGTGTCTATTGGCCATCTGTATTTATTCTTTGGAAAAATGTCTATTCAGGTCCTTTGCCCATTTTTTAATCAGATTGTTTGGTTTTTTGGTGTTGAGTTGTATAAGTTCTTTATATATTTTGGATGTTAACCCCTTATTGGACATACCATTTGCAAATATCTTCTCCCATTCAGTAGGTTGTCTTTTTGTTTTATTGATAGTTTCCTTTGCCATGCAAAAGCTTGGTGTAGTTCCAATAGTTTTTTTTGCTTTTGTTTCCCTTGCCTTAGGAGATGTACCTAGAAAAATATTGTTATGGCTGATGTCAGAGAAGTTACTGCCTGTGTTCTCTTCTAGGATTTTTATGGTTTCAGGCCATATATTTAGAACTTTAATCCATTTCGAGTTTATTTTTTTGTATGATGTTAGAAAGTGGTTCAGTTTCATTCTGCAGAGTTACTGTCCAGTTTTCCCATCACCATATATTTTTGAAGAGACTGTCTTTCCCCATAGTATAATCTTGCCTCTTTTATCATAGGTTAATTGATCATATAAATGTGCATTTATTTCTGGATTCTCTATTCTGTTCCCTTGATCCATGTGTTTATTTTTGTGTCAGTACCATACTGTTTTGATTCTATAGCTTTGTAGTAGATCTTGAAATCCAGGATTGTAATACCTTTAGCTTTGTTCTTCTTTGTCAGGATTGCTTTGGCTATTTGGGGTCTTCTGTGGTTCTATACAAATTTTAGTATTATTTGTTCTAGTTGTGTGAAAAATACTGTTGGTATTTTGACAAGGGTTGCATTAAATCTGTAGATCACTTTGGGTAATATGAATATTTTAACAATATTAATTCTTCCAGTCCTTGAGCATGGAATATCTTTCCATTTGTTTGTGTCATCTTCAGTTTATTTATTAGTGTTTTATAGTTTTTGGAGTACAAATCTTTCACATCTTTGGTAAAGTTTTTTCCTAGGTATGTTATTCTTTTGGTGCATTTGTAGTGGCATTTAAAAAAAAAAATTCCCTTTCTGTTACTTTGTAGTACTTTATACAAACATTACTGATTTGGGGGTATTAATTTTGTATCCTGCTACTTTAATGAATTCATTTATTATTTCTAGTAGTCTTTTGGTGGAGTCTTTAGGATTTTCTATGTAAAGTATCATGTCATCTGCAAATCGTGACAGTTTAACTTCTTTAACAATATGGACGCTCTTATTTGTTTTTCTTGTCTGATTGTTGTGGCTAGCACTTCCAGTATAAAGCCCTTTTCTTTTGATTGGAGTATGTTCCTGAGTTATTTTTTGAAATGGGTGTGAGGGTTTTAAACTTTCTGACTTCTCATGTGTCTAAAAAGTTTGCCTTCATATTTACTAATAGTTTGATGGAGTATCAAATTCTGGGTTCAAATTCTTTCCCTGTCTGAACTTTGAAGATATTACCCTACTCTGCTTCAGAATTTATTGCTGCTAATGAGAAATTCTGATCAGTCTGAGTCTTATTTCTTTGAGGAATAATTTTCTTCCAAAAAAGTGTTATTTATCCTCTGAATGATGAAACTTCTCTATTATGTCTCCAGGTGTGAGATATTTTGTAATTCTGTAGGTCTTCAATAGGCCTTTCAGTTAAAGTCTTTCTTCAGGTCAGTGAAATTTTCTTCTACTATGTTTTGGCTTCCTTTCCCCCCTTTATTGTCTCTATTCTTTCCTTCTTAAAAGACTTTTGATAGGTACTGGATTTCCTATCACTATCTTTTTAAAAATTCTTTATTTAAGTTCAATATAGTTAACATATACTGTATTACTAGTTTCAGGTGTAGAATTTAGGGATTCATCAGTTGCATACAATACCCAGTGCTCATTATATCAAATGCCCTCCTTAATCAGCCAGTTACCCCTTCCCTATACCCACCTCCCCTCCAGCAACCCTTAGTTTCTTTCCTAGAGTTCAGTGTCTCAATTTTCATCTTATTTTATTTTTCCTTCCATTCCCTTGTGTTCGTCTGTTTGCTTCTTAAATTCCACGTATGGGGAGAAGATTTTTACAAATGTCTTATCAGATAAAGGGCTAGTGTCCTATCACTCTTTCATATCTTTGAGATTATCTTATAGTTTCCTATTTTTTTTATACTACATTTAGAATACTCTTCACTTTAGGGCACCATCTATTAAATCTTTAGTTATGTCAATTTTATTATTAAATCCATCTTTGTATTTAAAATTTTCAATTTTCGTAACTGTATTTTTAATTTTTAGGAATGTGTTATTTGTATTCTGCTTTTTCCTGAAACCCTATGTTTATATCCCGCAATACTTAGGAAGAACTCACTCTTATCTATGGCTGATTAAGAGTACACTTAGAGTGCAGAATGTGATGAGGCAAACATTTTGTTACTGTTCTCAGGTCCCGTGATGCTCAGAATTTTTGCCTCCCTCATCGTTCTTACTATATCTTCTACTGTACCTCCACCGTCACCGCTGAATTTCAACTTTATTTTGCTATCACTCTTTGTAGTGGGATCAGCAAACCTGAGTTTCATGTTGTTGTCACTCAGATCTGCATTGTTCATCTTGTTTTGCATGCCTTTATTTAGAATGAGGTCAGAAAAATATAGGTTGCGAAGGCTGAAGAATCGATCCCCACCATACTCCTTTTTCATTGAAGTCTTCTCTTATTTTATGGAGACAGTAACTTGTTGTAGATCTGGGGATAGAGAAGAGAATTATTAAAGTATTCTTGTATTCCCAGAATGATCTCTATTTTTTTTATGGCTCATTAATTCTCTTTGTTCATCTTATGTTCTTTCTTTCTCACTCTTGGTTTTCTTCAAACATCCAATAGGCCATTGTGGTCTGTTTGTCGTGTTCACATTTATTAGTTAGAGTGAAGGTTGGTCCAGGTAGCTGGTCATTGATTTCACTGTAACTGTGGGAATCTGTTTCCTTGACATGCCTTGCCTCACACTGGGCGAGCTGATCTAGTTCTGGGTCATTGGATGGAGCATTTCCTCCTGCTGGCATGCCTCCAGGCTGATGGGTGAGAGCAAGCAGAAAGATGGTCTGGAACGATGTCAAGTTAGAGAAGACTTCCTCTGTGCATGGTTCTGGTCAGAGCTGCCTTCTTGATTTATTTTTTCTTTTTTTCAGTCTACAGTTAAAATCTAGAGTTTCTTAGTATCTCTCTGGGCATCAAAACCCCTGGCAGGAAACTTCTTCATTCAGGCCACTCACATTTTTAACACACAGAGCTAAGGCTTTTGGTACAGGCTTAAAGGCCCAGGTTTATTGGGTGTCAGAGGGAAGGACATAGTTTTCCAAGCTTTTCTGAATTCAGTTCTTTAATGAGCTATCTCCTGATAATTGCTCCAGGGTGCTTTGCATTTGCGTACTTCCAGCTTCTAGGAAGAACCTCTGGTGCATATAGGATTCCTCTGCTCTAATTTCTGTGCTAGTCCAACCTTGGGAGAGAAAGGATACAACATGGGTGTGCTCCGACCCTTTCCTGAGCCAGAAGGCCCTTTGAATTATTTTTAAATACGATTTTATATTTTTACGACTCACAAACTTTATTGTTGCAGATTATTAGTGTTTGGGTCCAGAGTCCATAAAAAATCAACCTTAATTTTCATGTGCAAGGTAAGAGCAGACCAAAATGAAGTTCTGTGTTCCGAAATGCTTTGAGACGTTTTTCTAAATAAGCCATTCAGATATACAACAGACATGAGCCCCTGAGTGTGCGAATGTGTGCGCGAATGCGCACACATGTGTGCATACAACACACACATACACACACACTGCAGTTTTCCATGTCTCCTATCATCTAACTGTTACAGGAGACACAGGCCATAATTTTGCCATTTGCAGTGCCAGCGGCTGTGGTGGAACCCTGAGGAGCCAGCCATGTCCGTAATAGGAGTAATGTATTGAGTCAGAAGGAAATGACTTTGCCTCCCACTTACCTGTTTTCTTGTAACAGACAACTCCCTCAAATAGCAGTGGGGGCAGCTTCAGTCGACTTGCTTAGCCTGTGCCCACTGTGAACCACAAACACCAAAAACATTTTGTCATTTCAGGATTCTGGAGCTCCATGAAGTTGAACTCATTGTCTCGCCCCATGCCCCGAATCCTCTTACAATGGTTCTTTCTTAGTGGTCCTTTCCCTCCCTGCTTGATCTTCCTTTTTAAACATACCTAAATGTTTTCCCTAACTTTAGATTAATTTATTCATTGTCGCCCCTAGGGGTCCCCGCCTTTCTAGTGACACTGCTGTGATTTAATCCCTCTGGTCCTGAACTCTGGTGTTAGTCTCTCCGCTGGGCTTAAGCCTTCTAGGTGCTTCTCCTTCCCGTCATTTATACCCTGTGTCTCCAGAGAGGCCCTTCCAGTCAGTGTGTGGTTCTGATGATGACTAGATGAGACACTTTTCTGTTTGATTCCCTGTCTTCTACCTGCTCACCACAGTGACCAGCATACAGTAAATAAGGTTAGTCAAGGCTCCTGATACGTAGCCAGCAGAAATGGAGGTCAAAGAAAGCTTGCTTTCTGCCACTGCCCCTTCCTCACACCTCCTCCATCAAGGCTTCCAGCATCTCCGTCTTTCCGTCATGACATGCATGGCTCAAAGACTCTCACAGGTGAGAAGCCCTCCCATGAGCATACCCAAATTTCATGAAAACAGACAAGAATTTGTAGGGAAGCAAATCCCTTCAAGGCTGCTTCTTTCTGGGCCCCCTGAAGATAAGCCTGGTGATGGGGCAGTTGCAGCCCTAGCACTTATGGGAAATTGTCCCCTTTCTTTCCCACTCCAGAAAGAAGTTCCAAGTTAATGAAAGAAATGTTGTGACAGGGAGTGCCTTGGATTTCCTTCAATTTATATTTTAAAGGGAATTATTCCTAATTTATTATTAGTAACAGACTATGGGGAAACACTGGATGGTTGGCCAGGACACCCTGTACTTAGAAGAACCGAAGGCTCTGCTTCTTGGCATGACAGCCAGCCTCTTGTCTTAGGGTGCTAGCATTTTTGGTCTCCTCACACTCTGAGCTCCTGCCCCACAGGTTAACTTCCTGTTCTGCTGAACTCACTATTTTCCTTTTCCTGTGTCTTTTTCCACTTTATTCTCTCCCCCTACAGTGCTTTTCAACTCCTCCAAGGCACGCTTAAATGCTACTTTTTCTATAATGTTCCTCACCCCTTTCCCAATAGAAATCTTGGTTCCATCTAGCTGCTTGTTTGCATTTTTGTTATATTATGGTTCAACTATACCAGAGCTTTTGTGGATGTGCCTTATTTCCTCCAGACTCAGTATATTTCATTCATTTTTATACTCCAAGTAGTGTTTAGCATAGTACCTTGTACACCATAAATAATTAATAGATGCTTGTTGACTGGATTTGTATTAAATTGGCATCATTTATTTGTCCTGGCTAATAAAGGTTCTAATCTGGGGGAGGACAGTGATAACTGAAAATTTAAATGTAGCTAATAGCCTGCCTGGAAAAACACCATACGATTATCTCATTTAATCCTTACAATGACTCTGTGAGTAGGCATTTATTTTCATTTCACTGAAGAGGAAACAGGCTTAGAGAAGTTAAATAATTTGCCAAGACAACACAGCTGGTATAAAATAGTAGCACAACTGCGTTTGGTGTTCAAAATGTCTGCTGGTTTATTAGTTCCTGAATTGTAAACAAGCTAAAGAATACCGCTGGATTTTCAATCTACTGCCATTTTTTATAATTGGGCTTACCATCCTGCAGGGTCAACAATGGGAGATGATCTTGCTCTTGAAGAATACCAGGGAATTGCCCCGAATGGCTCCCCACTCAGGACTCAGGATACATAAATCTGTTACTCCACATTTCCTGAGTACCTACTGTGTTCCCAGCCCCACATGTCCCCTGGTCTCCTGCCTTCCTCCAATATGTTAGAGGCAGATGCTGAGAAAGTCATCATGTGAGGTACCACAACTTTCCAGATGCTTTGGGAAACAAGACACAATTTTATAGGAGGCCAATGAGTGCATCTTGGTAGAAAGTGAAGTTTTGCATCCTTTAAATACTCAGTGGATGTTTCTTGAATAGAGACAGGACTGGAAGAACACATCTCCCTGGCTTTCTTTCTCTCTTATTTTTTTTTTAATTAATTTATTTATTTGACAGAGAGAGAGAGAGATCACAAGTAGGCAGAGAGGCAGGCAGAGAGAGAGAGAAGCAGGCTCCCCGCTGAGCAGAGAGCCTGATGTAGGGCTCGATCCCAGGACCCTGAGATCATGACCTGAGCCGAAGGCAGAGGCTTTAACCCACTGAGCCACCCAGGCACCCCCTCCCTGGCTTTCTTGATTCACAGATGGCTCACAGACCCTTCCTGTTTCTGTAATTCCCTTTCCCTCTTGTCAGATACCTAGCAGTATTGTTAGTTTTGTTTTCTTATCATTTCCATCATTGATTTAAAGCAGAGGTTGGCAAACTTTCAAACTTTTTCTGTAAAGAGCCAGATAGGATATAGTTTAGGCTTTGTGGGCCAGTCTCTGCCATACCCACTCAGCTGCCACAGACATGAAAGCAGCCGCAGTCAATATGTAAATGAATGGGTATGATTGTGTTCAAATAAAACTTTATTGAAAAAAATGAGGAATTGGCCTGGGCTGTAGTTTTCTGACCCCCAATTTAAATCAAAGACTAAATGTGCTGTGCTTATTAGATGTCACCGTGTTTGATTCTGTATTTTCTATATTTTTCTAAAACTTACTGGGCAGAAAGTGACTAGGTTGATGACACAACCATCTAGCTTAATAATTGAGGTAATAATGGCTAACATTTACTGAGTGTTTGCTACATGTAAGGCACTTTGCTAAGCACTTTCAATGCTTTATATGATTTAGAAAGCAATTACTATTATTATCTCCATGTAAAATGAGGGAAGTGAGTCACAGAGAACTTAAACAGCCTGCCAGAGTTCACATGTCACTGATAAATTGATGCAGGTGGTTTAATTACAGGATCCATGAGCACCAGTATTGATAATAATGATTCCGAACTGAAAGGGAAAAGCATGGGACTTGTAATCAGAAATCTGGGTTCGCATCCCAGCCTAATGCTATAGCAAAGTATATTAACGCCAAGCCTCAGTTTCCCCACCAATAACAGGGGAATAATAATATAACTTGACCCTCCAACCTTAGAGATTGCATAGGGATAAAAGGGTACACGAATGTGCTTTACAAACTGTAAATGCGATACCCTTGCTAGTTTTTAGTCTGTCACTTGGATATATCTTAGGTTTTTTTTTCCATGCGAAATAAAAACTTAAGAGCAACAGTGAAATTCTTGAAACTCTAAGGTTTGTAAAAGTGTCAATACCTAAAGCCACCTTCACTCATTTCCTCCTTGATCTCTCTCTGCTCTATCGCACTAACCTTTCCTGGGTGTTTGTTGTATTGTATCCAGTCCCATCTCTTCAGTAAAGAGAAGGTGTCCTATTCATTCTTTTTCTCCTTTGCTCTGCTGATTAAATTTTTTAAAAGGGGTTTTTCCTAGACCACTTGCTCTGGGTGGATATGGGGTGGGTAGAGGTGAGGCTAAAGAGCAGATAAAGCATAGTTAGATTTTTATGGAGTTCAAATGTGTTATCCTAATTTAACTAAATCTGGTTAAAGGTCAGCTTGGCTGGCATGGTTTTAAGGCACCCACTCCCCAATCCTGTCCATCCCTCCTGCACAGCATCTGGCCAGATGTTAGCAACATGCTCACAGGGATCAATGGTGTATGTCTCCCCATCTGAAAGGAAACAAAAAGGATGGAGTATTCTTGAATGGTGCTCCTTTTCCACCCAGACAATTCCTTTACAATATTGTGCTTAGTAAACGCCCCTTTATTTTTAACTCCACTCTCTTTTATTACCTCTTTAGATAAGTCTGTATCAATTTGATATTAGTCAGGATTCCCTAGAGAAACAAACCAATAGTCTTTCTCTCTTTTTCTATCTCTACATCTATCTATATATCATCTTTCTATTTATCTATCTATCTTTATTTTTAAGGAAATGATCATGTGATTGTTGGGTGTCGGCAACTCCAAAATCTGTAGGGCAGGCCAGCAGACTGGAAACTCAGGCGGGATTCCTGTGTTGCACTTCTGTAGGTTACGCTCTTCTTTCTCGTTCTTCCCATTTTCATTCTCTCATTTAAAAAAATGGGAAGAACAAGAGAGATGAAGGTAACCTACAGAAGTGTGATTGCCTGTTCTTTGATAGCATAATAACTATTTTCACATAAGGCTCAGAGATTCTGTTTTGCTTATGTGAGATTTTGGCCAAGCTTGGCCAAACTTTGGCCAAGTTAGAGAATTGTTCAGATTAGTTGAAAAATAAAAAAAGGAGTCCATCCCCCAGTTACATGTAGGTGGGGAAGGGGGGTTTAAAAAAATACTGTCAGATGTTTAAAATTTTCGATGACTTGATTTAATCAACTGGGTGTTTTTCTACCATATCTATATACATTTCCACCCCCACCCCCTATCTGAATCCTCACTTTGAATAACCATAAATTTGGAGGATCGTTTGATAACTGGAAAGTTGGAAGATTGAGTTCAACCATGTGGTTGAAAATTAAGAAAATGCTAATGAATGCTTTCATAATGGTCCCAGAATAACAAACTGGTAACATTACATTTGAATTTTTCCTCTTTAGATTTTTTTGTTTTGCCTGGCATTTATACATTTATGCTATAATATAACCTCCCTGAATTCTGATTGAGCTGGTCTTAAAAGCAAATTTATTTCTTTAAACATCCTAGCACCACATCAATTTAAAAGTTTCCTCAGATTTTATAAGGCATGAAAGTTATTCATATGAATTTACATAAATATTTTAATGTATGTTTGGCAATGGTTGCGGTGCAGCTGTTTGTGATTGTGTCCTGTACTGAAAAACAACTTTTGCATTGAAGATCAACATTTTGAAGCTCTTTGCTAAAAATTTTGATGAAGTGTTTCTTCATTGGTATTGATATGTTGGGACAATTTCTCTTAGTTAAGTAACACAATATGCTACACCATTTTGAATACAGTTCAGGCTTTGGGTAAGCATTCAAAATACATGTCCCTTCTGAGTAAATAAATAATTTTGCTGCACCAAAACTAAAAATTGACATGATCAAATATGGTGTCACTGAGGAGTAGGATTAGGAGATTTTAACTTTCATTTTGTATTTTCTATACTGTTTGAATATATATTTCTATATGCCTAACAACTATAACAATGACTCCAACAATAGTAGCTATAGATTTGCCTTTTTAAATACACAGTTGAGCAGAAAAATAAAAGGCAGTACTTTGAGAGAGAAAATTATGTAACTATCCCAAATGACTTTTTGGGGAATGAAAATTCCCTCTTTTTACATAACTTCAGACAATTATAAAACCTATTTTACAATTTTACTACTTCCTTTTTGATTTGGATGCCTTTTATTTCTTTTTCTTGCCTATTGCTCTGGCTAGGACTTCCACTACTATGTCACATAGGATTGGTAAGAGTGGGCACCCTTGTCTTGTTCCTGATGTTAGAAGAAATGCTTTCAACTTTTCACTGCTGAGTATTACATTGGCCGTAGGCTCTCCATATATTGTCTTTATTATGTTGAGGTATGCTCCTTCTCCAATTTGTGGAGAGTTTTTATCATGAAATATTGTTGAATTTTGTGAAAGGCTTTTAATGCATCTTTTGAAATGAGCATATGATTTTTTACCTTTCATTATATTACTGTGGTATGTTGCATTTATTGATTTGTGTATGATGAACCATCCTTGTATCCCAAAGATAAATCCCACTTGGTCATGGTGTATGATCCTCTTAATGATATATAAAATTCACTTTGCTAGTATTTTATTAAAAATTTTTGCATGTAAATTCATGAGGGATTTTTTTTAAGATTTTATTTATTTATTTGAGAGAGAGAGACAGAGATAGCAAGAGAGAGCACAAGCGGGGAGGAGAGGGAGAAGCAGGCTCCCCACTGAGCAGGGAACCTGATGCGGGGCTCAATCCGAGGACCCTGAGATCATGACCTGAGCTGAAGGTAGACTCTTAACCAACTGAGCCACCTGGGTGCCCCTCATTAGGGATATTAACCTGTAGTTTTCTTTTCTTGTGGTATCCTTATCTTGCTTTAGTATCAGGGTAATGCTGGCCTCATAATATGAGTTTGGAAGCATTCCCTCCTCTTCAATTTTTTGGAAGAGTTTGGGAAGGATTTAGTGTTAATTCTTTCTTAAATGTTTGGTGGAATTGACTAATGAAGCCATCTGGTATGTTGGGAGGTTTTTGGTTACTGATTCAGTCTCCTTACTTGTTACTGACACCTTTTTGGGTTCAGAACTTTTTGGAACTTTTTTGGTTTTACAAGTGCTACTTATCTGGAAAGTATAGTGAAGTATCCCATGAGAATAGTATTTCTTGTGATGTTTCATTATGTCTTGATTTGGATTAATTGAGAAATACCATAAAAGTAATAACTCTCTCACATTTAGCTCTTATTTCCTACTCAGAAAAATAAAACATAGAACTAACAAGATTTAAAAAGCAAAATTTTAGTCATTGATAGAAAGTAAATCATCTCTATATTAGCCATCCTCACCTAATATCTTAAATATTTAATCTTTTTATAGTGCTCTCCCCTATACTTGGGCACTCCTTTAATACTATAAAGTTTTGACAGTTCTTTCCCTTTTAGCACTCACAGAAACTCCAAAATTTCTGTATGTATCAATGTATGAAATATATGTAACCAAATAAATATATAGTTAATAA
>CM052886.1:12402182-12444733 GCA_028534135.1 Potos flavus | reverse complement strand
CTGCCCATTTTTTGACGTGATTATCTGTTTTTTGAGAGTTGAGTTTGAGGAGTTTTTATAGATCTTAGATATCAGACCTTTGTCTGTAGTGTCATTGGAGAATATCTTTTCCCATTCCGTGGGTTGCCTGTTTGTTTTGTTGACTGTTTCCTTTGCTGTGCAGAAGCTTTTTATCTTGATGAAGTCCCAAAAGTTCATTTTTGCTTTTGTTTCCTTTGCCTTTAGAGACATGTCCTGAAAGAAGTTGCTGTGGCTGATGTTGAAGAGGGTACTGCCTATGTTCTCCTCTAAGATTTTGATAGATTCCTGCCTCACATTGAGGTCTTTTATCCATTTCGAGTTTATCTTTGTGTATGGTGTAAGAGAATGGTCAAGTTTCATTCTTCTACATATAGCTGCTTTTTGAAGCCCTTAAGAATTTTTTTAGAGACTTCCTTTATTGGTAGTATGTTGACTAGATATCCTGGGTAATCCATTGGAAACAAGTATAATTGCTGGATTACATGTTAAATAATATCTTTCGAAATGCATCATTGAGCTGGCTAGCAAGTATGACATTATAGAGAACAGAAGAAAGTGAAAGCATGTGTCTGTTAGCCATTTGTATGTCTTAAGAGAAGTGTTTGTTCATGTCTTCTGCCCATTTTTTGACTTGATTATTTGTTTTTTGGGTGTTGAGTTTGAGAAGTTCTTTATAGATCTTGGATACCAGCCCTTTATCTGTAATGTCATTTGCAAATATCTTCTCCCATTCTGTAGGTTGCCTCTTAGTTTTCTTTGCTGTGCAGAAGTTTTTGTCTCGATGAAGTCCTAAAAGTTCGTTTTTGCTTTTCTTTCCCTTGCCTTTGGAGACATGTCATGAAAGAAAGTTGCTGTGGCTGATGTCAAAAAAATGTTCAACATCATTAGCCATCAGGGAAATTCAAATCAAAATGACACTGAGATACCACCTTACACCAGTTAGAATGGCAAAAATTGACAAGGCGGGAAACAACAAATGTTGGAGAGGATGTGGAGAAAGGGGAACCCTTTTACACTGTTGGTGGGAACACAAGTTGGTACAGCCACTTAGGAAAACAGCAGGGAGTTTCCTCAAAAAGTTAAAAATAGAGCTACCCTATGACCTAGCAATTGCACTACTGGGTATTTACCCCAAAGATAGAGATATAGTGAAAAGAAGGGGCACGTACACCCCCATGTTCATAACAGCAATGTCCACAATAGCCAAACTGTGGAGGGAGCTGAGATGGCCTTCAACAGATGAATGGATAAAGAAGATATGGTTCATGTATATAATGGAATACTACTCACTCATCAGAAAGGATGAATACCCACCATTTGTATCGACATGGATGGAACTGGAGGGGATTATGCTAAGTGAAATAAGTCAAACAGAGAAAGGCAATCATAATATGGTTTCACTCATATGTGGAACATAAGGAATAGAATGGAGGACATTAGGAGAGGGAAGGGAAAACTGAATGGGGGAAATCAGAGGAGGAGATGAACCATGAGAGACTATGGACTTCAGGAAAACTGAGGGTTTTAGAGGGGAGAGGGGTAAGGGGATGGGTTAGCCCAGTGATGGGTATTAAGGATGCAAAAGATGTATATTAAATATGTTTAAGAAACAAAATGGGCTTGACTACTTCAGCGAGTAGTAAGAATCTATGAAAAATGATGAAACAGATTAGAAAACAGAAGCAAATTGAGCACCTGGAAATAAAAACTATAATCATTATAGTGAAAAAAAATCATTAGATGGGTTACACAGTAGAACAGATATAGCAGAAAAAAGTTTGGTGAACTGAAAAACATATCTGGACAGCTGATGAGAAATAAAGCTTCAGGAAATAGGTAGATGGCAAGTATGAACTTCACTTAAAGAGACATGGAAGACAAGAATATGAAGGTGTAATAAATTCTAACCAGGGTTAAAGAGGAGATGGAAAAAAGAATGGAAAAACACAACATTCAAAAATGATGTCTGAGAATCATCCAGAAATGTTGAAAGACACCAATGCTCTGGTTTTAGAAGCCTACAGTTTACAAGCAGAAAAAGTAAAAAGAAACCCACACCAAAACCCCTCTTAATGCTTGACAGAACATCAAAGATATGGAGCTTATCTAAAATGCAGCCAGAGAAAAAAGACAAATAACCTCAGTGGAAGAGGCAATTAGATGATTGATTTCTCAATAATAATAATGAAAAATGAGAAGCTGGTGATATGATATTTTAGATATCCTGAGAAAACACATTTCCCAACTTAGAATTGAGTACATAGTAAAGACATCTTTCCAGAATGAAAGTGATAGGACACTATCACATGGAAACAGAATTTCCTACAAAAAAACAATCACCAAAGGAAATTTTGGAAGGTATATTTTAGGCCAAAGAAGTAAGATTCTAGAAAGAATGTTTGATTATGCAAGGAGGAATGGTGAGTAAAAATTGTGAAATATGTGAGTAAAGAAAAGCAAGGTTTGACTAGTGAAACAGTGTCTAGCTTGACGATTAAATAATTAAGTAGATATAGAATATGGGACAATAATAGTATAGAAATTGGGAAGGGGATGATGAGACCTGAGGGGTTCTATGAACTTTGCATCCCTGATGTCTCCTTTTTGTCCAGATTTCCTCTTACGGGGACACCAGTCCTATTGTATTAGCGCCCACTCTAATGGCTTCATTTCAACTTAATCACCACTTTAAAAGGCTTTTCTCCAAATGTAGTCATATTCTGAGATGCTGGAGGTCAGGACTTAAACATATAGATTTGACAGAGACCTCATTCAGCCAATAATCATCATAAATGCAACTTTTGTAATAAAATCCCATTTTCTGAAACAGGCAGAAACAAAAGTTATTTTGGAGGATTGAACCTGTCTATTTAATTTAAAATAATTTTGGGAGAAAGCGGACATTAAACATGCTAGGTTCTGTCCTTTATGATTTTATTAATGTCTTGACATATTTAAAAAGCTCAATAAAATAAATAATAGGCTCATAATCATAACTCAGTTTCCTGCTTCTTACTTTAATGTTATAGAACTATTTCTGTAAAAATTAAATCATAGGGGTGCCTGGGTGGCTCAGTCAGTTGGGCATCTATCTGCCATTGCTTCAGATCATGACCTTGGTGTCTTCAGATTAAGCCCCATGTCAGGCTTCCTGCTCAGCAGGGAGTCTGCTTCTCCCTCTCCCTCTGCCCCTACTCTCTGCTCTTGCTCTCTCTAAAATAAATAAATAAAATTTTTTAAAAAAATCATATAAAATCTTTAATTTAATTCCAAGAATATATGCTAACTCAAATTATAAAAGCAAAGGGTAGGACCTGCTTTAGCAAATAGATAAAATGGTTGACAATGAAAATTTTTAATTACATGTAGTTCTTCTAAAATTCTTGAAAATAATTTGCTAAAGCAAATTATTCCTCCTCTTCACTATTGTTTGTAGTATTGCTTTTCTTGATTAATCTGGCTTTTTTTAGACAATGGAACATAAATCTTGTACAATTTGCCTTCTATATGCCAATAGCTTGTGGAATTAGAAATTAATGAGCTTTTAGTGCTATAATCTTAACAGGCATAAGTTTTGCTATTTTTTTTAATGAGAAATATTTTATTGTGTCATATAGTGGATTGTATAAGAACTTTAAAAATAATCAGAGGGATAGATTTCCCAAATTGTATAATGCTATTGCCTAGTTAATTGCACATCATTTTTTTGTGTGTGTGACAGACATTTTATTCAATATGTGCTTGCCTGAACTTGAAAGATTCACACAACACACTTTGATTTGTCATAATTTGGAAAGGGATCTTAAGAAAAAATAGCCTTTAGTTGGTTGGTAAGTGATGGGTTTTCTTGGAACACATTGCTTGCTAATTTTACTAGACAAGAAAATAAATTCAAATGGTCAGCTACGTTCCAATTTGTATTCTTCCTATAAAGTCCTCCCCTTTTGCATTCTTGGATTTCGACACTCCTACACACCAGTTAAAGCACTTGTTAGAGTGTTCAAAAGAAATTGTTGCAATTAATTTCCTGGTTTCTTCTTTCTTTGATGTGTCACTATAATGCTTTGAGTAATTTTCAGTGCCTGGCGTCTGTTCAAGGACGATTTTTTTACTTTGAGGGGAAGGAGAAACAATGAAGGAATGACTGTATATTTTTTCTTAAATAAAAGATAGAACCTATTTTTATCTAAATATTCTAAAACATTTTTCTAGATAGGGGATGAAAAATAGATAACTAACTGGCACAGTTAACTACTCTTAAGATCGTTTCTCTTTGGGATAGCCATTTAGGACAGAATTTGACCAGCGGTTTGTCATATCCAACATGTCTAGGCTGTCTTGCCCCAAAGAAATTCAGATACATGAGCCTTGCAAAGTGGAGCCATCTGAAGTTTTAAAATGGCTGCAGGTGTCTTAGTAGGAGACTAATTTTATTTTCTAATGATTAGAAAGAATGACCAGACCATGAACTCTAGGGTTATGCTTCGTTTCTCATGTCCTGCACAGAATGTTCTGAGCAGTTTCTATTTGTAGTTGAACAGTGGATCTGGTCTTCCTGTTCACTCTCTACTTGCATTTTAAGGTTTAGAAGTATTTGATCTTGCCTTGCTTCTTTACAAACTTGTTTTATTTTTTTCCTATATTGCCATTCCCAAAGTAATGACTAATTTTCAGTAGTAGGTAAGAAGGGAAAGAAATGAGAAAACTAGTGATATGGAGTAGTTTCTTATTCATGGTCTTACTCACTTTTTAATAAGCAGCACCTAGCACAGCGACTGGCACCCAGCAGGCATTTGGCTGAATTTTGTAGATTGAATTGAATTTGTTCTTAGAGTAAACAACAATAAGGAAAATAGTATTACAGAACTTTCATTCTAAGGGAAATATCAAGAGTAAAGTTCTATACTCTCCTTCTTAAGCCTGAATATTTTTTCTTGTAAAACAAATCCACATTTAAACATAAGCATTTCTTAGTGATAGATCAAGGCCAATAGAATGAACTTGTGAACTATGTGCAGAATTTCTATTAAAAAGTCTGCTGTGAAATATAAACCCAAGAATCTAAGATTATCCTAATTGTTCACATAAAGTTATTGCTGCTTTAGTTTGAGCACCTTCAACTATACTGACTATTAAAAATTCAGACACACGCAATCTTAATTCCTTATGTCTTTGGTAGACATTGTTCTCTGCCCCACGTGCTTTCCCAGCAGCCTGTCATTGGGCTAAACTCCTTAAAAAAATTTTTTTTAAGTATAGTTGACACGCAATGTTATATTAGTTTCAGATGTAGGCTACATAAACTGTGTTCATAATGAACATGTTTTCCTCCAAAGAGTCCTATGTCTTGGGTCAGATGTAAACACCAAACTAAGGAGTTCTGCAGTATTTCCAGACAAATCAGATGTGTTTTCATTCTCTATGTTAAACTTGACTTTAACATCATACAGAATTTTTTATATGTTACAAATATATTTGCATAGATAATTCTATTTAATTTATTCACTCTGTGTCTAACTCAATAAAAATTCACTGCCTGCCTACTGAATGCAAGTTGGTAAAGACATAAATGTGGTTAAGGCCAAGTCTGTGCCCTGGAGGATGAGCTCACAGTGGAATGGGAGGCTGACACACAGATACCAAACAAAAGAAGATGCGAGAACTGGGACCCCAAAGCCATGGAGACCTGGTTCCAATCCCACTGTAACTGTGCTCCTGGCCTTATTAATGACTTCTCTTTAGCAGCCTGTTGCCTTACTGGTAAAACAGATTTAACATATAAAATGCTTATCTTATTGAATAACATTAGAAAGTATTCACAGACTGTCTACAACAGGGCTTGTCCAATGGAAACAGAACTCAGGCCACATGTGTAGCTTAAAATTTTTTACTAGCCACATTAAGACGGTAAATGAAATAGATGAAATTAGTTTTTTTTTAATTTCACTGTCCCCTCCTCTGATAACCAAACAATTTGTTTCCTCAATCTGTGAGTCTGTTTCTCTTTTGTTTACTTTTTAAAAATTATTTTCTTATTATTTTTTAATTTAATTTATTTTATTATTATTATTTTTTTTAAAGATTTTATCCATTTATTTGACAGAGAGAGAAAGAGATCACAAGTAAGCAGAGTGGCAGGCAGAGAGAGAGGGGGAAGCAGGCTCCCCGTTGAGCAGAGAGCCCGATGCGGGGCTCGATCCCAGGAACTTGAGATCATGACCTGAGCCGAAGGCAGAGGCTTTAACCCACTGAGCCACCCAGGGGTCCCTATTTTCTTATTTTTTTATTATGTTATGTTGGTCACCATATAGTACATCATTAGTTTTTGATAGATTCCACATGTAAGTGAAATCATATGATATTTCTCTTTCTCTATCTAATTTATTTCAATTAGCATAATGCCCCTTAGGTCTATTCATGTTGTCAAAAATGAGAAGATCACATTCTTTTTTATGGTTGAGTAATACTCCATTATATATAAACACCAGAATCTTTATCCATTCATTTATCTATGGACACTTAGGCTCATATATTGGTTATTGTAAATAATGCTTCAGTGAACGTAGGGGTGCATGTATCTCTTTGAATTTTTTTTTTCATTTGCTTTGGATAAATACCTAGAAGTGGGATTGCTGGATTGCATAGTAGTTCCATTTTTAGGAATTTTCATACCGTTTTCCATAGTGGCTCCACCAATTTACATTCCCACCAACAGGAGAATGTACAAGGGTTCTGTTTTCTCCACATCCTCACCAACACATGTTAGTTTTTGTCTTTTTGATGATAGCCAATCTTCCAGGTGTGAGGTAATATCTCTTTGTGGTTCAGGTGAAATTACTTAACGATATATTTTATTTAATCCAATATATCCAAAATATTAGTATTTCAACATGTAATCAACATAAATATTATTAATCAGTTATTTTGAATATTTTGGGGATTTAAGAAAGGAATAAATGAATCTTGATCTGGATCTTGAAAACCCACCAGGAATTTACCAAGTAGAGAGGAAGAGGGAAAACTCTCCAATTTGATCTCTTGAAAGCATGTGGAGTAGCAGGAGTAGGCTCTGATTATTTCATGGTAACTTATTGAATGCACATTATGTCAGGTGCATGGGCTAGGTGTTGGGGCTTCGGTTAGATAGATATGGTCCTTGAGGTCAAGTAGCCTAGGGTCTAAATACCATTCATGGTCCTATTTTTCAGAGAGGTGGATATGAGTATGATATGGGGTGTGCCAAAATACTGTTGCTTCTGTAGCTCAGATTTCTAGCTTGTTGTGTTCATAATTTCCTTGTGAATTAAGACTTTTTTTTTGTGCTGTAAGCAAATTTACTTTGATTATTCATTTCCAGTGAAAAAAAAGCTACTTGTTTTGTTTTGTTTTTTGTTTATTATTGATTGTGATTGGCAAAGATGGCATGGCCCATACTGAAAGTTTTCTGTTGCATCTGGGGCCTACTAGTCACTTGCTTGATGGCATTTCAACTGTCAACCAAAATTGGGCTAAATTCCATTCCTGTCTTTGGCTCTTTTACTTGAATATGTGGGGCAACAGTGGGAGTGGTTGTTATTCTGTCACCCATCTGGGATGTTAGACCTGTTCCCTAGACAAATAGATGATTTAGATTCAGATGGCTCCTTTCAGCCACTAAGACCCTTGTAGAGTTCTCAGTATGTTGCTTATTTTGCAGTTCTGATCCCTAGTAAAATCAAGTGAACTTCCAAATTTGCAGATTTCTATTCAGTTGACTTGGTGTAGATTTTGCCCCTCGCTTTGTTTTTACAAACTCTCCCTCAAGATAAGGGGGAAAAAAAGAAGAAACAAACTGAAAAACAAAATGGAACAAAAGAAAAACATAGACAAGGTAAGTCTGGTATATCTAGAAAGATTCTCAAGATTATTTTGGAAAAGGTAATTGTTTACTCTACAATATTCAGTAAGGGAGACTTTTGCTGCTGCGATTGTTTTTTGTTTTCGTTTTTTTTGTTTTTTGTTTTTTTTGGTATCTTGTAAGCCTCCTAGTCACAGGAAGCTTTTCCTTAAATTGAATCTGTATGTCTTTTTTCACTGGATGTCTTCAGTAAGGCTACTTCCCCTGAGTCATGAAGTCTCTCCTATTCTGAGAACTATGGGCGAAGGTGAAATTGATGGCTCTTTGTAGAAATCTAGCAAGGCTGTTCAAACCCAAGTGAATGCAGCTAAGCAAGATTCAATTTGAGAACCAAAACACTAGCAATAACAAACTTGGTGAACAATTCGGGCACTTTAAAGTAGGCTAAAATCAACAGTTATAGCACCTATGTGTACAACTGCAGAATTTCTTATTCAAAGTGATTTTTGCCTCTGTTATGATATCTTAGCTGTGCTTGAGTAGTCAGTCTGGCTCCAGGACCTGCAGTCTACCCTGAGTTGTAAAATCCGAGCACTGGTAAGCTACTATTTGCATGTATTATTTCTTCAGAAGTAGAAACTTCTCAGAACTAGGGGTGAACTTCCTTAGTAAATAAGCTACGTCATTTCTTATAGCCATATGCTGTGTTCATATCATCTTTGTATTTGCAAAGTAATCTATACCCAACGTTGAAATCTCAATTTCTAAATATTTAGAAAACCTAATTTTTTCTTCTGTTTTATTTATTATTTTAAAAAATGATTTTATTTATTTATTTGACAGAGAGAGTGCAAGCAGGGGGAGCAGGAGACAGAGAAGCAGACTCCGCAGTGAGCAGGGAGCCTGGTGCGGGGCTCAATCCCAGGTCTCTGGGATCATGACCTAAGCCGAAGGCAGATGCTTAACTGACTCAGCCACCCAGGCACCCTTTTCTTCTATTTTAAATGTTATCCTACTTTAGTTTTAGCTTGTATACTTTAGGACAACTGTAGAGGAAACAGTCCATTTTGAAAATGAACGTGATCTATAGATAATGTCATCAGTGGATCTTCTGAAGGAGTTTTCCTGTCCAAATATAAGCCTTATATTCTGTTAAGCAGGGTAACGATTCTCAGCTTTAAATTGGGGCACCTGCTTGCCCTCAGGCATTAGACATAGTGAGTTAATTCTCTTGGTCAAGTTTTCCTTGTCTCAATTTTCAAGTGTGTTATTGACGTGTGTGGTGTGGTAGGATGAGGAAGGTAAATGTTATAGTCAAATTGCTAATGAGAATGTATATAATATGAAAAATTTTTGGGTGCCCTTACTTGCCATAATAACAGGGCCAGGACTGTGGTGAGATTGGTGAGGCACTTACCTTGGGCACAAAATCGAAGGAGTCAAAACACTCAATATTCAAGACGAATAGTATTTTTTTTAACTTTTATTTTTTCAGTGTTCCAAGATTCATTGTTCATGCACCACACCCAGTGCTCCATGCAATATGTGCCCTCTTCAATACCCACCACCAGGCTCACCCAACCCCCCAATCCCCTCCCCCCCAAAACCCTCAGTTTGTTTATCAGAGTGCACAGTCTCTCATGGTTCGTCTCCCTCTCCGATTTCTCCCAATTCGCCTGTCCTTTCCTTCTCCCAATGTCCTCTATCTTTTTCCTGATGTTCCACACGTAAGTGAAACCATATGATAATTGACTCTCTCTGCCTGACTTATTTCGCTCAACATAATCTCTTCCAGTCCCGTCCATGTTGCTATAAAAGTTGGGTATTCATCCTTTCTGATGGAGGCATAATATTCCATTGTATATATAAACCGTATCTTCTTTATCCATTCGTCCGTTGAAGGGCATCTTGGCTCTTTCCACAGTTTGGCGATTGTGGCCATTGCTGCTATTGGGGTACATGTGGCTCTTCTTTGCACTACATCAGTATCTTTGGGGTAAATACCCAGTAGTGTATTTGCAGGGTCATAGGACAAATAGTATTTTAATACAATATTTTAAAACATCAAAAGTAATGCAAAAATCGATGATGAACAAAATGTCGAAATTTTAAATAAAGACATCATTCTTTTCTTTTCCTCTATGTTGTAACACACCACTGTTTAGTGGTGAACCAAGTTCTCGCTTTCTTCGCTCCCCATATAACCATTTAGGTTCATTTAGATTTCTAGATCTTCTGCAACCATATCTTCTAAATCCAATTCCACATCTGCACCAATGCACTGAATTTTTGCCTATTATGGTGCCTTAGGAGAATGATGTTTTAAAGGAAAATGCTAAGCAAAAAGCCCATTTCACATTAGCTCCATACTACTGATAGTGTATTAATTTCTTGGCATCTATGACTCTTGACTTTCTGTGATGACAGAGAAAATACTGATTGACTTCTAGGTTACTCTGACATGTGGAGAACTTGAATCACTGTTTAGTGCAGCCTGAACTTCTTTATCCATATACGAATTATTTCTAAGGAGGAACCATTTCTTCCGTAGAATTGTGTTTGAGTTTTATTTTTATTTCTTAGAAGATAGGAGTTGGAAATTTAAGAAAAATTCAACTCTGGGAACATTTATGAGAAATACTTTTTGAATCTCACCTGCTAGGTGCTGTGAGGGACAAAACAATATGTAGTTTCTGCCCTCAAGGGGCTAGAGTGTATGATTAAAAACAAAACAAGTTGTAGAGAAATGTTATGAGAGTGTAGAGAAAAGGAAGAGAGTCATGAATTACCTTGGAAAGAGAAAATTTCACAGGAAACTGGCCCTCAACAGGTGTTTGGAAAAATAGATCAGCTTTGTCTAGATGGCACGAGGCAAAGAGCAGATAGGAAAAGAACTTTGTGGTGGATATGTGATACTGTAAATAAAAGTCCTTCTTCTGCTTCATGTCTTATGACCTTGCCTCTCACCTATGTTTCCGCAGCACTAAGGCACATGAAATGCCCCACACAGACCCAGAGCCTTCTCTCCCTCCAGGCTGCCCCGTTGCGTAACTACGCTGTTCTTCCCATTCACCTCGTCCCCGCCGCCATCTCTTTCCAAACATCTTCAAACTCCGGGTTTATTTGCTTTTTAATCTTATGACACGAACAATCACCTCATCCAGGGGAACTTTCCCTGACTCCAGGCTGAATCTTCCTTCGCCTTCCACGAAGTATGATACATACTCCTATTAGTGCATCTACCATTTTGTTTAAGGTTGTCTGGTCACCCTAGCTATATAGTGAACTTTCTGAGGGCAAAGATCGTGTCTTATTCACTTTTTTGTTATGCTTATTTTTTATTGTGATAAAATATATGTAACGTTCGATGTAGTATTTCAGCCATTTTAAGTGTAAAACTCAGTGGCATTAAGTACATTCATATCGTTGGGCAGCCATCACCACTATCCACTTCCAGAACTTTTCTTCATCACAGACAAACTCTGAACCCATTAAGCAATAACTCCCCACTTTCCCTGTCTCCTCACAGTTCCTAGTAACCTCTAATTTACTGTTTCTATGAGTTTGATGACTCTAGGTACTCCATATAAGTGAATCATACAATATTTATCCTTTTTTGCCTGGCTTATTTCACTTGGCATGTTTTCAAGGTTCATCTATGTTGTCTGACTCATTTTTAAATCTCTTTAATAGAGACTTGCACGTGGAAAGTAAAAAATGTTTTTTGAATGAAAGTAGAAGAGCAGAAGAAAACAGCTTGCCATATTCTAGAGATACATGAAAGGCTTTTCTGAGGACAAGGACTCTGTAGCTTAGAGTTTGGAAGACTGGGGCAGATGAGATGGACGAGGTAGGCAGGGCAAAAATGGGAGGGCATTGAATTTCTTGAAGTATTTGAATTTGATTCAGTAAGCAGTGGTGGGTCACTGAAAATTTTCGAGGAGGTAAATGTCTTAATTTTTCCTGGGTACACTTATTCCTGTTTTAAGAATGATTGTTCTTAACAACTTATGTGAGGGATGCTGTCTCATCCCAGTGAGTTATTTATTTACCTGGCTATCTACCCCAGTGGTAGAGAAGAGAAGCAGATTAAAAAGGGCGTAGAGCCTGAAATAACGGGGAGTGCCTAGTTTTTCATAAACATCTCTGATATACTATATGTAATTTAGTATTTATAGTGTCCACACGAGAGCACATTGTATTGTACAATTGAGCATACTTAGCTTGCTAATTTTAGTGATTTTGCTTGCACTACAAAATGTTGGTATGAGGGAGAAGAGTTTCTCCTCACTCACACATTTTAAAAATGAAATTATGAAGAGGAAAAGGAACTTTTCATGAGGTGAACAGTACTCCAGGATGTAAACGAGTTAATATATTTTTTGGTGGTTAAGTTGCAAATTTGATAATCTGGCTCTTCTATAATCTAAGGTGCATATGAGGGTGTGTGTGTATATACATATATATGATGTATATGTAAACATACATATACAAATTGTGCTGGGAAAGTACCCATCTAAAACGGAGAGATCCATCCTGAACTTCATTAAAATAATAAAACCACACTTAATTGCAAAGTGCTCCTGACATATTACCCCAAAGGACACCCAATACCTTTGTGTTATAGTCAGCAAGATATGCAACAGTATGTGTTGATCTAATAATTTTCTTCTCTTCTCTGGATCAGACCTGATGTAGAGCAAGTGAATGGAACTTACGCCCTTCTCACAAGACATAGCTTCCTGACTGTTATAAAAGTCATTCCACAAGGGACACAAGCCAAGGAAAGGACACATGATTTGTTCCTGAGCTCCTGGGACCAGCTGAACCTCCCAGGTCCTTGTTGAGAGATTTCTTTTTTAGTTCTCTGGTTTTGACCCCATTTCCTGCTCTATGATTCTTGATATATACAGAACTTAGAAATTTACAACTTGCATTATTATCCTATATCTCAACTGAACCTTTCAACACTCTGGCAGAGAGTAGAGTGGGTGTTGTTATCCTCATTGCACAGGTAAGGAAATTGAGGTTTAGAAAGGTTGAGTGGTAGGGGCACCTGGGTGGCTTAGTCGGTTAAGCAACTGACTCTTGGTTTCCGCTCAAGTCACCATCTTGGGGCTATGAGATCGAGCCCTGTGTTGGGCTGGTACTAGATCTCTCTTGAAATTTTATACTGCAAAATAATGATAATGATAAAGCAAATAACTTCTAGAATGCTAACTCTATGCTAGACATTATTCTAAATGCTTCATATGTAGTAGTTTATTTAATCTTTCCAACAACTGTATGAGGTAGTCACTATTATTATCACTGTTTTTAAAAATGGAGAAACTGAGACACAGAGATATTGAATAAGTTGTCTAAGGTCACAGAGGCAGTCTGTTTGGGGAAAAAATGTGAGAGTATTCAGCTTGAATCCAGATGTTCTGAGTGATATGGTTCACACCAAATATCTTCCTTTCAATAGGCCTCCCATTCTGGAAGAGAAAGTGGCTCTGGCTTACCGGTCTGCCTACCTATTTGCTTTCTTAGTTCATCTACCCATCCATCATGTACCTATCCATTCATCCATTCATCCATTGAAGATTTATTGAGCACTTATATGCCAGAAAATATGCTAGAGATACAAAAGAGAATTGTACATAATTCTTCTAGGAGCATGAACTCATATTTAAGAAAAATTTTATATGGGAAGTGATGCTTGAAGTGATATTATGACTTAAAAATGTATATTTAATATTTGATGAGGGTTTTTTAAGTTCAACATTATTATTCTAAATACATTGTGTCCTTAATTTCTGTTTTCCAGTTATTCATTTTTTTGGTTAAATCTTCAAAAATTAAGTTATCAGTATTATTATTACTTTATTTTGTTTATTTCACGTGAATGGCAAGAGTTTAGAGGAAACTGATTACCCTACGGGCAAAAATACCAAACTGATTGTTTCACCTTGAACCATAATGAAGCTGTTTTCATATTTTTTGATTGATTCATTTACTCATCTTGGTAAGCCTTTGAGGCAGGTGATTTTTATTTATTGTTTGTTTGTTTGTTTCAAGTTTTTACTTAAATTCCACTTAATGGATAGTGTAATATTAGTTTCAGGAGTAGAATTTAGTGATTCATCACTTACATCTAACACCCAGTGCTCAGCATGGCTGGTGTGGAGCCCAGCAGGCACTGCAGTGCTCTTGTGGGTAAGGAGGGTCCACTAGCGGACTGTATGATCTGAGAATCCCCTGGGACAAACTAGGAGAGATGGTTCCTCCTTCTTGGAGGGCATCTGGAAGAGGTGGCATTGCCTTTCTGGGAACAAAAGAGCCATCAGGCTCTATTACTACCCTCCACCCTTCAACATAGGCACAGAGAAACCTGCTGAGGGCAGCTAAACTGGACACTGGCTCTTTGCTGTGCTTTACTCGAAAATCCAACCCTTTGTGCTTTGGTGCAACTGTCCTTCTGGGAAAAACCGGCATCAGTATCATAATGGCATGATCCCCCCTCCCCCCCCCCCCAGACAACCAGCATCGGTCCCTGCCATACCGGGTCCCTAAAGTTTGGAGTTTTAAAACTCAGCCAGCCATCCTGGTATAGAAAACAGGTGCGCTGCACTACCAGGCAGGCAGATGGCCCGGACACAGTCGGGGTGAAAGCAGGATCTGAAGGATGCCTGAAACACATGAGGGGAGATTGTTTGATTTTCTGGGAGCCACTTTCTGGATAGTGGTGGGCATGAACTCCCCTCTCTGGGAGGAGGGAGGGAATGGGTGGATAATGCGTGGATAAGGGTGCCATATCTCTCCCTTGCCCCTCAGCATAAACCAACTTCAGTAAGCAGCACAGCATCAACAGTGGCAGCCTAAACCACTTACACCAAGCCCTCTCCCACCTTCTACCCTGTTCTCTGCTGGTGCTGCTTTTCTTGGGCAAGTGTGCCTGAGAACCAGAGCAGTGGGCCCCTCCCCCAGAAGACCAGCCAAACCCCCTGCATGCACCACCTCTATTGACCATAGAGTTCTGCAAAGCTACAGCTCTAGTGGATATAGCATCAGGTCTCTTTTAACAGGTGGACCAGAGCACACCTAGTTAAAACTCACCACACTCTGACCAAAGTCCAAGCACCCGCACTGCAGGCAAAGAGAAACTCTTCAGAGGACTGACCTGAAGGGAAGAGCAGCCAAAACATAACAGCAGAGTGCACACAGCATACAGCAGAGACACTTTCTGAACTACCAGGCTCTGGACAGTATAGGACTTCTTTATAAAGCCATTACTCTCAGGAGCAGGAAACATAACAGGCTTTCCTAACACATAGAAGAATACAGAGATCTGTACAAAATCCCAAGTGGGAGGAATTTATCTCAAAAAAAAAAAAAAAGAATAAGGAAAGGTCATGGCCAAGGATCTAATTGAAACAGATGTAAGTAATGGACTTGATCCAGAATTTAAAGCAACAATCATAAGGATACTAGTGGGGCTTGAGGAAAGCATAGAAGACACCAGGGAGCCCCTTAGCACAAAGATAAGAAACCTAAAAACTAGTCAGCCTGAAATTAAAAATGCTGTAACCAAGATGTGAAATTGACTGGATGTAATCACAATGAGGATGGAAGAAGCAAAGGAATGAATAAGTGATATAAAAGATAAAATTATGGAAAATAATAAAGCTGAAAAGAAGAGGGAAAGAAAAATACTAGATCATGAATGTAGATTTAGGGAACTCAGTGACTTCATATAAAGCATAATAACATTCGTATAATGGAAGCCCCAAAAGAAGAAGAGAGGGGAAAAAAGGGCAGAAGGTTTATTGGAGGAAATTATAGCTGAAAACTTCCCTAATCTGGGGAAGGAAACAGACATCCAAATCCAGGAGGCATAGAGAACTCCTTCAAAATCAACAAAAGTAGGCCAACCAAGATATATAGAAGTTAAATTTGCAAAATATAGAGATAAAAAAATCCTAAAAGCAGCAAGAGAAAAGAAGTCTCTAACTTACAAGGGAAGACAAGGAAGCAGCGATCTCTCCACAGAAACTTGGCAAGTCAGAAGAGAGTGGCATGCTATATTCAATGTGCCGAATGGCAAAAATATGCAGCCAAGAATACTCTCTCTAACCAGCAAGGCTGTCATTCAGAATAGGAGAGATAAAGAGTTTCCCAGACAAACAAAAACTAAAGGAGTTTGTGGCCACTAAAGCCATGCAAGCAGTATTGAAAGGGATGCTCTGAGAAAGACCAAAACTGACAAAGACTAGAAGGACAAGAGAAAATCTCCAGAAACAATGACTTAACAAGTAGTACAATGACAATAAATGCATATCTATCAAATATCACTCTGAATGAAAATGGGCTAAATGCTCCAATCAAAAGACATAAGGTGTCAGAATGAATAAAGAACAAGACCCATCTATATGCTGCCTATAAGAGACTCATTTTGGACCTAAAGATAACTGCAGTTTGAAAGTGAGAGGATAGAGAACCATTTATCATGTTAATGGATATCAAAATAAAGCCAGAATAGCCAGACTTATATGAGACAAACTAGATTTTTAATCCAAAGACTCTAACAAGAGATGAAGAATGGCACTATATCATAATAAAGAGGTCTATACAACAAGAAGATCTAACCATTGTACATATTTATGCCCCCAACTTGGGAGCACACAAATACATAAAATATAAAGGATCTCATTGATAATAATACAATAATAGTAGGGGGCTTTAACACCCCACTTACATCAATAGATCATCTAAGCAGAAAATCAAAAAGGAAACAATGGCTTTGAGGGACACACTGGACTAGATAGACTTAGTAGATATATTCAGAATATTTCATCCTAAAGCAGCAGAATACACATTCTTTTCCAAGTGCACATGGGACATTCTCCAGAATAGATTACAGAATAGATTGGGTCACAAGTCAGGCCGTAACAAGTACAAAAAAATTGAGATCATACTATCATATTTTCTGGCCACAACACTATGAAACTTGAAGTCAACCATAAGAAAAAATTGGAAAGACCACAGATACATGGAAGTTAAAGAACATCCTACTAAACAATGAATGAGTCAACCAAAAAATTAAAGAAGAAATTTAAAAAATACATGGAAATAAATGAGAATGAAAATGCGATGGTCTAGGGACGCCTGGGTAGCTCAGTGGTTAAGCGACTGCCTTCGGCTCAGGTCATGATCCCAGGGTCCTGGGATTGAGCCCCACATTGGGCTCCCTGCTCAGTGGGGAATCTGCTTCTCCCTCTGCCTCTGCCTGCCACTCTGCCTGCTTGTGCTCTCTCTCTCTGAAAAATAAATAAATAAAATCTTAAAAAAAAAAAAAAAAGGAAAATGCGATGATCTAAAACCTTTAGGATGCAGCGAAAGCCGTCATAAAAGGGAAGTACATAGCAATATAGGCCTACCTCAAAAAGCAAGAAAAATCTCAAAAATACGATCTAACCTTACACCTATGGGAGCTAGAAAAAGGACAACACATGTAGCCTAAAGCCAAAAGGAGAAGGGAAATAATAAAAATTAGAGAAGAAATAAATGACATAGAAACAGTAACAACAAAGAAACAATAGAACAGATCACTGAAACCAGGAGTTGATTATTTGAAAGAATTAATACAATTGGTAAAACCCCTAGGCAGACATATCAAAAAGAAAAGAGAAAGGACCCAAATAAATAAAATCACGAATGAGAGAGGAGTGATCACTGCCAATACCACAGACATATGAATAATTATAGGAGAATTTTATGAAAAATTATATGCCAACAAATTGGGCAATCTGGAAGAAATGGATAAATTCCTAGAAACATATAACCTACCAAAACTGAAACAGGAAGAGATAGAAAACTTGAACAGACCAATAACAAGCAAAGAAACTGAATCAGTAATCAAAAATCTCCCAAGAAACAAAAGTCCAGGACCAGATGGCTTCTCAGGGGAATTCTATGAAACATTTAAAGAAGAGTTACTACCTATTCCTCTCAAACTATTCCAAAACCTAGAAATGAAAGGAAAACTTCCAAACTCATTCTGTGAAGCCAGCATTACCTTGATTCCAAAACCAAATAAAGACCCCACTATAAAAGAGAATTACAGGCCAATATCCCTGATGAACATGGATGTAAAAATTCTCCACAAAATACTAGCAAATTAAATCCAACAGTATCTTCAAAGAATCTTTTACCACAATCAAGTGGGATTTATTCCTGGGCTACAAGGGTGGTCCAGTATTTGCAAATCAATCAACATGGTATACCACATTAACAAAATAAAAGATGAGAACCATATGATCCTCTCAATAGATGCAGAAAAAGCATTTGACAAAGTACAGCATCCATTCTTTCTTTTTTCTTTTTCTTTTTTTTTTTTTTTGAGGAGAGAGAGAGAGAGCAAGCATGCGAGCAGGGGGAGGGGCAGAGTGAGAGAAGAATCTTTAAAGCAGACTCCCCAGTGAACGAGGAGCCCGCCATGAGTCTCAGTCCCACAAACGATGAGATCGTGACTTGAGCCAAAACCAAGAGCTGGACACTTAACAGACTGAGCTACCCAGGCCCCCTACAGCATCCATCCTTGATAAAAATCCTCAACAACATAGGGATAGAGGGAACATACCTCAACATCATAAAACTGGGTCTTGTATGTATGTGATGAATCACTAAATTCTGCTCTTGAAATTAATATAACTGTATGTTAACTAAGTGGAATTTAAATAAAGACTTGAAATTAAAAACATAATACCCAGTGCTCATCACAACAAGTGCCCTCCTTAATACCCATCACACATTTAATCCATCTGCCCACCCACCCCCTCCAGCAACCCTCAGTTTGTTCACTATAGTTAAGAGTCTGTTTTATGGAACAATGTCCTTATTTTCCTATAAAAGACAGCGATTTCACAATTGTCAGCTGTGGTTGTCACAGTGGTTACCACAGAATCTCATCCAAACTTTGCAGCAGGGCATTGAGACTGCCCTCAATGTGACTACATGCCATGTAGGCAAATATTGTCTTCTCTTATTGCACATCCTCTGCTTTATCTGGGGGCAGTCACCTCCTTGTCATGTAGATGTGTTATGCTCGTTGCCCAAATACAAGTCTATGCTTGCATCTCTGTCCATAAAAATGCACACCTTCTCTGCCCTGCTGTTTTCACTTATGTCATTGTGTTTCCATGTGCTTATCCATCACGTCTAATGGGATGCCCCAAACCCCTCTGCCTTAGTACACCTGTCTCCACTGAATTTCTTATTTTCCAAAACTCTTTAATCTCGTAGGGTGTGCTTCTGCATTGAGTGCCAAGTCTTGTAGTGCCTTACTTTGAGTTTTATAACATGAAACTATGAAATACAGCTCTTTATATATCGTTTGCTTCTAGCAATAGGGTGGTAAGCATGTATGAAGAAGGCAAAACTAGAACTTGCGGTCTCTATACAACATGCAAAATAAATGAGTGTGCAATAGTTGCAGTCCCTAACACAATGCCTTGACTATAATAGGCCTTCAATAAATATTTGATGGATGACATTTTTTTTGTTGTTGTTATATTAGTTTGAGCAAATCCCTAAGAGTTGCACTCAGCGTAAAGTACAGAGAAACTGATCTTTTGGGTCATTTCAGATAGGTAGGGAGCCTTTCACCACCCATTAAGGACAAAGGAGATTTGATGACAAGAGGGTTTCCAGACCATCCAAAAGTGTCATTCTAATATTTGTTCACAGCTAGCAAAATAGGAACCTTTCATAAGCAGATGTTATCTCTTCCTATATAAATGCTATTCCTAGCTTTGGCCAAAACAAAAACAAAAAGGCAAAATAAAACAAAAATATAATGTGAAGAGCATCTCACTGTTTATTGTTTTGCCCAAACCTAGTTGATAGGACTAGATTTGATCAGTTTGGGGGGGGGGAGGAAATCAGTATTGATATATACCTTTGTCCTGAATTTTCTTGTAGTTATTTATTGTCTCATCTTTCAGTTAACATATCATTTGCTAATTAACTCCTAAATGAAGGGATCTGTGGTAGCTTATTCAAGACAAAGAATTAAACATTAGATAAGTGTACACACAAACCCTTGTGCTCAGCATACATCATTTCTTGTTCTGTAGTAGCCTTAGTAAGAATTTAGGATACTTTTTACACTTAACATTTTAAAAGAATGGTTGTTTTTTTTTCCAACCTCAGTCCCAGGATTGCAAAATGAGACAGAAGACACAAAGTATACCAGAGGGTTAACATTATAGCTGTAGGAACTTGGGGAGGACAAGTATAACCCATTACAACTGTTCATACTGATGCATCAGGATAAAACTATGCCCTAAGAATTAATGTGCAGAGTAGCTATGATTGCTGGAAGCTGATGGAGCTAAGAACCCGAATTATTTTTCAACAAGCCATTGTGCCACTTTCTGCCTCTTTCTTGACATTGACCATGCTTTTAGCAGGGCAAAAGTGATTTGAAATTTTTGTTAGAGTTCAAAATTTAAATCATGTTTGCTGAAACTCCATTGGATGCGGAGTAGCAGAAGAGAAAACCATCCAAATAAAAGAAAGGGAGTAAAAAGGAATGGAAAAGGTTTAAAGATGCCATCATCCCGAAAAGATTAGAAAACTAGCCACTGAAAGCTGAGGGCAGGGAAAGAGCACTTGGAAGTGTCCCTAAAATCTTCCAGAAGTGATGAGAGGATTCCTTGCCTTTCTCATCACTTGTTAGGATTTTGTTATTAGGAAAATTATTTACTTTCAGTCCATTTCTTTTAGATTTTCCATATAGCGAGGACTTTTCTTTGACTCTTTGTTATTTCTCGGAAGTATCCCGATTTGGGGAGGATATTAAATGTTTAGGTAAAATTTATATGTAAATACGCTATTTATATACAAAAATAATGAGGCTCAGCTTAAGAGGTTATGCCGTTAGGATATTATAGTTGCCAATAAAATCAGCATGAGTTGGTTTCTTTTTCAGCTCCCTGCAAATATTCACTCAGAATCTTTTTGAGTATCAGTTTTGTGAAAAGCTCAGTTTTGAATTTTTTGGAGAAAGCAAAGATGAGTGAGTCTGCATCTCCTCTCTAGAAAGTACACAATTAGAGCTGACCCACCGAGTTATACATTGGAGGGGTAGTGTATCTTCCAGAACTGGGGAAAAGCTGAGACAAAGAATCAGAGACTTTGTTCACACAACCAACCGATTACATTTTTCTGAAACCATATCATTAATCACACACCTTCTTGCAGACTTCAGGTAGAGACAACATATCTGGTCTGTGTAAGCAAGTATAATCAATTCCCATGAGATCTAGGATTCTCCATGCCTTTGTGACTAAGATCTGTTTTCTTCCTGTCAGCTCACATTCAGAAGTATAGGTGTTCTTCACATTCTTATTCTATCCAAAGTAGAATCCTTTCACAGAGCTGTATGCTTTTGAGATGATTCAGCTTTGCTATCAATTTCTAGTCTTAAAATTTGACTTTTATTGGTACCTAAGATGCCTTGGAAAGAATACAGGGAAGTTATTTGAAGTGAACTGGGTGGACAGTTCTTACTTTATCCATTATGACTGCCCCTCATAATGGTCATGTCGAAGCTAATGGGAGAGTGGGAGTCCTACTCCTCCTCGGCAATCCTCAGCTCGCCATCTATGGTCGGGCACCAGACAAAACTTCACATATCTAACAAATCCTTATGAGAGATTTGAAAGGTGAGAAGTGTCTCTTTTTGAGGTTTTACCTAATTCATGCATATTTCCGTATTAACAGATTTGCTATCTCTTAAGAGTAAATTAAATATTTTTGACACCTCGAAGTCATTTTAGAATTCATTAAATCAATAATCTCTTTAAGACTTGCCATTTCTCTTCAGTTTTCAAATCCTGATGAATTTTCACAGACATTCTTTAGTTAAGTAAGGATATTAATAATTTCCCTTAATAGCTTATGAACTGAGTCACTGAAAGTGAATCATTAAGGTCAACTCCCATGTGTGTTTTCCTAGGTCTCTATTACAACCTTTTCGCCCCAAGATCTCCTTGTCTCATATGTAGACTGCATTCCCAGTAGTTAATAATATTCTTTTTGCTTTTGAATAGTTTTTTGAGAGCATTCCAAGAAAAGTGGAGGAAAGGGCAAGGAGGCCCCTGTTGTAATGTGATGTGCGTGAAAATACCAGCAGCCCTTGATCACCTGGGAAGGCATTGATTTCCATCCTTCCGCTGTGAGGGCTTAACTTGGCATCCACAGACACACCAAGTTCTTAAAAAGAACTGGATTTCGGTATAATTGGTTTTATTCTGTGATCTTTAACTATTTTATTTCATGCATTCAGAACCTTATTCTGAGAAGGGGTCCATAGACTTCAGACATCCAAATTGAACAAAGATGTTTAAGAACGCTGTCATAACTGTTGTAGGTGGTGAAACTCATCATTAGGGTATGGGAAGAATATTTGTCATCTGCATATTTGGCACTTTTATTATTAAAAAGGAACTAAAGTGGATGCCTGGATGGCTCAGGCAATGAAGCATGTGACTCTTGATCTTGGGGTTGTGAGTTAGAGCCCCACGTTGGACATAGAGATTACTTAAAAAAACAAAATCCTTGGGGTGCCTGAGTGGCTTAGTCATTAAGTATCTGTCTTCAGCTCAGGTCTTGATCCTGGGGTCCTGGGATCGAGCCCGCATCTGGCTCGTTGCTCAGTGGGAGGCTCGCTTCTCCCTCTCCCACTCTCCCTGCTTGTATTCCCTCTCTCGCCGTCTCTCTCTCTGTCAAATAAATAAATAAAATCTTAAAAATAAATAAATGAATAAATAAAATCTTTGAGAAAAAAAAAAGGAACTAAAGCAATGGCAGCGACCATTTATTTGTTGGCCACCAGTATTTTCTAGGCAATGTGCTAGGTTCTTTATATACTTTTAAGTTGTCATCATAACGTCTTATGGGGCTATTATTATCATTCTGACTTTGTAGATAAAGTAACTGGGAAGCCCAGGGAAATCCATTCATTCAAAAAATATCAAGAGAGGCACTGTGCTAGGCACCAGAGATGAAATAATTCACCCAAGTGCATGTACCTAGTAAGTGGCAAACCCGGTCTCAGCAAAACCCATTATCTCTCCCCTCACACCCTGCATCTTCATAACTCATTCTACATTTGAAACATTAAAAATCCTATGGAAAAACATGGAACTCAAAGAAGGTAGCCAACAGTAATTTTTCTCTTTATACAAATGTGAAACATAATTTGGTCTTCCTGGAACGTGGTACTTCTGCTCAGGCTTTTCTCCACTCCAGCATTGCCTGAGCAAACTGGAACCCAGTCAGTGACTTCCCGGATTAAGCCCATTCTCTTCTTGGACCATCACTAATCTTGTCATCATGAGAGAGAATAAGAATATATGTCATTTCAGTGATGGCACCTGTATGTCCTCATATCCAAGAAAACACATCTATTCCTCTACCTTGCTGAATATTCGTAAACCTTGCTTCTGATTTGGTATGTGTGCTATGGGTGTGTGTGTGTGTGTGTGTGTGTGTGTGTGTGTGTGGTGGGGGTGGTTGTTTTGTTTTTTTAATGATCTTAAGATTTTCTTATTTGTGGTCTGAAATACTTAGAGCAAGAGATTTTACAGCCTTGATGACAGAGTATATTTTCATTGCTAAATGTAAGATAGGTTCATGCTGATAAGCACAATTTCTGTGATTCAAAAGAACCACCTTCATGCCCATCTCCAATTCTGGCTTAATTCCTGTTTCTGGATTGGAAGCTGATTTGAGAAGCTGACCATAGCACTAGAGATATTGAAAATGTGATGAGGAATTTTAGTCCATTGTTCCCTGGAGAATTTCCTAACTGCTTTATAGATGGTAGGAAGAGAAAGACCGAATAGATATATAAAGAGAGGGAGAGGGAAAGTTCTTCCCTTTGGTTTTATGACAATGTAATGTAGATTGGAAATCTGACTAGTCCAAAATTATGGATATTCTCTTTAATTTTCATTTATAAAAATAAAGACAACTTCTGTTTGAGAAGAAAAAATAGTGTTCAACATTCTTTTATTTCCAAGAATTCAAAATAGACAATGTAATTTAAAGCTTTGTTTTCCTCAAATTTTGTTCCCTGCTGTCACCTTGCTTGCCAGCTTTATGAGAAAAAACTGTCCCAGTGGCTCTGCTCACTCCCCTGGGGGGGGAGGGGCATGGTCAGCTCGAAGGCTGACACCCATCATGGCAGCTCAGCGACATTCAGCTCCCTGGAAAGAGGAAGATGGTACAGGGTCTGCTGGGAGGCATGAGGTGACATCATTGCTAAGGCGAGGCTGCATTTTCCACTTAAGTGCACCTTCAGAAGGCCAGTGGGGAGGGAGAACACAAACTCAGGCCTCCAGCTGCAGGAGGCTGCTCAGATCTGGGACCCTGTCTCCCCTCAGGAACCCCCTGGATTCAAGAGGAGGAATGTAGGTGATCTTCTGAAGTTAAGCTCTTAATTTGAGAAATTGGAAGTGTTGCATCACCCCAAGCGGGAATGATCAAGAGATGATGTATTTTATGCCATTTATGAATTCTTATTATTGAAAGTATTTTGAAAAAGCCACATACATGGCCAGAATTGATCCTTTTCAGAATCAGTGGATAACAGATGTTTATTTTTCCTTTTTTGAACTTCTATTTAATGGCATTGGACGTAATAAGTACAAAGAGAGGATAGCACATGCCAGCCCCATGCTGTATTATTATTATTATTTACTTTAGAAATAGTCTCTGAACGAAAAAGGTTTTTTTTTTTTTTTTTTTTTTTTTAAGTTAAAGTAACAAAGTCATTGTTTCCAGTATGGAAAAAAATAGTTATTATTTTGATGGCGTTAGCATTTTTCACGACATCTTTGTCTCTTTTCTCTCTGCATACCCCTTCTAAGTGGTAACCCTCATCTCTAGTAATTTCAGTTTTTACCTCTTTCCTGATCATACCCAATCTATGACTTCAGGCCGCCCCAGGCCTCTTGGCTGTATAGCCTTATTTCAGCAATCTACTAGACTTTTCTCTGTCCTTGCTTCTCAGGAACTTAGACAAAACATGTTTAAGCTGGTGCTCACTGCCTTCCCCATGAGCCTCTCTTCCTTATGTATGCCCATCACCGTGGCCAATCACACCAGCCAAACGCTTAAGAGATCCTTGACTCCTCCCTGTCTTTTCATCCCTCATTTCTTAAATTCAGTTAATTCTCCTTCCTTGATATCTCAGCACTTAGTCTCTATTCATTCTCCTTGCCTTCACCTAAGACTCTTATTTTTAAAATGCTTCAATGGTATCTCTTTGCCTCAAGGCTGACGCCAGAACTCCTTAGCACCCCCTGGCTCCTGCTTCCTTCTACAGCCACATTTCTGACCACTCTTTCCTGCCTCTAAGTTCTATATCCCTGCACGGTATAGGGACAGTTTTAATGTCATGCCATACCTCTGGTCCCTGTGTCACATTGCCTCCCTTTCCATCAAGTATTCCACTGAGATGCGAATTAGAAATTTGAACAAGTCTTAAATCTCTGTATTAGATGCCAATCCTATGTGCACTGAATCCTGGATAGTCCTCCAATGTGGTCTTAGATACTGTTTTCCAATCATTTTTTAATGGGACAGCCTTCTCTCTTAGCTTTGATGTCAGAGACCGAAACATATTAAAATATTTTTGTCCCTAACATCAATATATGCTTGACCCATAGTAGGTGCTCCAAAGAATGAAGTAATTGATTTTTCTGTAATTAATTCATGCTTTTAAGTACTCCAATGAGTACTGTTTTTAGGAATGTTCCTAAATACTTTTCTTTTTCTTTGTAGGAAAAAAATGTATTGGGTATTTAAATTTCACTCTTTGCTCCTTAAAAAATTGGGTCTATACATAGATTATACTGAATTTTTAGGATGTAAGTGACCCTATATTCAAAAGGATAATTTTCCAGTTAAAGGGAAAGATACATTAATATTTTGTTCTATGATCATATGTAGACTGATTTTTCGTTAGATTGGAGAGTCCAACAGTGGTTTCCCAAATATTCTACTTGCTCGTCCAACACATTTTCTCTCTTTTTCTCTTTCGGTCTCTCTCTCTCACAATTCCTCTTGCTCTTGCCTTCTTCCTATTTCCACAGCAACCATCTCAGTCCTCCACTATGCTCTTCTAACACCCTATCCTGTCACTTTCTTATTCTTCTCACCTCTCTGCACTGAGAAACTGGAGATCTTCTTCCAGGAAGTCCTTCAGAATACACTAATTTAACTCATTTATTTATTTACCTATTCCCCCCTGCTTATTTGACAAATATTTATTTAAGGGCTTTTTCTCAGCCAGGTGTGACATTAAGTACTGCATGTATAATGTCATCAAGGCATAGTCCCTGTGCTCATTCTGCCTCGTGAGAGAGATGAATTCACGAATAAGCACTGATTTAGAGAAGAGCTACTGTAGGAATAAGAACTTAATCTTGATGCTGAGAGAGTTGAAGTCGTTAAGAGAGTGTACTGGGAGGAGGGGAAAGCATATGTTGTAGCCTAAGGAATCACCTTTTCTCTAGCTTCAAAGATGAAAGGTGCCCACTGCTCAGATATTTTCCTTCTGTTGGCACTCAACGCATATCATTATTGTCTTATGACATTTTTCTTGATTCTTCTATAGACTATGACCTTTTCGAGAATGAGAATGTTGTCCTATCTCTGTATTCACAGTACCCTGCCTCATGCCAGGTTTATGGATATTGAAGATGTTCGATAGTGCTTGGCGAATGTTGAGCATGACCATGTAAGAAGTACAGTGTTTACAGATTGTTATTGTTGGGGGTTAAATTGCATCTCCCCAAAAGATATGTTTAAGTCCTAACCTCTAGTATCTGTGAATGTGACCTTACTTACAAATAGTCTTTGCAGATGTAATCAAGTTAAAATGAGATCATACTCAGTGCAGGCCCTAATCCAATAGGACTGGTGTCTTTATAAAAAGAGAAGAGATACAAAGACACACAGAGGACATCATGTGATGATGAAGGCAGAGATTAGAATGATGAATCTATAAGCCAAGGAATGCCAAGGGTTGCCTGCAACACCAGAAGCTAAGAGAAAGGCATAGAACGGACTCTTCCCTAGAATCTTTGGAAAAAGCATGGCCTTACTGACATTTTGATTTCAGACTTCTGGTCTCCAGAACTGTTGTTTCCTGATTTCTGTTTTTGTTTTTTAAACTCCCCAGTTTGTGGTACTTTGTTATAGCAGCTCTACAAAACTAATATAATTACTATTTATTTTTATTAGGAAATATTGTTGCAGTTTCTTGTAGTCCATAGGGAGTCAACATTATTGATGGAACCCAATACCAAGCCAAGGGCCATGTTGAACTAATAAGAAATGAAACTGTTCTTGCTTTGAAGGTAATTAGCATTTAGAGAATCTCTCTTAGAGGTTCTCCTAGCTATCCACCTTATTGTTAGCATGCTTATTTAATGGCCTGGCACGATCTGCTGTGCTTATAAAAGGATCCATCATGGGTTAAAGGAAAATAGTCTCTGGCTCTCTAATTTCTTTATGGGCTCTCTGTACAGTGGTGTATATAAGGTCAGTGATAACTGACTTCAGATCTGGGATGGAAGAGGCTGAAATGATTCTCCTTTATTTTGTTGTTTGTTCTCTTTGGGGCTGAATTTTGTGTAGGTTAATGGCAAGAATGTGAGAGGCGGGGAGCTATAGGAAAACTGGAAGGAAGGAAGCAAACTTTTCTAAATAAATCCCCTGTGTGCTTGTGGGACTCTTGGGTCCCCACTGGCCTCAGACCTGGGGCTGCCTACCCCTTCTTGGGATGGGGTCCTGTGCCTTATCCTCTGGTTTCTCAGAGGAACTGTTGTTATATGATTTGATACTCAGCATTTCTGTTACTTTTTGGTGATTTTGCCTTGGAAGACTCCCATTTGAACGTTCTGAATTTAAGTAAAAACGATGAGAAAATAAGCCTCTTTTTTGCTCCTAATTCATTCTAGAACTAGATGTCCCTGGGCCATCAGCAATAATGGGTGTTCCTCTAGCAAATGTGTGTGTGTGTGTGTGTGTGTGTGTGTGTGTGTACGTATGTCAGAAAACACTCCCTAAGACTAAGATAATTGTCAATTTTGGTTTCATTGAGGGGCTTAGGCAGGGGGGAGGTAGGAGGAGGAAATCATCACTGTCCATTTGTTTAGGGGACTTGCTTAAAAAGAATCGTCTGCTTCCCTCTCAGTCTTTGTGTTGACATTTGTAGTGCTTCCCGGGAGCCTACAGTTATCTGGAAAACTCAGACGGATGACAATAGTCTTTGAAATGCTTCTGTAGGTCTGCTTCTAGGTAGACGGGGGAAAAAATGTATGTTCCAAGGTACAAGTGCTTGTTGACTTTTTAAACACAGCCAATCCATGCTCTTTGTGAGCGAACCCAGCGCCGCTCCACAGTACCGGCCTTCCTGTGCATTTGCCAAGCACGTCAAAGGACAGCCTTAAGTACTTTACTTTATAGTTTATTAATTTTTTTCCTTCTTTAGTTTGCAATCCGTTCTCAGAAACTGGAAAATAATTTCTTTTACTTTTCCCCCCTTCTTCATTTAAGCCGAAATTGATTTTTTTTTTTCCTGAGCTGGTAAGGAAAAGAAAAAAAATTAAGCTGTAGTTAATACCGTTGCCCTTGCTGAATAAAAAAAAAGAAAAAGACTAGTTTACCTTCAAGCTGTGCTGTATCCGAGTAAAGAGCTTTTCTGTCCCTCCAAGGAGGATTTTGACATGAGAGAGTACAAAAAATGTATACTGTCAATAGAGAATAATTGTAGCCAATACAAGAAGTCATAGAATTGTTTATTTGGTGGACAGAGGGAATGGTTTTTTGCGTGTGTTTCAAAAATTGGGAAGCTAGGAGACACTCTTAAATCCATCAGCTTCTCCAGAACTCTCCTCAAATGCTTATTGTCATGACAACCATCTCCTCATAAACCAAGGCTCTGAGTGTAATACAGATGGGGTTGGTAACAAGGTAGAGTCGCCATCTGCTTTGTTTTCTCTGAGGGACATTTTTTTTTTTTTTTGATCCCCAAGTCTAATCCTGATATCTGAAAGTCTTGACTTATTTTTCTTTTTGGAGGCAGATATAGTTGTGAGATTAATTCTTTTCTCCTGACAAACCACTTCCTTATCTGTCATCACGGAACTAATTTTTTGTTAAATAGAAAGAAAAAAAGGGGGGTGTAGTTATGTGTGTGTGGAAACAAACATATATGTTTTAGTGATTTATCCCTCTATCTACTTGGCAAAGTCTGATATGAGATGCCTTGTAATTCAATAGTACAGTCAAAAGTAAGGCCAGAAAAAGTAGGAGTAAGGCAGTCATTTCCCCAGGAAAACAGGTAAAATCGTTATTGCCTTCGGATATTGTATTTATGTGCTTCCTGACATAGGGCTTCATGCAGTGTGTAGTAAGCCCTATTGTTCTTACTTTCCAACAAAAGGAGCACATTGATTCTTTAGGAGAGGAAAACCTTTTCTTCTTATTAAATTTAGAGGGAAATTTGAAGAATAAATAGATGCTTACATGAGGAATATAGCCCAATAGCTTAATCTATCCCTTTCTCAAAGATGCAATGACATAATCAAACCTGAGAACATAATTTTTAATAAGAAAATATTCATTATTTCACAATTCGATGATCAGAATTAAGATCTATCCAGCCTTAGAAAAATAAGAAAATAGGTATCTGGCCATTTAAAAGTGTGTCGGCAACAAAATTGCTAAATAGAAGTTCAGGGAAATATTTTATGAACTCCTATTTAAGGTCAAGAATAATTTCCTTCTTTGTGTTATAATTATTTTACATATGCTATAATATATAATCCTAAACCTTAAGATCTTGAGGTGCTTTTCAAAATAGCTCTGCTTTTCTTACTAATCAAAGAAGTTCTATAATTACCTCTCTAGATCAGACACAATTTATTTCCATACACTTTTTTCATATCCTATGTGTTGATGTATAAAAAATAATCAAATATTGGTAGGTAAGTAAAATGTAACCATAAACTACTGTACACACAAATCCATACCTAGAATCGTTTATGATGACTATACAAGGAATCTGGCCCCAAAGGGCACCTGGCTGGCTCAGCCGGTAGAACATATGACTCTTAATCTCAGGGTCCTGAGTTCAAGCCCCACATTGGACATAGAGCCTACTGTTAAAAAAAAAAAAAAAAAATCTAGCCTAATGTCCAGAGTAGAGAAAAAAATGCTAGAAAAAAAAATTTTTTTTAAAGATTTTATTTATTTGACAGAGAGAGAGATCACAAGTAGGCAGAGAGGCAGGCAGAGAGAGGAGGAAGCAGGCTCCCTGCTGAACAAGGAGCCTGATGCGGGGCTCAATCCCAAGACCTTGAGATCATGACCTAAGTCGAAGGCAGACGCTTAACCATCTGAGCCACCCAGGTGTCCCAAATATGCTAGGAAATTTTTGAAGTGAAGTCTGAATACATTCGCATGGGTAAGTCTAACAATTTTTCAAAGAAGCATTATAAGGGGTATGGTTCCTTGAATATAGTGTGGGGGATGGTGGTTAAAGCCCAACAATGGTTGGAGTGATTGGGTGGCTCTATCAATTACGCATCTGACCCTTGATTTTGGCTCAGGTCAGGATCTCAGGTCTTGGGATTGAGCCCCACGCTCAGCAGGAGCTTTCCCTCTGCCCCTCCTCCTTGTGCACGTGCTTTCTCTCTCTCAAATAAATCTTTAAAAGAAACCCAGCCATAGTCGAATTGGTAATGATCTCATAAATGTCCTCATTATATTATGTGAAAACATGGTACCCTTGTCAGGCTACAGAGTCAAGATTAGAAAGTTTGTGGATTTATATAGATATCATAACCTCATCGTCTGTAATTCTTTCAACATACAGTCATCTTAATAAGGGGCATTTAAGATACACACCGTTCATTCAAAAAGCACTACTTTTGTTTCCTTGAAAAACTCTGCCCTGAATTCTCCAAACTCAACTCAAATTAATTGGCTATCAACCGTGCTCAATGTGACATAGTTTTAAAATATCAAATTTGTCACAGTCAGTTCTTCACTTAAGCACTGGTTTTTATTGCTGAGCATTGCCTTGAGAACGCTATTTTATTTCCCAAGGCAGGTCATCACCACAGGGCAAGTTTCGTTCTCTCTCAAGGCAAATAAGGAGCAGCAAACACAGTGTGGAAGTCTGCTGAGTTCAGTAGAAAACCATCGACCATTTACATTGGGGTGTACAGATAGAGCTGCCTTCTGGATTTGCTAAACATCTTGAAATGCTTTGAGTGTAATAAAACCCCAAACGTGCTTTCTTTTCTCATTTCTTCGCGTATGTATTTCAGGAGAAATATAATCCACATGCTCTTGTTCCCTCCACTTTTAAATCATGAAAACTTTGTTTTGTAAGAGCTGTTTGATGTCCAGGAAGTCTTTTATCCTTTTTATTAGGTTATTTTTGTATATAAATAAAAAGAAAAATATAAACAGAAAACACAACATGACTTAGGGCAAACACAAAGTGCCCAATTTAGGTCTGAAGCTCTAAATCTAAAATATTTTGAAACAAAACATTTCTCCTGGTTCTTCGCAAAAGTCGTGTTCCCTTCCATTAGGAAGAAGTTCCAGGCCTGTTGGGATGAATAGGAAGGAGAACGAATATTCACTGAGTAGGACTCTGGTACTCTGGGACATCTGCCAACTCCTTCATTTTTACAATAACCCGAAGTGGTAGGTCAGTCCATCTGCATTTTACAGATGGGAAGAGCTTTCAGAGATCTTAAGTAACTGACTGTAGACCACAGAATTTCAAGCCCGATCTACTTGACTTTTCAGTTCATACTCTTCGCATTACTTCTGTCCTCCTCATGCTGTTGGGAGGATGGGGTGGGGGGAGGTTGTTGTACCCTCCTGAGAGTCAAAAAAATTCCATGTTGAAAATACCTCGTCGTAATCGGGCTTGAGAATTGAGGGCTATTGTAGCCTCAAGAAAGTGTCAGCTGGGTATTGGCAAGGTGGGTGTCTATTAGTATGGTGATTGCATAAGAGCACTGGATAAGTGGTATCGTGCCAGAGGGGGGCCTGTGCACCCTTCCCTTTATCACAGCAGAGGAAAGCCAGAATACACACAGACATGGTGATATAGGGCAGGCTGGGGAGGAGGCCCATGCTCTTGCATTGTGATTCAGTATTTCTAAACAACTGATAATCTGTTGCCATTTATTTTACTTTCTAATGGTGCTACATATTTGGTAAGAGTGGTGCATGACAATATTTAAATGGGTTCAGCTCATTTCTTAAAAATTGTTCAGTGCTTGTATGTTACTGGATATAGCTTAAAGAGTTATAGAATGGGAATCACAGTTTTAATGGTGCTCTCTATAATGGGACTGCATAAAAAGAGGATCTAAGATTTTATTTGGAGGTGGGAGGTCATAGCATGGGGTACAAAAATATTACAAATGGAGGGCATGAAGACTGCTTAGCTTAGCATTTGAACTGGGACCTAGGTTCCTCTGGCATTATCTGTTCTATAGGCTTCCTCCTAAAAATCCCCAATTTTGTTCAGCTTGTAACTGTCTTTATGCTATAGTCTCATGTTCCATTCTTCTCCTTCCTCATTTCTTCTCCTCTTCTTCTTCCCCTTCCCCCTCTCCTCTTCCTCCTCCTCCTTCACTGAGTCTTTGGTATCCAGAGGAAGAGAGGAATTATTTAAATCTCCTTCTATTGAGTTAAAGCAATACAAAAAGCATTTAATAGGCAATTTCAAAAATGACATTTTAGAGAACATTGGGGTCATCATATGACTGAGACCATGATTAATTTTTTCTGAAGGTCAGGAAACTAATATTTTTTCCAGTGGGATTTACTAAGGGAACCAACCACCTGGCCTCTAGTTTCATAGTTGCTCTTTTTCTTCCACAGGGTTTCTACCTCACTTTACATCTCTATAGATTTATCCCATGGAAGTAAGAACTATATTACCATGGTGCTTATTTTTCCTCATGCTTATCCTGAAGAGCCACTGTGATTTACCTTTTACCCACAGCAGTGCAGAACTTTACAAGCATTCATATTATATTAGTCATTTTGCCTAAGGATCTCAGCACACTTTTCAATGTCATTTCTAAGAGCCATGTCATACCCCATAAGGGAGGGCGAGGCTTGAAGGATCTCCTGTGTGCCAAGGCAAATTTAGTAATTTGTCTGGCAGTCTCCAACGGAGTGGGGAAGAGGGTTTAGGATCTCATGAGGCCTAAGGGAAGGAGGAGGACATGCCATGAGCTCCTTTCACAGTTAAAACTAAGATAGAAATCTTGGAGGAAGAACAGTTATTTTATAATGGAGGACAGAAGGCAGGAATATATTTATGTGTGACAAAGCTGGAGATGATAGAGCCAGTTGTATGTATAAAGGGTTATTTCTCTGTGAAAGAGACCTCTCTCAACTTCATTAGATCCCTGCCCACATAGTGGGTGGGGAGTAGGAGGTGAGGCATTTCTGTCTTCCAGAATATTCCATCTCGAGATACTCTATTACTCAGTCTCTGAATATGGGCTAGAGGAAAAGACCCATGTTTTCTTTCTTTGAAAATTCTATTTTATAAAATGAGATTTCCTTGCATCTGATTTCTCTTGGTCTCAACAAACTATTGTTACTACTCTTTGGGTATGCATTCCGTCCCACTGGTGTGGATTCCACGGGCCCAGGGTCCCTTGTCACTCTCACTGTCACTAAGATGGGAGTCCCCAAGTGATGGGAGCTGAATTGTCTCTATGTCACCTGTAAGAACATTTGTCACTGATGCCTTTATTCATATCCCATAAATGCTGCTTCCTCCCATCTTCATACTGGCAACACGTTCAAGTATTCGAGAAAGGCCTTGTTGAATGCCTTTATGTTATTGTAGCAGACCCAGTTGAAACTGTACATTAGATTATTCCTCTTGTTTATAAGGAAAATAGCTAAGGGTTGAGACTTAATGTCCATAGATAGATAATATAATTTCGTTTGGGATTTGCACATTATTTGTCTCCGTTGGCTATGAATTGAGAGTCTTTAATGGACAGACTTCAGTAGCCTTCACATTCATTGGGAAGGTTGATTGATAGTCATCTTTGCACCCACACCCCCACTCATGCCTCAGGAACTTGCAGAGGACACTATGCAGGAGATACAGTAACCCTCGTCTGAAGGCAACATGCATAGCTGGGAAAGATTATTAAAGAGACTATTTCTTTTTGAGAGATCTATATCATCTCAACAGAAGGCACCAGCAATTCTGCTGTACTCAGACTGAAAACTATTGCTTAACAGACCTACTTCAGACAGATTTCATAATCACCAGACTTGTGTGGTACAAATGGTTATGGTGAGCTTCTGAGGCTCCCAAGAGACCACTAAAACTGTCAGACTTAAAAAGCACTGAAGTTTTGAAGTGAGAATTAAAAAGTATGATTCAGTTTACTATGTAAGGTTGCTACTAGAAAATACTCCTTTGGTGTTCCAACATCGAATGATCGTGTGGCCAACGGTGGTTCTCTCGAAGGATACTCCCCAATCTCATCCTGCGTGATTGTCTGAGGTTTCTGGAGGGTATGGAATAACAGAGTGTGCGTGTCCTCATGGATGACATTATCACATGATTGTATTTTTTCCCATATAAAACAGTAAATGTCATGAAAGAAGACACCACTTTTTTTAAAGATTTATTTGTTTATTTTAGAGAGAGAGAGAGTGAGAGAGAGCGTGGGGGGAGGAGGGGCTGAGGGTGAGGGAAAGAGAGAGACTCAGGCAGACTCTGTGCTGAGCATGGAGTCTGACACAGGGCTCAGTCTCACGACCCTGGGATTATGACCTGAGCTGAAACCCAAGAGTTGGTCACTCAACCCAATGTGCCTCCCAGGTATCCCAGAAGACATCGCTTTTGAATGTTAACATTTCTGAAAGTGAGTTTAATTGACAGGGTCCATTTACATTGCTATTCTGAGACCTTACTGAAAAGATTGAGGTAAAATCTTAGAGAATTAAACTTCCTTGAGAGCTTTCCTTTTAAGTACGGCTCACTGGAGTCTATTTATCCCATTAGACATTGGGTACTGAGAAAAAGAAACATTTCGAGTTACCTCAGGCAGTGTTTCTTCCAGAACAAGGTTAGTCCATTTTGACCCAGTGTACTCCAGAGGTAAATAGCCGTAGGTTGCACAGACACCTGTTCATTTTTCTATCCAGAAGGCCTGAAACCCAGTCACTGTATTCTAATATTTTGGGTTTTGGTTTTTTTTTTTTTTAAGTGAACAGAGCTACCCATTTTTTTCTCTCCAATTACAAGCCCTGCTTTAAGCGAGTGAAACCCACTCTTCCCAATGGAAGACACCTGATCTGAGAAAGTTACACTGTAATGGGCCTTGGAATGGTTGATTGATGTAAGAGAAGGTGCAACCAATATGGATTTTAAAAAGCAGAATTTGATAGAATGATGCATCTGGTGCTTCTGATGAATATGCAGCCTAGCAGAATTTACAGATACATGCATAATTAACATCAATATAATGTATGAGAGTGATCTGTTAGAAGCACATGAGAAGATGTGCAACATCATTAGTTATTAGGGAAATGTAAATTAAAACCACAGAGCCTGTGTGATACCTCTGTGCATCTACTAGAACGTCTATAATTAAAAAGAAATCCTACCCCTGAAACTAATAATACACTATATGTTAACTAAGTTGAATTTAAAAAAAAAAAAAAAAGACTGACCATACCAAGTATCAGTGAGGATGTGGAACAGCTAGTGCTCTCATCTATTGCTGGTGGGAATATAAAATGGACAATTTGGCAATTTCTTAAAAAGTGGTATAAACACCTACCGTATGATCCAGCCATCGGACTCTTAAATATTTACCCCCCCCAAAAAATTAAAGCCTATGTTGATACAAAAAATTAGTACAGAGATTGCTCATAAAAAAGTTTTATTTGTAATAGCCCCAGACTGGAAACAACCCAAATGTCCAATGAAAGGATAAGCAAATTGTGTTTATTTATTGTATATTTCCATCCAATGAAATACCACTCAGCCATAAAAAGAATCAACTATTCATACATGGAAGACCATGGGTAAGTCTCAAAATAATTATGTTGAGTTACAAAAGTCAGACAGAAAGGTGAGAGACTCTTAGAAATTAAATTAAAATAGTAATAGTGGGTCTATAGAAAGGAAAGGAAGAATTTTAGTGTTACTTCAAAGGTAGAACTGGTGAGGTTTGATTAGGGGATGATGACTACAGGGGGCATAGACTCTGAGGTCTTTGTGTAGTTGGGGTTTCTCTATATGATTAGTCACCTATTTAACAGTAAGGATGGCCCATCCATGTATCATAAATGAACAGCTAATTGTTTAATACTTCAAAGCCATAGTAAGGGCTCACTAAATTGGCTGTCTTCTTCCTCCTCCTCTTCTTCTTCCTCCTCCTCTTCTTCCTCTACCCCTCCTTCTCTTCCTCCCCCTCTCCTCCCCCTCCTTCTCCCTCTTCTTCTTCCCCTTCTTTTCCTCCTTCTCCTCCTCCCTCTACCTCTCCTCCTCCTCCTCCTCCTTCTTCTCTTCCTCTTCCTCCTCTCCCTTTTCACCATCTCCTGCTTATTGTTGTTGTTGTTATTATTATTATCATCAGGCAGCTGCCATATTGTCAGTGATGATTAGGAAAAACTTTAATCTCCCATTAAAGCCTTTATCAAACAAGGGCACATTAGTATTTATTATCAGAAGTAATTATAATGTCACCTTTATTCCTCTGACTCATTCTCTCCCAAGTTATTTATTTACACATGCTATTTCATTAGCCTTTCTTTTACACAGTGTGAAAAAAAAACATGGCTTAGTGATGAAGCAAAGAAATAGAAATTTAGTGACTTTGGTCCTTGCCTGTGCTCTAATTCCTGTTTGGTTTAAGGCAAATAGTTAAAATTTCTTGTACCTAAATATCTGCTACTGAATCAGAAATGAAATATAGTAATCACATAGCATATTAGAGATATCTAAGTAAAAAAATGTCTAAGATAATACGCTAAAACACTAAGTATAGAACTTTATAGAAGCTAAGGGGGTTGTGTAAGTTAGTATATTTCTATAGATGTGATACTCAGGCACCAAGAACCTTACTGCTACATTAATGTTCATTAATATACTAGGTTTAAAAATAGTTACTTGACTTTCCTCTCAAGTGTGCTTCCATTACAGCCATACCATCTAATTGGAAATAGACCTCACCAGTTCAAATGCTGGCTTGCATTCATTTCCCTGGTAATGATGACTTTTCATTTTAAGTCAGCAGGGTTTTCTTGTCTTGTTTTAGGCTTTGTTGATTTGAGCCTCCACGACCAGGTCCACCTTCTGGAATGTGCCTGGCTAGAGATCCTGATGATTGGACTTGTCTGGCGCTCCATGGAGCACCCTGGGAAGCTCCTGTTTGCTCCTAACTTGCTCCTGGACAGGTAAGTGACCTGACTGTAGCTTGGGGGAAGTGCGTCCTTTATAACCAGCGATTTATTCCTAAAACTCTTTTATTTGGTACTCTGTGACGTGCCCAAGAAGTTTACGAGCTATGTTTAGTTTACAAAGGGGTGAATGTGGGAGATGTAGTCTAGTGAATTTCACAGAAAGGTAAGGACAACTTTCTGCTGGATGATGCTAGACATCAATAATAGAGCATCCTCACAAGAGTTTGTTATTTCGAATATACACATATATAATTTATATATTATATGTACATATACATATTAAATGTATGTTTGTATATATATATACACATATGTATGAATGTTTGTATATATACACATCTGTAGAGCTATGGACTCTAATTTCCTAACTCTACCTTCATCTTGCATTACATATATTTAAAAAAATGAATAACCTCCCTTTAATTAAGGTCTCTTTTGGCCCACATACACCTAAACAAGAATAGCCTCTTCATTTCCTTCTCCAATTTTCCTGTCAGTTAAAGGAGGAAATTGACCAGCCTTCTGAAGGCTACTCCCAGTTCTATGAATTCATAAAAGTTACTTGTTCATTTTCAAAAGGGAAGATTTCAGTTTTCAAACGTGCTGCCTTATTTAATGTATTCTATTTGGGTTGACACTTTACATACATCATGTCCTTTAAACATCACAGCATGCCTGGGAAGCCTACCGTTCACACTTGACCAAAAAGAAGCTGTTTCAGAGCCATTCTGCTACTCGCAAACAGCATCCAACTAGCCAATGGGGGAGCCTAGATCGGAATTCAAGATCTATCTGGCTCAACCCTCACACTGCCTCTGTCCTGTGCACGTGTTCTTCGTCCTCTTTCTTGGTCCGTGATGTGTCTTGGTTTGCGGGCATACCTAGTATTTGTGGCCCACATAACGATTTGAATGGCAAAGGACCATCTTCTAGCTGTTTCTTGCAAACTTCCTTTGCCTCTGCTCAGCAGTCTAGGGCTGCCAAGTTGCCTGTGATGCATCCTTCCGCATTCCTTCACTTTGGAGTGCTCCACTACCTCCCCATGTCCTGTCCCTCTCTAGGCTTCCCCAACCCTGGCAAGCCCTCTGGAGCAGAGTCTCATCAAAGTTTAAGTACTGGAGAATTGTACAAATGTTGGTTACCATTTCGTCATTTTGTGTCGAATAGCTTTTGAAAAACAGTGATGATACTGTTCAAGAAGCAGATTTTGCTGTTCGTGGACTAGATTCCCATATTAGAGTTTGTCAGAATTTTCGAGGATAGCCACTAGTCTTGTTCTTTAGAACTGCACTCACACTGTATTCTGCATCTTCTAGAGGTTGTCTCTACTGTTCTCCTTCCCTTCTCTCCCTTCCCCTCTTTCTCTGCTCTTGCTGTTTTCCCCCTTCCACACCTCTTCTTTGTTTTCCTTCGTTTCTTCCTTCCTTCTTTTCTTCTCATCCACCTCTTCCTCCTCTTCCTCCTCCAACTTCTTCTTTCTTAATTTTCTTGTGTTATAGTTGTGTGATTCTGTGACCAAGTTGTAACACGTTTGCAGACCACATACAATACTTCCCTGCTGAAGACTAGGATGTGTCTTCAATGCTTAATTTTTTTGGATATTCATTCATAACTGATCTTCTCCATGATTCCCCATTTCATTCCCTCCTGGGTATACACTTTCTGAAAATAGTCATCATGTCGTTGCATTTTAAATGTAAAAGGGTCTGGGGCACCTGGCTGGCTCAGTCAGTAGAACGTTTAACTCTTGATCTTGGGGTTATGAATTCTGGTCCCGTGTTGGGGGTAGAGTTTACTTAAAAACAAAAAAAAAAAGTGAAATGATTTGTGACATTAACCCCACCCCGAAGAACTCATTTTGCTAATGAGGTATTGATATTGCCTAGGATTTTGTCAGCTACCTGCTTCTCTTTCTTTTTCACATACTTTCATTGTAGGTAATGTTCTCTCAAGTCTCTTACTGCAGCATGATGAGTGAAAGTTCTTATCTGCCTCTGTTCCTACTTTCTTCTATTCCAGATGGAAAGTTCTCACTTCCTCTAGACCAGAATTTCTCAACGTCTGCGCAACTGACATTTTTAGCGGGTTCATTCTTTCTTGTGGCAACTGTTCCATACATTTTAGAATGTTTAGCAGTGCCCTTGAACTGTATGTACTAGAGGCTCATGACACCCCTCCTCCCCAGTGATAACAACCCTAAATGTCTCTGGACATTTCTAAACATGCCCAGTGCATGGCAGGAGGGGAGGTGCAAAATTGACTGTGGTTAAGAACAAATATTCTAGACTTTTCTACTTCAGTGCCCTATAAGCTCTTCAGACACCATATCGCTCACTTGAACATATTATCTTCCTTATCCATTTTGTTCCTCTTCTTTATTCTCTGTGTTTGTGACATCAACATTCACCTGGACACTGAAGCTATCAGGTTTGAGTTAATCATGGATTCCACACCCCCCCCATCAGGTTATCTGGCTGTCAAGTCATTTCTGAACCGTTTCTTAAATCCAGGCCTCTCCTTGGCCTCCATCCCTCTGCCCCCATGTGCTCTCTGCACAGGTCCTCAGTGTCCCTTCTCCAGATCATTGCCTCTCCACTACAGCCTGTGTCTCTTGGGCACCACCCCTCTTTCCTTCGGTCTGTCCCCCACAGTGTTGCCCCCGATTTCTTTCTAAAGCACAGTTGTGATCTTGACGCTTCCTGACTCAGGTTCAATTGGCTCTTTCTGTTCCTTAGAAGAAACTGTCTAGACTTATCTTGATAATTATGACTCTCTAAACACAAACATCTGCAGAGCCGGTCAAATGCTGTAAATGAGGAAGGCCAGTGGGTGTGAGTCCAAAAGGCAGTGCCGAGAATTAGGTGAGGTTGGTGAGCTCTGGTCCAGGCTAAAAACACCTGGGTGCTCACTTCACACTGAGGGGCATCAACGTAACTACACACGTCAAGTTTTTCTGAAAGGTCCTCTGCCTTTAGAATTCCTCGTTAGCACCTTACCCGTTCTTTATGGCTCATTTCAGATGTACTCTTCTGTTAAACCCTTCTTCACACCCTCCCCTCTGTAGGTGAGGGGGCCCTTTCCGTGGTCTCAGTTCTCGTGTGTGGTCTGCTCTCAGTCCCCTTCCGCCACGCAGACATTTTGATCGTGTGTCTTCCCGTCCTCACTTGCCCGCAAGCTTCTTGTGGGCAGGAACCAGAGCTTGTTCATCCTTTTGTTACCTCCAGTGCACAAGGTCTTCTACGATTGCCAGTAAGTGTTTGTTAATCTCACTGGCTGAGGTCACCCGAGTGACTTGTGGCCATCAGTAGAATCTACATCATCTGATGGTCACTTCAGCTATCCTTGTCATCGAACTCACTCCTTTTTTTTTTTTTCACTCACTTCTTATTCATTGCTGTTCATCAATTCCTGGCGTGGTCCCTTAAAGACTTAGCAGAAATTAAAATCCACCTGTTTTCAAAGGATTTTTAAAAATTACTAAATGCGTTTGGCTAAGGCTTACACACTGCTTCTCCTCCGCAGAAAGGTTCTGCAGCTTCTGAATTCCAAACGGGGATAAGCTACTTCTTACTTTTTCCCATAACTAGAGCCACTATCGAGTAAACTCCTCAAGATCTTAATGCCTTTAAGGACACTCGGGCACATTTTAGTAATTAGAAAGGTATATCAATAAGTGTAAATTATATAAATAATATAAAACATAAAAAATAAAATTTGATTTATAACATAAAGTTTTCTATACTTTCCTAATTAACATGCACCCAAATATTAGGGAATTTCACTATTATGAAATTACCCTTTCTATTGGAGGGATGACTCCCTTTGATGGCGTTGATCTGTGCATAAACAGTAAAAATATGTGATCAGCAGCCAGTTTGAAATTCCATTTACCTGCAAGATGGTTTTGAGTGATAGCGGAGAGCAATTGTTTATGTTTTAACCTTGCAGGCTCCTAACCCTTCTAATACATCCACCTCTCCGATTAGCATAAATCACTCTGCCCTCCCTGCTGCTCTTTTCCCATCAGAATGTGCACAGTAAACTCGGTTTGTAACGAACCGTAGAAAACCCTAAGTTTCAAAATTTAACTGACAGCTGGTAAGCACAAAATGAATGTTCGCTTCCTCCTCTTAATTTTAGCTCTGGCTTTGTGACACAACCTTTGAAAAGTCAGCCACCTCCATAGGCTGTTTAACTCTACATAGAAACAGGGAAAATGGAAAGCCAGGAGTCCCACGCAGTCCGTCACCCACAGATTACCAGCACTGCTACCTGGAGACAGGGCTTATCTGCGATTGATTACACTGATGTCCCGTTCTCGCAGACCTTGTGCCTTGCAAGGCCATCAGGAGGATAAAATGTGTCCTGGTCATACCTTGTAATTATTCAGAGGTTAGTACTGGCACATGGGGTTTAGCGATTACAGGAATATAAAAACCTGCTGGGTTGGCAGCCCACATTTGTGAACGGAGGACATATTTCCTATCTTGCATCTATTTAAAAAGAGTTATTGCCAGATTTATTCCCTGATGACAACCCATGATATCTTGATACTGGTAGTTCAGAGCTTTCCTGGTAGTCATATGCTCGGAGGCTAATTTTACCCTTGGCGTGCTTAGCCTGCCCACACTTTCCAGTTCTTCCCTGTGTCCTGCAGCAATGAGTTCCAAGCACTGAGTGCAGTCATCTCTTCCTGCGAAAACCAAGAAATAAAGGTTCTTATAAGACATAAATAAAGAACCCAGTAATTTCTCGTGCTGTGTGTGTTTTACAAGAGGAAAGTTAAAGATAATAAGAATGCCTGTGAAAGTAATCAGGAAATGGAGAGAACTATTTTCCATTCTAGCACCTAATCCTCTGGTGTGTTTTGGCCCGAGAAAACACAAAATATGTCCTCTGTGTCAAATAGGAATGCGTCTCTTTGTTTAGTCCTGCGTGAGTGCCCGCGTTGGAAAAATATAGACCGAAAACAGAAGCAAAAATGTTCAACATATATCATTCCTGGTGGGGTCTCTTTGTTCTTGCAGGAGTGCAGTTTACTATTGCTGGAAGGCAGATGTAATGTTAGAGGAAACAATGTAAATTGCGTGTTCAGTAAGACTATCCAGTTTCCAAGGGACAGTCTAATTCTGTTTTGCTGGCGCCA
>CM052886.1:12249152-12402082 GCA_028534135.1 Potos flavus | reverse complement strand
ACAAGCAGAATATTCCCTTCACCCAGCGTCTGGCCAGAGGGTTGTTGATCTAGCTCTTTCCCTTGCTCCTGCATCAGGAGGCTCTGCCTGTAGGAAATAGTATCAAACAGCAGAAAGTTCTACTTGTAGGCATGAAATAAGAATGCGTTCTCTTCCTTAAGAGAAAAACAGGTTGCTGCACCAGAGAGAACATTTGGCCTCTTCTACTAAATAGCAGACTGTTTCCAGATGATACATTCATTTTAAATGGAAAAGAAAAAGTCATTTTCTAGAAGCAAGAACATTTCTCAATTTAGCTTGTTTATTGTAAATATTTCAGAAAAAAACATGTAAATAAAAACATGGAAATAAAACAGTGCTTCCAGCAACACTTTTATTGTTGTTGTTTTTTTTATTAAAATAACCTTTTATTTTTTTTCCCCTGTGTAGAGCTTGATGTAAATTCTTTGCAGATTCTTTACTTGGAAGAGTAAAAAAATAAAGTTCTGAAATAAGTTGATGAATTCAGAATGTAATCTGTCCCCTCAGGTATGAAGAGAGGGACCTCTCTATATATTCCCTTTGCAGATTTCTCCTGTCTCAAGCCTTCTCAAGAGGAATAAGCTTGTAAAAAATGTGTGCCACATGGAAGGGGGGCATTAGAGTAGCTGGGGAACCAGGTGCAGTGGGAGGAGTGGGGGAAGAGTGATCCACACATCAGAAAAGTCAATCCTGGACCGGAGACAGTTTTTGTCACTCCGGGAGTTCTGCTGGATTCCCTCTATAACTTTCCAGGTGTGCTGTGGTTTGCATAACTGTTTGCTTCGTTCATACCTCAAGAAATGTGTTCATAACCTTTTTTTCACTCTACTTTATAGAATTAGATTAAAAAAGAAAAGAAAGCCACATTTATTTAACTTCTTCAATGAGTGTAATATTGCGGTGGGTTTTCTTCTATGCTGTATCTCATTAATTGTATGAGAATACAGGTAAAAAGATTTATATCCTGACCCTGGATCCATTGGTTCTTTCCAGTTCTGAGTGCTTAATTACTCAACAGCAGATGCCAATTGACTGATTTGTCAAAGTCTTTCATTTAACATTCTGACAAATCCTGGGAATATGACATTGTAAACGGTACTGGAGAAAAATCGAGGCCCCCAAAAAAGAGAGAAATTAGCAACCTGCCATTATTACTGCTTACCTGTGATTGAAAATGAATCAAAATATTATTGGACTAAAAACCAGTTGCATTATACACTTTAAATGGGGTAATTATATGATATGTGAATTTTATCTCATGAAAGATATTAAACACGCATACACACACGCATACTGGAATTTCAGGAAAGGTCACGTTGACCATCAAGTCATAAAAGCATTTGTAGGGGTTCTATTGAAAAAAGGCAAAAAAACTAAACATTGAAACCAAGGTTTCTCCTTAAAAACAAAAGCAACTAAGTAGCACTATATTATAAACCTTGCTAAGCCTCAAGTCTTTAATTTCTCAAGAGGAATAAGCTGTAACAGTAAGGATCCACTCAATGTAAAATTGCTCCAGAGGAAAAGGCAGAATTCCAACCCAAGAATTAATCCTGTGTAGGAGGTTAATTGGACTTCTTACATTTCTACGTACCACATTATTTTTGTATTTACCATTTATTATAAACAATGAAACATCAGCTTAATGGACTTACATATAATCAAAATAGCACTGTTGACAGTTTAATTTTAAAATATCTTAATATTATGTAAGGCATACATGCTACACAGGGATAATCAAGTAATCCCCTTCAGATCTGCTTTCATCTCGGGTACCTCTCCATAGTCGGCATCAGAAATTTCGATTCTCATTCATTTTAATGAGTTACATTAAAATCCAGTGATAAAATGACCAAGTTCAAGTCTGTGTGAGTTAGGATTCAGAGTAAGTCAACTCAATAGATATTTATGGAGAACCACCATGTCTCTGGGGTTCTGCATGATACTGAAGGATATGAAAAAAAAAAAAAAAGATATATAAAAAAAGCAGACCTGTCCTCAGGGAATTTACTGTCTACTGCTTGAGTAATATTGTTATAGAAATGAATGCAAACAAAAGCAAGATCTAAGCAGGTTCCCACCGCACCCCAGTTCATTCATGTCTAGTGTATTTTCCTCCATCGATTTCTAATGGTTATAGATTCTGGGTAAAAATCAGCCCTTCGTTTACACTTGCATTTATATACCGATTCACTCTCGACATTTCCATGCTGGCATAAATACACTTATTATACATTTATCTTGCCCTAAAATATACTCTAATACAGATAACTCTAAAGGGGAGAGCATTCCATGTGTTGGTCCTTTTGGAGCTGTCAGGAGGGCAGCAAGAGGTTTTGGCAAAGGTTTATCAAGGGCAATGATCACAGATTGTGCATCTTTGAAATATTATGTCGCGGTATTAGTACTACTTGGTTATTTTCCTATTGATAACAGCTTTTAATTTTAATTTTATGAGTGCCGAAGGTTTGGCTTCGGGATAAAAGAAATTACTATATTTGTTTCCATTTCCTATTATGAGTCAAAATTGTCTTTATCGTTAGTGTCATGGTTATATGACCTTATGATCTATGATTAAGTTCCCTTCCTTTTTTTTTCCCCCCTGGTGTTCTTGACTTCTCCTTGTGGGCTCCTAATACAAAGAATAAGGATGAAGTCTTTGTTCTGATGCTTCTATGGCATTTTAAGTCATTAAATATTCTTATTTATGTTGTACCTGTATTTTCGTTTCAGATGGAAAAGAGATGGAAAAAGCACACTATTAGTATTTTCTTTGGTTTTATACCATAGTAGAGAATCAGTTACTTTTTTTTTTTTTTAAGATTTTATTTATCTATTTGACAGAGAGAGAGAGATCACAAGTAGGCAGAGAGGCAGGCAGAGAGAGAGGGGGAAGCAGGCTCCCTGCTGAGCAGAGAGCCCGATGCGGGGCTCCATCCCAGGACCCTGAGATCATGACCTGAGCCGAAGGCAGAGGCTTAACCCACTGAGCCACCCAGGCACCCCGAGAATCAGTTTCTTAACCTGTTTACATGATTTACCACTCTTCCTTGCCACTGATTCTAAGATCCATCATGACTTAATCGTTGGAAAATAAGATGCAACAAGCATGCTATGATGATAAAGAAAGGTTACTTACTGTATACCCCTGAGAGGAAAAGGGCTTCTGTATCTTCCAGGTTTGGTCAGGATGAGCAGCTGAGGCCACAGCTGGGTCCACTTCAGTCTCTGAGAGCCTGAGCAAACCCTTCCTTCAGTGTGGGTGTGGCGGAGAGCGCCAGGATGAAGAAGGTTTCAAGATCTGTGCTCTTGGCCATTGAAAGGATGGCCGTGCTCTGGGCAGGAGTTAGGAAGACAGGGGAAAGAGTATGTCTTGGGGACATCTAAGGAGTTTTTCTTTATACATGTTGAGCTTAAGGTATAGAGAGGATATACTGAAGGTCGTGTTCAGCAGAAAGTTGAATGTCAGAGGAGAGATGGAGATTAAAGATTCATGTCATCTCTGTAGTTAAAAGCTGGGACGAATATGATAAGCAGACAAGACGGTGGAGAAGGGGATGTCTGAAGGGCTGAGGAAAGACCTCTTAAAAGGCTGACCTTGAGTTGTAAGTAGAAGAGAATTCCCGCCTGCCAGCCTGGGGCTAAGGCAGAATTGTTTGAGAACAGAAGCACAGTCTCTGATTCCAAGGGAGGGATGGCTTTCCAAAGGAGAAGGATAGTGAATTATGCTAAATACTACAGAGAGGTGTGTGGGAGCAAGAGGAAGGGACTAAGCATTTGTTAATTAGGGATTGCCATTGTCCCTAAGGAGGACATTTTTAGTAAAGAGGTAGGAAAACAACAGCAACAACAACAACCAGAGTATCAATGTGTTAAATGAAAGGATAATGTATAAAAGAGAAGATGGGCAGGAGAAATTAGCTACAGGAAATGTAAATTAGCTCTTTGAAATGTTTGGTGGTAAAAAGCCATGGAGCTCTAGTTGCTGATAGCAGCATCAAGGGGAGCCGCTGTCCTACCTCCATCCAGTAATGGCTACGAGAATTTTTTACTGGCATGATGAGCTAGTGGAGTTTCGTTGATTCGGTGTGTATCAATCAGTTGATTGACCGATTATTTTATTTATTTTTTATTAAGTTCAATTAGCCAACATATAGTACATCACTAGTTCTTGATGTAGTGTTCAATGATTCATTAGTTGTGTATAACACCCAGTGCCCATCGGATCACGTGCCCTCCTTAATGCCCAATCAATTGATTTGTTATCTTTTTTGGTGCTTCAGTTGCCCCATCTGTGGCTAATAGAATTCCTTCATGTGACATCTGTGTCATTTTGGCATATGTCATTCATCCTTGATGTCCCAACCTCGTATTGTAAATTTTCTGCCTCAGAGGTAGAACCAACCATTTCTACAAGGAGCACTCATTTGTTTCAGAGAAATTGGTATTTAGAACTCAATCTTGGCACTTGGTGTGTTCACTGTTTTTGAGCTCCTATTATCTTTAGGCTTTTCAATGGATAAAATTAGGATATAAGCAACTTTGAAACTATATATTCATATCCCCTTTGTATCTGAAAGTAATCATATATATAATATTCTGCATATTGCTTTGGAGGTTACAACATGTATGTGTATAAAGAGCTTCCTTACTCCTTTTCATGACTATCTTATATTCCATTGTGTGGAATCCTCTATGGATGGGCATGTAGGTTCTTTCCAGTCTTATGCTATAAACAACAAAAAAGCACCACAATAGATAACTTTGTGATTAAGTCATTTTGTACTTTTCGTAGTCTGTCTTTGTGATAGATTCCTAGAAGTGGGATTATTGGGTCAGAAGATACATGCATACACATCCCTGGTCATCGAAGAAATGCAAATCAAAACCATAATGTCATATCACCTCTCACCTGTCAGAATGGCTAAAATCAACACAAGAAATACGTTGGTGAGCATGTGGAGGAAGGGGAACACCTGTGCACTGTTGGTGGGAATGCAAATTGGCATAGCCATTGTGGAAAAAGCCTGGATGTTCCTCAAAGAATTAAAAATAGAACTACCCCGCGATCCAGGTAATTACCCCCAAAGTACAAAAATACTATTTCAAAGGGGTACATGTACCCCTATGTTTATTGCAGCATTATTTACAATAGTCAAACTGTGGAAGCAGTCCAAGTGTCCATCAATAGATGAATGGATAGAGATGATGTGGTATATAACTATACACACTGGAATATTATTCAGCCTTAAAAAAGAATGAAATCTTGCCATTTGCAACAACGTGGATAGAGCTCTAATGTATAATGCTAAGCAAAATAAGTCAGTCAGAGAGAGATGAATACCATATGATCTCACTCATGTGAAATTTAAGAAACAAAACAAATGAGCAAAGGGAAAAAAACAGAGAGAGACAAACAGACACTTCATTATAGAGAACAACCAAATCGTTGCCAGGGGTGCTGGGTGGGGGATGGAGGAAATTGGAATAGGGTTTAAATCGCTTAAACCCTGATGAAATAAAATAAAATAAATAAAATGATAGAAAAATACATCCATACATAATTTTGCTAGATATTGGAAAATGTATTTACTACCTATGACACATTGTGTCATTGTGCTTTTCCACCAGCCATGTATAAGGGCTTGTTTTTCCACAGCTTGTCCAATAGAACATGTTGTCAAACTTTTGGATTTTTGCCAATCTGATAGGTAAGAAGTATCTCGGGATGGTTTTAAGTATATTTCCTTTTATTTTTGAATGAAATCAAGCATCTTATTTATGTTTAAGGACCCTTTCATTTATGCTTTGGTGAATCGTATATTCATATTTTTGTCAATTTTTGTACCAGCTTGTCTTTTTCTGTTCCTTGATTTTTAGGAACCGTATGTATGTTAGAGATAGACTAGCTTTTCTCAGTATAGGTTGCCAAAATCTTTTCTCAGATTCTTATTTACATTCAACTGTTTTTGGAGGATTTTGCTGTGCAAAATGCTTTTGTAAGTTAAGTTTGGTAGCAAAAATATGTTAATTTTCACTTTATTGGAATGGTTTCCCTGCCCCCAAGTTATAATTATATTCACTTCTGCTTGCTTTTAGTACTTTTTACTCTTATGTCTTGGGTCCATCCATTTGGAATTGATATATAGTGTGAAATAAAGATTGATTTTTATATTTTTCCAGATGGCTTTTAGTATTGCCAGCACCATTTATGAAAAAATTATTTTCCCGAGTGATTTGAGATGTATCCTTAATTACATGCTCGATTTCTTCATAAACTTAAGTCCTTTTATGAAATTTTACTTATCTTCTAAGGTTTATCTATTTATGAATCAATATCACATAGCTTTATTTATGGCAGCTCCAAATTTTTTTTTTTAATTTATTTATTTTGAAATCAGAGAGTGAGCACAAGTCGGGGGAGTGGCAGGCAGAGGGAGAAGCAGGTGGCATGCAGAAGGAGAGGCAGGCTCCCCGCTGAGCAAGGAGCCTGAAGTGGGACTCGATCCTAGGACCCTAGGATCATGATCTGAGTGGAAGGCAGCCACTTATCTGGCTGAGCCACCCAGGTGTCCTCAAATTGGGTTTTAATTCTGGTCAGGTTCTATCTCTAATGCTGCCTGCTGATTTCTCAGTGGTTTACAGGTGATTCTTCCTGGTTTCTTTTTACAGGTGATCTTTAGTATTAACTTGTTTAATTCCATAAGAAAACTTGTTGATAATTTTATTAAGATCATGTTACATATAAATTGGCTTAAGAAGTATTAATGTCTTTATGAGGGTGAATCTTCCCATTTAAGAACAATGTGTGCCTCTTCATTTGTTCAGATTATTTTCATGTGTCTTTCAGAAGTGTTTTCAAGTATCCTTATATATATTTTGCATATATTTTTAAGATTAGCTACTATATATATATAACATTAATGTAAATAAATGTACATATTGTTTACACATAAGTAGATAATTGATATTTACATGTTATTTTTGTACACTACTACTTTACTGAATTCACTTATTGTTTAGAGTAGTTGTTCCATTAATTTCCATAGGCTTTCCTAATATGTAATCATATCATCTGCAAATAGATTGTTTTACCTCTTCCTTTCTATCCCTAAGAATCGAAGTGTTTTTTCTTATTTAGTTGTGTTGAATAATAACTAGTAAATCATAAAAATAGTGGCAAAGTAAAAATCATTTCCTTGTTCTTATACATTCATATTACAAGAGTTTCTTTTTTTTTTTTAATCTTTTATTTATTTATTCATGAGAGACAAAGAGAGAGAGAGGGAGGCAGAGACAGAGGGAGAAGCAGGCTCCCCATGGAGCAGGGATCCTGATGTGGAACTCGATCCCAGGACTCTGGGATCATGACCTGAGCTGAAGGCAGACTCTTAACCAACTGAGCTACCCAGGTATCCCAATAAGAGTTTCTATGGATTTCTGTGTTATTTGGTATTTTTATTAGGAATGAAGGTTATTGTTTTTGCATTAAAATTCTTAAGAAAGTTTGGTGTGAAATTTTTTCTTTTGGTAGTCTTTACTAGTTTTTGTTATCAGTGTTACACATGCCCCACAAAAGGAGTTTGGAAGTTTTCTTTTCTATGCTCTGAAAAGTTTAAGTAGCATTGGGATTATTTGATCTTTAAATTTTCAAATTTTGGTAGAATTCTCTTTCAAAACCTTCTGGACCTGGTAGCTCTCTCAGAGAAGAACTCTCTGGAAACTTTAATTCTTCTGTAGTAATTAGTCTCTTTAGACTTTTCATCTCTTCTGGAGTTAGTTTTGCTGTATAAATCTGATAAAGTTATTTATTTTTTCTAGATTTTCAAGTTTATTGCATTAAATTGCATAAAGATTCTGATGATTGTTAAAAATTTTCCTCTGGCTTCATGGTTCCTTCCACTTTGTAATTTATTTTGTGTATTTATCCTTCTTTAAGAAAACTTAGGTCAGAAACTAGTGGTTTCTGTATTTTGTCAATTCTTTTCCCCAAAAGACTAGCTTAAATTTTTTTTTATTAGTTCTACTGGTTTTCTACTTTCTAACTCATCATTATATTTTGGCTTTATTAAGCCAATCCTTCCTCTTGCTTTCATTCAGTTGACTTTGTAGTTCTTTCTCTAGCTTTTTGAATTGATTTTAAAATCATTTATTTTCATATCATAATATAGGTAGTTAATACAAAGAGTTTTCTCAAAAGTCTTCCTTGGTTATGTCCCATAGATTCTTATGTGTCTTGCTTTTATTATCTTTAGAATATCCTTATCTATCTAGCCTATCTAGCCTTAAAATATTATCCTTAGAATAAGGATATTCAGCAACTTCATATTTTATTTTCCTTTTTATTCAAGAGTTGTTTAATAAATGCTTTAATTTCCAGGGTATTTTTTGGTTTTTGTTCTGTTTTATTTTGTTATTAATAAACTTTTTTTTTTTTTTTTTTGCTTTGGGATCAAAGAATACTGCTTATATTATTTCAATTATTTTTGGAACTTATTAAGATTTTCTTTGTAACTTAATGTAAGTTCAGTTTTTCTAAATGTTGCATATACACTCGTTATGAAAGCTTATGTATTCTTATTACGGTACATGGTAAAATATCTACCTATGTTTATTTATCTTTATATATTCTCTAATTTCTTAATGGAAATCTATGACCTGTTATCTAATGCGTACATGCTTATATTTGCTTTAGCTCTATTGCCCATTAGAGATTTTTGTGTTGCAAAGTTTTTTTATTCATTTTACCTTTTCTCTGAATTGAATTTTACCATCTAATATCAAGATCACTACCCCTGGTTTCTTTTTATTTTCACTTAATATATTTTTCTCATTCTTTATTTTTCCTATCTGAATATCTTTGCTTTAGGGCTCTATTTTATATAGTCTATAACTGGATTTTACTAGCTAATCTGGGAATATTTTTTAATAGCTGAGTAAAGCCAACTTTATTTATTGATACAAACTTTATGTTTGACTCAAATTCTGTTATTTTGTATTTCCCACATATTAAATGGTCTCTTTGCTATTTGTATTTGTCCATTTTCCTTTGTTGTTAGGTCTTTTGTATTTTTGTTTTGGTTGTTAGATTTATATATATTTAGTCAGCTCTTCCTTTAGAAACCGTGTATTTCCTACCATGAATGGTAGTAAAGTTAGCTGGAAACTTAACAACCTCAACCGCCCTGGAATTTTAGCCACTAGGGTTATTTTTGTGTTAGACTTTGCAGTGTTAGGTGTACTTAAGCTTCTACTACTTGATTTATTGGAGACAAATATTATCAACTTATTCAGTCAATACCTATGAGGTAATCATTAGCTAATAATTTCTATGACTCTTCTATTCTCATCTTATTTTTATCACTTGTATTTTTATGCATCATTAGAGCTTGTAATACTAGATGCTCTTTTTTTTATAGCACCTAACCCCAATTTTTAGTGTTAACTTTATCTTTAACATATTTAATGTCCACCCTCAGACCATATGCTGATGATTTTCTAATCTTTTGGGGAGTTTTTTTGGTTGTCTGGAGCTTCATTTATCAGGAGAGTTTCATGAGGATGCTTTTTTAAATTTTAAAATGTTTATAATTGTTTTTCTGTGTCCTTTATGTGGAAAGGTTGGCTATATATGAAGTCTTTGGCTCGCATTTTTTCCTCAAGTATTTTTAAATGATTGCTCCATTGTTTTCTAGTATGAAATGTTGCTGGCAGGAAGTTGGATGGTAGTCTGATTTTCTTTTCCTTATTAGTAATTTGGACTCAGTCTGAATGCTACAGGGTTTTTGTTTTCCCCCACAGACTTAAATTTTAGTAATCTTATTATTTTTTTTTAAGATTTTATTTATTTGACAGAGAGAGACACAGCAAGAGAGGGAACACGAGCAGGGGGAGTGAGAGAGGGAGAAGCAGGCTTCCCGCTGAGCAGGGAGCCCGATGTGGGGCTTGATCCCAGAACCCTGGGATCATGACCTGAGCCAAAGGCAGCCGCCTAATGACTGAGCCACCCAGGCGCCCCAAATTTTAGTAATCTTATTAAGCTGTATCTCTTTGCTGACCATTTTAGGTCGGTTTTCCCCACACATAAAGGATACCTTTTACCTGTGCTTTATATTTATGACTTTCTTTTAAATCCTTTTATTCTTTTTCTTTACTCTTTATCTTTTCATCCTTTGTCCCCTACACCATGTTGTCCATAGAGCCTATTTGCTGTTATGTCCTGTCTAATTTAGTCTGCTTCTGAATGTTTTTCCTTGATTTTCAGATTTATTTTTAAAAGTCTCAGTTCTTGTTGTATTTGTTTCTGTTGCCTGACCAGATCATTTCTGCATTTTTCTGTTGCCAAAATCTGCAACTATTCAAAGATTTTATCATATTCCTCAATATTTTTAATTCTGAAATAGGCTACAGTTTTCATTTACTCTGTGGAAAGCAGTACCACAGGGAGCTGACCTGTCAAAGCAGACCCCACTGAATCATAGATCTCACTCCTCGCATCAGGTTTTTACTAACAACTAACAAAGGATCCAAGCTAAAGATGGGCCGTGCTACTCCCTTTCTGTATTTTGTTAGTATTTCTGTAGATAAAAAGTCTATGAGATTAGCTTCCATTCTTTAGCAGCTGCGTCCCATAAAATAAAAAATTCCGGGTTTCTGTTTATGTTTTTGCTTTTTTTTTTTTTTTCCATGAGCAATTTAGACAGACTTGATATATCTGGTCTAAAACATTGTTAGATAACAGCCTTGTTACCTTTCCAATATTCAATTCCAGCAGAATGTTTATAAGATCCAGTTAATCAACATACAACATACAAAACCAAATCTGTTTTTTCACACCAGCAACAAATACAAAATTAATACACATACATAATATACATATATGTAATTAAATATTACATAGTCAGATGCATAATTAAATATATATTTAGGTATACTTTAATTTATAAATTGTATATATTTTTTATAGTAGTAAAAAACTATAACATAATTTGGAATAATTTTTTTTAAAGATTCTATTTATTTGAGAGAGGGAGAGAGCACGAGTGGGGGAGGACCAGAGGAGGAGGGATAGGGAGAGAGAGAATCTCTCAAAGCAGACTCCGCACTCAGCGGAGCCTAACGTGAGCTTGATCTCACCACCGGGAGATCACAACCTGATCTGAAACCCAAGAGTCTGATTCTCAACTGACTGAGCCCACCCAGATGCCCCTTTTGGAAAAAATTTAATAAAGAAATGGCAGGAGCTCTATAGAGATGATTAGGTACCTCTGTTGAAAGACATTAGGAATATAGAGCATTAAAAAGAAAGCTATGCCATGTTTAAATGGCTAGGAAGTTTTATTATTGAAAATGCATCAACTCTGCACAAATCCGTCTATAAATTCAGTGTATTCCCAAGCAAAATTCTGGGTTTCTTGTCAAATTTATGTGGTAGAAATCAAAGACCAAATATAGCCTAAATGCTTCTGAAGGCTGAAATTAAGACGAGGAAGTTGGGTAAAAAACCATAATACATAATAATTAAGTTATAAAGTCATAAAGCTATTATAATTAAGACAATGTGGTATGGCATAGAAATAAGCACATTGACTAATAGAAAAGGGAGTTCAGAAACTGACATTTAGGAACAACTGACTTATGGTAGAGGGGACATGGAGATTTGGAAGGATAAGAGGAACCATTACATTAATTGTCCTGGGACACCTGGTTATCTATTGTGAAAAATAAATAAATCGATTGGATCCTAATTTATAACATGTGAAAAAATTAATTCCAGATGAAGGAAGGACTTAATTGAGAGGCAAAGCTAGAATTTTTATAAGACATTGTAAGAAAAAGTCTATCATGGGGTTGGGCATTATATCTGAAAACAGAGGCAAAAAGTACTAGCTATAAAAGAAATATCGATAAAGTGGCTCTCTCTGTAATGAACATGTTTTATAAAGAAAATAAAAAGAAGGTAGGTTGTAGAGAAACGGGTATTCATTTTCTATTACTCTTTACAAAACACACGTGTTGTTAGAATCCTTTGTTTAGATCAGATATGACACTGACAATGTAAGGAAAGAGAGAACAACCAGGACAGCCTCAGCCATCTTGCCTTTGCATCCACCGTCAGCTAAGTCAGGAACCGGCACCACTTTAAGTTCTCTGAAATGTGAAATGGAAATACTTGTGGAGGGCCCTCACAGATGCATTTAGAGATTGTATGCTCAGGAAAATGGAATTGAAATGTTTTAGTAAGAGTCATGGGTCCAATCCTTGAAATAGATGTTGGTCGAGTTTTCTATAGTATGTAATTACAACACAATAAGACTCAAAAGCATTTCAATAAAGTGTGGGTGGAAGAGAAGCAGGCTACTTCAAGGGGTTCATTAGCTTTCTGCAGACTGGAGCTCTCCAGGCCCTTGGGAGGAACCCTGTTTACCTTGGTTCAGAATCAATTTTAACCATCTCTGAGGCCCGGGGGGTCAGAGTACAGCACGAAGTCTTTGGGAATACACCGGGCAGGGCAAGAAAGGAGGAAAATGTTTTCCTAAAAGCCCAGGAATGGGCTCAAGTTTTGTTTACCAGTTGTTTCCAGAACAATAGGTTATAGTGCCAACCACTGATGAAATGATAGGATTATACTCCAATCCTTACTTTAGTTTCTTAAAGAAGTTTCTGGTAATGTAGAGTAATGGCATCGGCCCAGTTTAGTGTTATTCTGTTAAACTAAAGGTATAATTTCTACATGTACTGTGGCCTGAAGCTTTGGAAATATTTAATAAGGGGAGAGAGAGAAAATGAAAGAGGGGGGAGAAAGCATGAAAACAAATGAACAACAAAACAAAGGCCAGAATGTTGCCCCGTATGATAAAGATGATAAAAAAGACACATTTACCCATAAAGGACACATCGATCATCTCATTTCTTTCCTGAAAATATGACCACACATGACTCTGCTTGGAGCAGAAGAGGTTCACCTGGCCTTTGAGGTCACATAGATGATGTGGAGCCTTGCTGTTAATGAGACTGTGAAATTTCTTAATTTTTATATCAGTTTCTAATAAGCATTCATGAACTATTACCTTTCCCTCTCTTAGACTGCACTGCTTAAAAAAAACCATAGAATCAACCCTTCTAGAAAATAAGGGAAGATCTTCAGCGCGATGATAATTCTACACTATGTGTCATCCTCGTGGTTTATAATGTGCTCTCCTACACATTCTCTCATTTATCCTTAGAACAGCTCTGTAGGATATTAAGATGACATTATAATGTTCATCTTTCCTCTGGGAAAATGTAATTTATAGCTGTTAAGGTGTCTGCTTATGATCGCAAGACCGGTCAGTGGCAGGAATCAAGACACTTCATTCCAATTTCAGGGCTTTTTCATTGCACTGTGAATAAGAGGTATTGATTGTTAATATCAACATTTTCCTAGACATTAGGAATATAGAGAAAAATAAGATACAAGCCTGTCCTCTGAGTGTTTATTGTCTACTGAGGGGAAAAAGACAGTTACATGAATATGTAAGGCTTAATGTGTCAATAAAAAGTAGACAAGTAGCAAATGAGGGGGAGAAGCAGTAAGTGTGTCTGTGGGTATGTCCATAGTCCAGGCCTAATCTCAGGAAAAGGGGCATGGGAGGGGTAGATGGCAAGGCACAAGGGTTATTTACTGTTGGCAAATGAATGTTTCACTCTCAGGGCACAGGAAGAAGACAGAAGTTCCATGGCATCTTCAATCTGTGGATCTGGTACTGAACTTCCGAGTCTTAGTCCCAGGATAGGCACCCTGCCCTTGATCAGTGAACATACTTCGGAACCTGTTGAGAAGAGAGTTGTAGGAATCTTTAAAGTCTTAGCGGAGCAGTAGCTTGTCAATCAACCAGGGCATGGTTCTCCACACTCATGTTCAGATACATAAATATGTGTGTGAGGAGGGCCCAGAGAGGCCTTTTAGGAGGGTTGAGCATGGGAGGAAAGGCACATGGACATGAGCCCAGCTGGAGAAGGGATGGTTGTGGAGGGGCTATTCTGTGGATGTCTGAGAACCCAGGCTCTGGGGCCAGACTACAGATTGGCTACCAGTGACCTGTGACTTGGGGCAGCCATTTAACTTCTCTCTGCTTCAGTTTCTTTTTCTGTAATCATAATATCTTTTTCATGGAGCTTGATGAGGATTCAGTGAATGGATGTCAAGTGCTTGGACCATGCTTTTTAGGACACAGTAAGAGAATAAATGTTAGCTTTTACTGTGATTCTGTCATTATTTTTAGGCTTGGTAGTGGAGCTAAATTGCATCGTGGTTTAATCTATGAGATTTTGTTGGTACTAAGATAAGAGTAACAGTACTTTAAGATGTTTTGGGTACCTGGGTGGCTCAGTCGGTTAAGCGTCTGCCTTCGGCTTAGGTCATGATCCCGGGGTCCTGGGATCGAGTCCCACATCAGGCTCCCTGATCAGTGGGGAGTCTGCTTCTCCCTCTGTCCTTCACCCTGCTCATGCTCTCTCTCGCTCTCTCTCTCTCTCAAATAAATAAATAAAATCTTTTTTTTTTTTTTTTTTAAGAAGTTTGGTCACCAAAAGTGGAGCAAGGTAATTCAAGAGAATGAGTAAATAAATACTTTTACCTTTTTGTAGATGTTAGTAAATCTATAAAATCCTGAGTCTGTGAGGTATGATTTTGGAAACTTACCTCATTTGCACTTACAGAGTCACTGAATCTTTACTCAAGGACTGAAATAGCTCTTGAGGCTTAGGGTGGTGCTTTTCAAACTGTCTTCTGTGGGTCTTTCCGAGGAGATAACCCAGGGGCAGCCTTGAAGGAAGGAAGGAAGGAGTGGGTCTGTGGGACATGCTCACAGTTCTTCCCAAGCAGATGAACTTTATTCTGTTTTATAATTGGAGTGTCACATATTTTATTTAATAAGGACACCACTTTAAAAAATGGTTTGAATACTATTGATGTGGTCCAGCCTCCTCGTTTACAGATGAGGAAATGAAATTCCAGAAAGGTTAAGGGATTTGGCCAAAGTTGCACAGCCATTTACTGGGGGTAGGAGGCAAGAACACAAGTCTTACTTTTCCTGGTACAGCGCTCTTCACTAGTCACATGATACTACCTGTTACTGCACAGTACAGGATGACTACATTTTTCAGGTTTTCGCAAAATCGAAAGGAAAATTTAAAAATATACTTCTCTGAGCACCTAAATGTGAGAGCTACAAGAAACAATTGCTAATAACTTGGCAGACACGTATCCACTCCCCCCACTACATTGGAAACAGCTTTCAGTATCACTTGCCCTTCTTCAAATAGATATGTTTGTTTTATGTCCAAATTTTTATCGGATTAAAACTTAGATTTAGAAGCATTACATGAAGTTATTGGAAAAAAGAAGTGACATGGTGAACTCAAGGCAAAGATTGTCGATAATAAAAGAAAAGACAGAAAAAATGAAAGAAACGAAAGAACTCTAAAAGAATAATAAACGTTAAAGAATGATATTCAGTGAAATAGGATTGTTTCAAATGTGAGCTAAGAGGTCCTGGTAACCTCTGTTGACTCTATTCAGTGAGCTGGCTGCAAGGGGAAGCCTGTCTTAATGGTTGCAGTTCTAATTTCAGTAGGAAGAGCCTGAGATTCTAAGAGGAAGATAGCGCTCAGGTCACTTCTGATTCTACTTTTTTAATTCAAGTTTCTTGGGTTGTTTGGCAAAATAGTTTGCATTTGTTGATCTTCCTAATTGGATTTCAAAGCCAGACTAGTTTTTCCTAACCTTAAAACCAACCATTAAAATAACTACCTTGTTCTATTTCTTATCCTAATGAAAAACACGAAACATTTCTCTTCTAAAAAATGAAGTCTGGATTGCCTCAAAACATCCTGTACTCAGGCCTCGGTTCCATGCCACCTCCTCAAGGACAAGCTAGCAAAGTGGAGGTCTCCAGAGGTGGCCCTCAACCAGTTCACCTGCTGGTTTCTGGTTTTAACTCCACAAAAAGCACTTATCACAATCGGAGATGATCTTATCTGTATTTATTTGTGTGTTATCTGCCTCTACCACTTGAGTGGAAGCTTCAGGAACGTAGGGTCCTTGACTAACTTGCAAAGTGCTTGGGATTGAATAAGAGCTTGATAAATCCCAATTGAATGAGTGGCTAGGATCCCTGTGAGAATTCTAGGTCATTGGTTTAGTCACTGGAATTCCAACACTCTATATTGGACATGTGTCATTTGTCTTAAAGGATGGTGAATGGATTAAGGTTTTATGTTTAAAAAAGAAAAAGAAAGAAAGAAAAGCATTGTGTTTTTGTAGGCCCTTCAAAAGGCCATGAATGATTGTGGTATATTTTGTTTGATTTTTGTGGGCATAAGAACTTTTGCAACTGGGATGGCCAGTTTAAGAAATGTGAATTTTATTTTCTTCCTGCTATAGAGACTTAGGGGAATATCCCTCCCTGTGAGTCTCATCTTTGGAAAACACAAATCTTGGCTACTCTTCTCTTAAATTCTTTCAGGAATTCTCATGAAAGTGCCATGGCCTCTTTTGGCCTGGGGATGAAGACCACCTCAAAGCCTGAGGCCCTGTTTGGATGGCTGCTTCTTCAGTCTCATCCAGGACCACTTGTGCCTGGGACTACCAAGTTCCAGAGTTTCCGGATGTTGACCTTCTCTTAGTTTCTGAAACTTATCAAGCATTTTCTTGCTTCCAAAACCTGCACACAAGTCTCTCTCCTTGGTACACTTTTGCCAGTGCTTGTCCCCTCTAAGTACTAGTACTTCAAGCTCCAGATTAATTGTTGCCTCCTCAGAGAGGCCTTTTCCCTTTATCTCACATAGTTCCCCAGTTATACTCTCTTATCTGATTCCATACTCTTATTACAACTAAGTTTTATTTTATTTTATCGTTGTATGTGTGTGTGTGTGTTTACTATCTGTCTACCTTACCAAGCTGTGTACTGAAGGAGGGCAATGTTCTGCTCATTGTTACACCCTCAACACCTACCTTGGTGCCTCTAACAGTAAATTCTGACTCAATAAATATTTACTGAATGGATAAGAGAATACCTGAGTGAAATTGATCTTTGAGTTTTTAGTGTCTAGCACAGAGTCTGACATATCTAATGGACTCAAAAAATGGTGCATCACTAAAATTGGGTTAATAAAGACATGAGGTGTTATTCTTATTTTCTTTATGGAGAAGCAACAAATGGCTTATCCAAAGCAGAAACCTTGTTCTCACATCCAAGCATGGCATTCTCTCTGTTCGTTGGTTTGCCTTCACTCCCATTAACAAAATCTGTTCCTCGAAGTACAGTTGGAGAACAGCTACCTAATTGCCTTGTTTGTATAATTCCAGAACATCCAAAAGAAAAGCGATTAACTGAGGTATTCTTCTTTACATTTTACATACCTGCTGTAGGTATCTTAAAAGATTGATCGAATCTATTTTCAGCCAGGTATTTCAGTAGACACAACCATTAGAGAATTTTTTTCTGGGGACCTCCTTTAGCTCTTAAACTGTACACGCTGAACAAACAAACTTAAGTGAATCATTATCGATAAAAGTAAAGAATTCCGTCTTCCTTTGACAAACCATTCAAACCCAGAAGTGTGTTTTACCTGTTCTGACAGAAGCATCCGTGATAACCAACTCTAACCTCCTTTCTTGCCACTTTAGCACCCAAAAGTGTATGAAAAGAGTGCAAGTTAAGGCTTGTTCTATTTATTAGAAATATCTCTTGGCTTAAAAACTCTTTTGACTATCGGCCTCCTGATGTGAGAAAAGTAAATAGCAAAGAGTTGCCTAGAGTCTTACTCCTGTACGACAGATAGCTTAATCAAGATAATTGGACATTAGATGACTAAGTGTTGGAAGCTAATATCCAGACATGTCTCTCAGGTAGGTCAAGCTAACATTTCCTATATAATTTTCATGACCACCATTTGCACTGACATGAACAAAGAGGGTCTGAATCCTTCTGGATGAGTAATAGGTATATCAATTCTCTGTACCCTGCCACCAGGTTTGAAGGGAGGCTCCCAACAACTTTTGCAAAACTAGAGCCTACCCTTGGAGACTGGTATTAAGAGAGAAGAGGAGAAAATGAGAGTCCTCCAGGCCCTGTGTTGGGACATGAGTAGGGGGCATGGGTGGGCCCTTCATTCTGGAAGGGGTTGGGTATGGACTTAGATATGGGGGGTGGCCTCGTGACTATTAGCAGCCACTCCCACACTTCTGTCACCAGTGAGTTAATACTTCAGCAAGGCAAGTCTCTGAAGGAGAATGACTTTTTCATTGAGTTAAAAATATCCTGAAGACACTGCCTGAGGGAAATACGCACCCTTTTCTTTGATTGCAATGAGCATGGTCTTCCTTATGCCAAAAGGATCTTTTTGGCTTCTCTCTCCTTTTCATTAAAAGTCCATTTACTGGACAGTGTTGTTTGGTTATGTGTCAAATGAAAACAGCAACAGCAACAAAGCTAAATATGATTTAAGCTAGAAAAGGCAGAGGGCTGGAAACTTTGTCTAGAGTCACGTTTCCCAACTTCTTCAGCAAGGGCTGCTTCACTTGGACTGTGGCTTCTGAGAACTTTATGTTTCTAAAATGCTGCTAAATTGCTCTGTGCATTTATTCTTCAAACACTCGGTGAAGATAGCCCTGACTTTTGGTCTCATAGCAACTCTTCTCAAGGAAATGGACCCAAATTCATTTCCCCTTGAAATACAATCCTTCTATGAGTCATACAACATGGTTTTTAGCTCCCTTTCTCAGAATCACTCTAAGAGGATGATTTTCTGGCCATATTCTTAGGATTTGCCTTATTGGTTTTCAGTTTCTTCCATTTTCTCCTGTAATTCTCTACCTAAACAGTACCCTTCCTACGAAGAACGACATCTTTTGCTAGTTGTAATCATGTTTTTAGCTCATTTGCCTTGACATATAGCCTGTGATAGTTGAATTACGCCAACATAGAAAGCACGGAATTTGGCCCAACATCACGAGGTTTGCATGTTGACAGGTACGCAGAGGGAAGACTGGGCATGAGGGACGGAAGCTCTCCTAGTGAATTTGCTGGGCCTATTCTTGCAGCCTGCAGATCATTGCACTTGTTCAGGATAATCTTGCAAGGAAAAGACTTCACACTTGGGTGGTCTTTGAAGAGTCAGAAACAAATGAGCCCTGGGAAATTTTTAACAACAGATCCTTTGTCAATTCTTAATCAGCTACTTACTATTGTGCTTTGTTATAATGACAGGAGCATTGGTCTCAGTGTTCTTAAGGTTCTACATTCCAGTTATTTGGTTCCTTCTCTAGTTCAGGATATGGCACCACCTCCCTCCCCGGAAACTCTGCCACCAGTAGTATCTTAAATTGGAAGCTCCCTCTCTGGGGTACATTCTCTGTAGCTCCTACTTCCTCGAGCCCTTATTCCTACTGGACCTGTTCTTTATCTTTGACATTTAATACCTCCTATTCTTTGATTACAAACAGTCTTCTGATTTCATTTCCCTCCTGGTCCATCCTAAGCCGCATAATCAGTCACTGCAAAACTATCTTCTAGAATCTCTGTCCCCTCAACTTGTCTCCATGCCTAGAGTCAGTCTTCTTATTTTGGGCCCCCTCCACCATCTACTTGCTTCGCTTACACCCCCAGGCTACTCACACTGCTAGAAAAAGCCAGGACACCATCTTGATCTGGCCCCAGTCTATGCTCATCTTCCTCGACTTCTATAACCCATTACGTAGAGATCATTCTGTACTTCCTGACATCTTCCTTCCCGGTTCTTTTTCATCTTCCCCACTGGTCCTCTTGTGTGTCTTGCACAGACTCGTCTTCCTTTTAGGCAGTATTTGCCCACCGTGCTGTCTGCTCCTCTCTCTCTGCACTCAGACACTCTCCAATGGCAGCTCCCAGAGCTGAATCTCCAGACTCGAAGGTTGTTCTGACCTCCAGGTCTCTGAGATCTATTAGGATGTCCTGCAGCCATCTCAGACTTCTCTCCCACATAGGGCTCGCTGTTTTTCACTTCCCTAGCATCTAATTTTCCCTCCCTTCATTGCCAAGAATTAAAATTTTATCGAATTACTCTTTTTTTCCCCTTCTTTTTCTTTTTAACTGTCTACCTCCCAAGTAGATTGTAAGTTCTTTTGAGGCAGTACATTCCTTTCCTGCTCATTGTTACGTTCTTACCACGCAACATGAGCACGTAGTTGGTGTTTGATAGATTCACTGGATGTAGAACAATGTATACAGCAGGCATGAGCAAAGCATGGCCTATAGGCCAAATTCACTCTGCTCCTATTTTTGTGAATAAAGTTTTATTGGCACACAGTCTTGCTCATTGGTTACATGTTGTCTATGGCTGCTTTTATCATAAAAAAATGTTGAGCCAATGCAACAGAGACTGTATTGCCCATAAAGTCTAAAATATTTACCCTCTGGTCTTGTATATAAAGCATTTACTAACCACTGATATAAAGGATACTCCCAGAGCCCAGAGGAAGAATATATAACACAGTAGAGAATGGTAGGCTGTCAGAGAAGTCTTCCCAGAAGAGGAGATACCTATCTGAGCCTTGAAAGATGAGAAAGAAATATTCAAGGGCAGGAAGGGGTGGGATGGGGATGACAATCCATACATCACAAGCAAAGGCTATGGATCATCTGAACGTGATCAGAAGTGTTGGGCAGTATAAATAGCAAGGCAGGTCATAAGACATGGACTTGAGAAGATCGGACAAGGGCAAGAAATCCAAAGGCATTCTTTTTTTTTTTTTTAAGATTTTATTTATTTATTTTAGAAAGTGAGAGAGTATGTGCACAAGTGGGGGGAAGGGCAAGGGAAAGGGAGAGAGAAAATCTCAAGCTGACTCTGCACTGAGTGAGAAGCCCAATGTAGGGCACAATGTCACAACTCTGAGATCATGACCTGAGCAGGAACCAAGAATCGGACGCTTAACCAAGTGAGCCACCCAGGCGCCTCTCCAAGGGCATTCTTAAGCCTTAACCAATCCCAGGGTCCTAACAGCATTTGCAGTTTCCTCCCATGTCCCCAAATTTTCAGCCTCAATCTACCTTCCCATATTTTCTGCAACTATATCACTTCCTATTTACTAAACAATTTAAAGTGATACTATTTCTAACAGTAACTGCAGAGTTTCTCTCTTTTCACATTATGTCTTCTCTTATTCTTCAGTTAAAAAAACACATTCCTTCTCCTGTGACAATATTAAGTCTGCACTCCTTGGTTTTCCATGTCTCTCTCCTTCCGTCTCTGTCATCTGGCCACCTTCTAACTTTCGACATTGTGATCCCTCCTGTCCTGCCACTTCTCTGACCATTCCTTCTTTTGACTGGTTCAACTTTGGCTCCACACCAGAGATGTCGTTGCTCTCCAGTTTCCTCCCTCTGCCTGTTTCTTCTGTCTTTCCATGTCTGTCTGTCTCCTCACTTTCCATGATGAGCTCACTCCCTTTCCCAGTTTTATGATTTTTAAAACATTTTTTAGATTTATTTACTTATTATTTGAGAGAGAGAAAGAGAGAGCAAGAGCAGGGGTAGGGGCACAGGAAGAGGGAAAGAGACAATCCACAAGCACACTTCCCACGGAGCACGGAGCCTGATGCAGGGCTCCATCCCAGGACCCTGAGATCGTGACCTGAGCTGAAATCAAGATCAGACGCTTAACTGACTGAGCCGTCCAGGTGCCCCCTTTCCCAGTTTTAACCATCTCTATTCAGATACCTCCAAAACCTCTATTTCTAGACATTTTCATGCTCTGTTTGGGGCAGTGCAAATTGGTACAACTTTTTTGGAAGGCATTTTCGCAATACTTGTTCCAATTTTACATGTTTTTACTTCTTGACTCTCATGTTACAGGTGTAAGAATTTTTTCTGTACACTTTTGCAAGTGTGGAAAATACGCATGCAGTCATGGTAATTGCGCATAGTTTGTTGTAGCCAAAAATGGAAAACACTTTACATGCCCATCAGTAGGGGAACATGTAAATAAATATAAATACAGTAAAATACTAGGTATTCATTTAAAAGGTGGGATATATTTTGGTATGCTGATATGAAAAGATGCCCACCATCAGAAGTGGAATAAATGAGTACAAATTCATATATTTAATCCTGGCCTCACCCCCAAGTTTCAGACAAACATTTTCAATTTCCTACATATCATCTCTCCTTGATCCTGAGAAATTTTAAATTCAATATTTTTTAAAGGAATTTTTTTTTCTTCTACTGGCACATGACAAATCCTCTGAGTTTCTTTATTTCTGCTATTTTTTTCTATTTCTTTCATCATCTTTCCAATCACTCGGACATACAATTTCAAAGGTGTCTTTAAATTCTTCCTTTCTTTGCCCAACACTATAGATCATTCACTCAAGTCTGTTGATTCTTCCTTCACAGATTTCTAAAATATCCCTTATTTATCCTCATAACCATTGTCACTGCCTTGTGCCTTCTCTTCCTTCCTCATGCCTACAGTCTCTTTCCAGACTCTCCTCTCTCCTTCACTCTCCTCTGCACCCTGAAGCCAAATTAAATATAACAGAGCACTTACTTGATCATGTCACCCACTGTTATGCTTTACATGGTCTTTCCTTGCATAGTATCTCTTAAGCCTTTTATTAACCATTCCACACACTGACTAAAGCTTTTTCTAAGTGTCTCTCCTTATAAGCACCAAACTACCAGCTAGATTCCTCATCACTCCTTCATCAGTCCCACCTGTTAAATTTTACTGATACCATTTAATCTGCATGGAATGTTCTTCCTCCTACTCGATCTATCCTTGGAGACCTACATCAAATGCCATATACTCATTGACGTCTTTCCTACTCATGCCATTTGGAAAAGATTAGGATCTATAAAGCAAGGTGCCAGAGAATACATTTCTTGTATCCCTTTGATCAAGTCAGTAGCCATGCTACAGAAGATGAGTATATCTTTGCATCCTAAGTGCGTCTATGTGTCAGTGTGTCAGGAGTGAGTTGGGGCAGGGAGTAATCAGACTTATGTGTCGATTCTATGTCATGGGGTTCGGGCTGATGGTTGCCACAGACATCCCTAACATTTCAGCTGCTCAACACTCAAACATTTATTTCTTACTCAGGTTGTTGTCTAGTGTAGGCATCTTGATAGGTGATCCTTTCATTCAGAGACCAGGATCCTTCTAATTTTGGTTCTGCCCTCTACTAGGTCCTAGGAATGCTCTTCATTTGGGCAGTAGACGGGGAAGAGGGCTGGGAAAGGCACACCTGTTTCTTCCCTATTTCATCACAGAAGTGATATCAATCACTTCCACTCACTTTTCATTGAGCAGAATCCAGCCACCTGGTCACTCTTAACTGCAAGGGAGGCTGGGAGATGTTGTCTAGGAGGAAATGGAGGAGAAAAAGGAAATGCGTTTTGGAGAATACAGCCATCTTTGTCAGTCTTTGCTTCTGGTCACCAAATAGGCATTCCTCCCACACACGGAACACACCATCCCCCTTCCCTGGGGAAATAGCCCAGCTCCAAGTCCGAGTCCATCCACTGAAAGATTTCTCTCAGTGGCGGGCCTTCCACTCCACGGAGCATGGATGGGACTTCTCCTGGTCTGGCAGCCTCATCCCACAGATACACCTCACATTCAGTGTAGGGGGGAGGGCAGAAAACTGTAGTCAAAACTCCCACCGAGAGAAAAGGGGGCGGGGAATAGTCAGTGTCACTCTCGCATAGCAGTCGTGAAGTCCTCCTGGGCAGAAAGAGGAGGCTTCTGTGGGCAGCAGCCCGAAAGTTCTTTGATTAGTCCCTGAATCTGTCCTCTAGGAAGAAGGAGCTTTCCACTGTTCTCCATGCGCCCTGGCTTCACTTTCTGGAAGGTTCTTTCTCTGCATTTATTCTTCCCGGCCACATCTGTAGTGAGTGGGGAGAAGCTGGTCCTTCGGGTGAGCTCTCAGCGCTTCTTGCTAGTGCGCATTCTGTGCCTGTCTCAGCCCTTTCCCCAACAACTGTCCACGTAAAAAACATTTCAGGGACCTTGATGGCAGAGCTAGAGGTCAGAAGGATCCTGGATCCCTGAATGGGAAAGTCACCTTACCAACGAAGCTGCCTACATTGGACAGTGACTAAGAAAGAAAGAAACTTTACTATGTTAAGCAGCTGAAATGTTATGGTTGGAGGCTTAAAAAATCAGAGGCTTTTTTTTTTTTTTTTTTTTTTTACGAGAGAAATGGACAGGAGTGGGGAGGGGCAGTGGGAGAGGGTGAGAGAATCTCAAGCAGACTCCACACTGAGCCAGGAGACTGATGCAGGACTCCATCTCACAACCCTGAGATCATGAATGACCCGCGCCGAAATTAAGAGCCTGATGCTTAACCAACTGAGCCACCCAGACACCCCCAGGCTTTTGTTTTTTTTAATTAAGGCTATGATTTCTTTGGTAATACAGCTGTCTCCAAAAAGAAAAAAAAAATTTGTAGGCTTCTTTTTGCTCTTGTCATTTCCATCTGTTTGTAAAGACAGCTGAAGTGCTTTCTTAGTCTCAGCTCTCAAGTCTGATGTTCTTATTTGCTTCTTTGTCCTCTGGCTCCTCCCTCCAGATTTACTGATAACTCCTTGAGGCTTTTGAAACAATGTGTTCGGGTGGGAGGTCACACCTTGTAAGTGTCACCCTTTCCCAGTGAAGTGCTCTGAACAAGGAGTTACTTTGTAACCTGAGAAACCTCCCCGCTCTTTCATACCCAGATCCTTTTCAATTCCATCTCTGAATATTTCATGGCCAGAAGCGGTTGGCTTTTCCCAGCTTCAAAGACTATTTATCTTGGGATTTCCACATTTGCTTAGGTTCTGCTTAAGGACCATTCAATCCTTGCCCGAGCTCATCTCTTTGTAGTATTTACTAAAGGCAGCCAGAGTGTCCACTGCACACCATCGCTCAGACCCTGTTCACTTCTCCAGGTACGTGGTCTGCCTTCCCATTTATTTCAGAGACCGACTTGATCCAATATTTTACCATGGCCAGATAATGTTGTGACAGAGCTTTCTAGCTCACTATATCTGCTTCTTGCTATTTGGCACTAAGCGAGCAAACCTTTTTTATGGCACTGCCCCACATCCAGCCCTGTTTCTTTATTGATCCACATAGGCAAACTGCTGGATCAAACAGCCATCACATCCCAATGGATTAATTATTTCTTATTCAACATACAGTCCCATGTGGGTGATTCTGTCTATATGCGCGTTCAGGCATACAGTTTAAATAACAGGTTCAAGGTCACATAATTGGTAAATAGATGCGGCATGATGTGAACCTGGGCAGCAGACACCAAGGTTGTAACCACTTTCATCTCAAATAATCTGCCTGGAGATACAGCCATTCAAATTTTGCATCTTTCAGGTTGTATTGCTTATAATTTGCCATCTTCAGCATTTTGTTCCACATGCCAAAGAGCTGTCTATGTAAACCTCTGGATCATACAAATATTTATGGAGTCACAGCACTTCAGAGCACGTGCTGAGAGCTTTTGTAGCATCAAAGAGACAGAAACTCTTTAAATACACCCAAACCTGCCACTATTGATTTTAAACAGCCTCTTAATTTGTAATCTTTTTCTACCTATATTGCACTCTCTTTGCAGGACAACTAAACTAAGAGTCTGACGTTGATCTCCTGGGTTCTCTGTTTCCATTTATTCCATGTCTTTTCATACAAGGAGAGGCTATGGGGAATTTTGTGGGATTATTTTGGAAGCTATACAAGAACAGGTTTGATCTGCCTACCTGCCTTAGGACTCTTTTATCTCCCATGTGGAGGAATAGGTACCTAAGTGTGTCTGAAAGACCGGCTTTCATTTCTGTGGAGGAGAAACTTCCAGGACATGCCATGAGCAAATGTTCTTTCAAGTTCTGTTCCCTCTCCCACTACTTAAGTGCAGATGGACTGCATCTAAAGAGGGTAAGGAGCAGAACAGGCTTCCCCACAAGGCGATTCTGAGGTGCTCTGAGCGCGGTCTGATGTAACGGGTGAGGAGTTCATTGTCAGAGGCTGTCACGTCTCCCAGCGGGGGTTATGGGCTGGTCTGCTTGGTCAACGGCTTCCAACCTAAGTAGCTGTGCTTCCTTTAAAAGTAAATCTTGGTCTTTATACCCCACATGTGTCTCTACCTTAGGAGCACTTCATAGATTTAGCCTCATTTTGTCTCATTGCAGTAACTTTACCTCCAGATTCTTAGAAATCACCTATTTCCAGTGCTGTCGACTTACCCATCGCCTCTGAAATGGAGTTAAATGCTCTAGTCTGATTGGTTCCTTGAGGTTAGTAGAGAAAATTGCAGCAGGACTTTGAAAAGGAAGCCCTGACCCCAACATGTAATGACGTTAGTGCCCAGTGAAGGGTCCCTTTGTGTTAGGCAGGTGGTAAGTGTCTGTCCACCCTTTGAAGGCCACATAGGTTTGTACCTGATCTGAGGGTCACACTTCATCCATTCACTAGCTCACATTGCCAGCCTTTTCACCCGTGCCCACAGCACTCGTGGGAAACCCACGCACACCACGCGACCAGGCAGTTATTTCCAAAAGGGCAACGTTCTAGTGAAGAAACATCTGCAGGGTCACATTTTTATTTTATTTTATTTTATTTTATTTTATTTTATTTTATTTTATTTTATTTAATTTATTTTATTTTATTTTATTTTATTTTATTTTATTTTATTTTATTTTATTTTATTTTATTTATTTTTCTATGTAGGGGGAGAGGGGCAGAAGGAGAGGGAGAGAGAGAATCTAAAGCAGGTTCCATGCCCAGCACGGAGCCTGACTCAGGGGCTCCATCTCGCAACCTCGAGATCATGACCTGAACTGAATCCACAAGTCAGACATTTCACCAACTGAGCCACCCAGGCGCCCCTCAAAGCACACATTTTTAATTTATTACACAAATAGTGGATTGGCTGAAGTGTTTAGAACAAGTGAGTTTTCCCCTCTGAAAGGACAGTGAGTTTATTCTTATAGAGATGTCGGTGTAAAGTTCTTCAAGACTCTTACAGCACTGCTTAGAAAATTGTAGCTTCACCGGAATGAATATTCCCCCAGGAGCCCTCAAAATTGAGAAGCACTTTTGTTTGCATGGAAGGTAAGCCCCGGGGTCTTTTTATCATGTCTCAATGATTTATACTTAATGTGTGCTCCTTCCACATCCTCTAAAGGAAAACACATACACACACCCACACACACCCATGCTCACATTCTCTCCCTCACACTCTCTCTCTCTCATACACACACACTCACACGCTCACACACACTCATACATGCACTCACACACACACGCTCTCACACAGACACACTCATTCTCACACACACTCACTCAACAGCGTGTCCGGAGAGAAGAGGCTGAAGAGGGAGACAATTAAGAACAAGCTTCTCCTGGGAAAATGTGGGAGACTATTGAGCAGGGGCGCGGGGGAAGGAGAATTGTTCGGGCTCCACTTTCTCAGTTTCTGGAGTGAACTTTTGCTCACAGCAGGTGAACGCAGGCTCCCTCCCACTCTGAGATTTCCTCCCCTGCCTGCGTGCAGTCTGTTAAGTAAACAGAGACTTTATACTGAGAAAGGAACATTTCTCTATTTTGGCTATGGGTTGTTATTTTTAAAGCTCCATCCTCCAAACTTTTTCCCCTATCCTTGTTTATTTTTTCACTAGAAAGAAAATGTGCTACTTAAAAAAAAAATTCTCTTCAGGATAAGAAGCACTCCCTTGTAGTATGCTGTCCCTGCCTCGAGCCAAGTCACCCAAGGTGTGACCATTGTCTCATCCCCCTGTCGAGAGCAACGTAGCTTTTAAAGATTTCCCTCTGTTTCTAGAGAGCTTTCACGAACCCGGATGCCACGGTCAAAGCAAAATGCACTGTGGCAATTGTTTTCTGGATACTTTAGGTAAAAAGCTAGCCTCTCATGAACATCTGTGACTCTATTTACCCAGATATCTCATAGTAATTGTTCTATAGAGTTGCAGCTATGTACTACATGCCATTCTAAATATGTTACCTAAAATCTCAGGTACCTTTATCTGAGAAGACTATGGCAATTGCTTCAATATTGATGTGGGTTAAATGTGGGGAGGCTGACATTAGTTGCAAGACTTCCTTTCTATACTTTTTCTGGGGAAATGTAGCCCGTGGCCTTCCACCTGTCTTTTCTCCATGTCTGCTTGCCCCTGTTTTGGATCTCTTTAGGAACAAGGCCCATGTCTTTCTTCTCTGTACCTTTACATCTAGCACAAGGCCTGGTATATAATGTGCAAGTATGGGTTAAAGTAGGGTGAAAAAGGAAGACAAAGAAAATCTTGTTGGAAGTCTTTCCTCTGGTGGTAGATAGTATGGTTTGACTTAATAATATTGAGTCCTAATTCCCTCATTTGGACAACGACAAAAATAATACTGCCTTAAAGAGCAGTTGTAAGAAGGAAATGGATTTATTAAAAGTACCTAGCATATTTTACATCAGTGGTTTATTCCATAAATGGTGTTAAGACTACCCAGCTGCCTGGGACAAATACGAAGCTGAGTCCTGTCTCACATGTCACACAAAGTAAACCCTGAACAGCATGTGCACAGTGTTGGGACTGTACTAAAATCCATTGAATCATACACTCTAAATGAATGAATGATATGATATGTGACTATATTTCAGTACAGTTGTTATAAAAAAATAAATCCCAGAAGATGAAATATTTAAGTATAAAAACGTGGAGCTAGAGGGATGACTAGAGGGAAACATAAGATAATTTTTTATATGTTACTGAAAGGGAAATGACCTTTTCAAGCAAGACATACTGTTCTAAACAACAAGTTTGGCAATCAATTATGTAATAATTAAATATTTTGCTGAAGAAAACACCAAAAAAAAAAAAAAGAAAGAAAAACATAACAAGCCAGTAGAAAAACATTGAATGCACATAGAACAAAGGGCTACAATATACAAAGAGTGGTTAAGAATCAATGTGAAAATGACTAATAACCCAACAGAAAAATATCAGCAAAGGATATCCTAGAGAAAAAGCTTATACCAATATATTCTTCTACCAAAATTCTATTGGTACAAGCTCTTTGGCAGAAAGATTTGAACTATTTATCAATATTAAAAATGCATAAGTACTCTCATCTAGCAATTCTACTTCTAGAAATTTTTCTATAGCTATCTATACATGTGTCTGAAGAAAAAAACATAAGAATAGTTATTTCATGAAATGTTTGTGACAGCAAAATATTTGAAGTCAAGTGAAATGTCAGCCAACAAAGAAATGGTTCAAAAAATTTTAGTACTTTTTTCAGTGCAAAACTTATGCTATTAGAAATAGTTATTTAGCTGTTAAGAACAGTTGATGAAGAGCTCCAAAATACATTAATTAAAAATGAAACAAAGTGCTGGACAATGTGCTTACTGTTCGTGTTTTAAATTATTACATTTTTCACAAATATATGTTTGCATATGCATAGGATATTTTAAATTCTTCTTGTTCCCTTCAAAGACAACATGCCCCCAATTCAGCTTGTGAACAAAAAGATGGAGTTCCTTTCCTGTGTATTATCTCACTGAACTTCTGCAACAACCGTATGGAAAAGATATCAATACTTTCTTTTTATTTATTTATTTATTTATTTATTTATTTATTTATTTATTTTTAAAAGATTTTATTTATTTATTTGACAGAGAGAGGGAGAGCACAAGCAGGGGGAGCAGCAGGCAGAGGGAGAGGGAGAAGCAGGCTCCCCGCTGAGCAGGGAGCCTGATGTGTGGGACTCCGTCCCAGGACCCTGGGATCATGACCTGAGCCGAAGGCAGACGCTTAACCAACTGAGCCACCCAGGTGCCCCCAATACTTTCTTTTTTAAATATAACATGTTATGACTCTTTGGGTTTGTTATTTAATAGTTGCAACTACTAATGTTAAATCCTTGATGCCAAGGCTCTGTTGCACAGGGAAAAAACCTAAATTTCTTATAATATAAAACATCCTTTATCACCTGACCTTTTACTCCTTTCCCAGATTAACCTCTTGTCTCTTTTGTACCTCTAGCACACTACTCCATGTCCTTCACTCTGCTCTTCCTGTCCATGTCTAAGACCTTCTTCCAATAATGCTTTCACACTCCTGCTCCATGAAAGCCTGCATTTCTTAAACTGTCAACTCAAATGCCACCTACTAGGTGAATTCTTACCTGTCATCCTTGGCAACACGAATGGTTCCAGCCCAGCCACAGTCCCTTATTATAGTTCCTCCTGTATTTCAAAAGCACTTTATGCAAGTCTGTTAAACCTGGTTATATTATTTCAAGGTTTTGAGCATATTGAGAGTAGAGGCCCTATTTTTATTCCCATAACTATCACATGGCTAGAATATAGTAGCAGATCAATAAATACTTAGACAAATCATTTACCTGAATCTTAATCATTTTTGATTATGCATAGGTTGAAGAACTCTGTATTTTTTTAAGTTTTTATTTTAATTCCAGTTTGCATACAGTGTTATATTAGTTTCAGGTGTGCAATATAGTGATTCAACAATTCTATACATCACCCAGTGCTCATCACAGCAAGTGCGCTCCTTAATCCCCATTCCCTATATCCCCCATCCCCCCGCCTACCTCACTGCTGGTAACCCACTGGTTTGTTCTCAGTAGTTAAGAGTCTGTTTCTTGGTTTTTCTCTTTTTTCCCCTTTGTTCATCTGTTTTGTTTCTTAAATTCCACATATTAACGGAATCATATGGTATTTGTCTTTCTTTGACTGACTTATTTCACTCAGCATTATGTTCTTTAGCTCCATCCATGTTGTTGCAAATGTCTAGATTCCATTCTTTTTTCTGTCTGAATAATACTCCATTGTATAACTGTACCACATCTTCTTTATCCATTCATCAATCAGTGGACACTTGGGCTGCTTCCATATCTTGGCTATTGTAAAAAATGCTGCTATAAATATAGGGGTGTGTGTATCCTTTTGAATTTGTGTTTTGTAATTCTTTGGGTAAATACCCAGTAGTACAATTGCTGGATCATAGGATAGTCCTATTTTTAACTTTTTGAAGAACCTCCATACTGTTTGCACAGGGGCTGTACCAGTCTGTATTCCCACCAACAGTGCGCAAGTGTTCCTTTTTCTCCACATCCTTGCCAACACCTATTGTTGTGTTGTTGATTTTAGCCATTCTGACAGGTGTGAGGTGATATCTCATTACAGTTTTGATCTGCATTTTCCTGATGATCAGTGATGTCAAGCATGTGGCTGTTGGCCAGCTACATGTCTTCTTTGGAGAAATGGCTGTTCATGTCTTCTACCCATTTTTTAAGTTGGGTTATTTGTTTTTTGATTGCTGAGTGGTATAAGTTTTTTACATATTTTGAATACTAACCCTTTATTGAATATGTCATTTGCAAATATCTTCTCCCTTTCAGTAGGTTGTCTTTTAGTTTTTTTTAATTGTTTCCTTCATTGTACATAAGCTTTTTATTTTGAGGTAGTTCCAGTAGTTTGTTTTTGCTTTTGTTTCCATTGCATCAGAGGACCTATCTAGAAAAAAGTTTCTATGGCTGATGTCAGAAAACGTACTGCCTGTATTCTCTTTGAAGAACTTGGTATTTAAAATGGCAGATTTGGGGATTGAACAATATGTCTCTTCTAAGAATTTGAAGTGAAATGCATGCTTTATTGAGGCAAAAACTTTTTTTTTTTTTTTGCCTTCTAGAATTCAAATGATATGTTCATGTTCCATGAAGAGAATGGGCTGCAGTTTTTTGTTACAGATTTGGAGCCAGTAGATTTTTATGAATGTGAACCTTATCATGGGTCTGAAAAGTTTCTGTGCTTTGTATATTTTTTAAAGATTTATTTGAGAGAGAGAGAGAGAGAGAGAGAGAGCAAGCCAGCATGTGAGCAGGGGGAAGGGCAGAGGGAGAGACTCTCAAGCAGACTCCCCGCCGAGCCTGGAGCCTGACGCGGGACTTGATCTCACAACACTGAGATCATGACCTGACCCAAAATCAAGAGTCACACTCAACCAGCTGAGCCACCCAGGAGCCCCAGGTTTTCTGTGCTTTAATACTATTTTTTTTCTTTTTATTTTCTGTGTTTTCACAGGAACCAGGGAAAATGCGTAGAGGGCATGGTGGAGATCTTTGACATGTTGCTCGCTACATCATCTCGGTTACGTATGATGAATCTCCAGGGAGAGGAGTTCGTGTGCCTCAAATCCATCATTTTGCTTAATTCCGGTGAGTTGCTAACATGGGGGAATTTACTGCTGGGTTACTGGAAGAAAGATTTTATTTGGATTCGCAGCCAGATACAAGCTGCCTATTGCAAAGGCATAATCATAAATTGAAAGAAACAACCGACGCACATTTAAAATACCCTCTTGTCATTGGAGACTGCTTAGAGAGGTGGATTCTGCCACGGTCAGATACGATGACTGAAGAGAACCCAAATTGGACACTGAACCAAATGGCTTTTTTGTTGAAATATTTGCATCCCTTCACAGATAGTTGTGATGTTTTCATTCTGTTAATTTTATTGCTTTAGCTTGAAGTGGATGTTTTTACTGACGTGGTACAAGTATACAGGCATCGATCGTTGATAGTTGTATATGTCCAGAAGTAAGGAGACCAAGGGACCGATATCAAGCTCCAGATCATAAGGAAAGAGGCTTATTTGAGACCGACCATGTTTCTGGTCAAAACTGATTAGGTGACAAATATAACTGACTCAGAGATAGGAACACCTGGTCCTGAACCTGAGGCACATGGAGGACAGGTTCAGCTGAAAGGGCAGCTGACATGTGGTGTGAGGGGTCGGATTCAACTGTGCCTTCCTTTGATTCATTTGAGAAAGCGTAGCTGAGGGTCGCATCAGGTTCGGGATTTGTTTTGTTTGCTGTAAAGTCACCTGTTGCGTTAAGAGTTTGTCCAAGTAACCCGGATGGAAACTGTGGCTCAGCCGAATTAGCGCCACATTCCTCCTGGCCCTCATTATTTGGATCCAAGCACTAGATATCCAGGCTGTGGGGCCCGAAGCTCCACAAATGGGTGTCAGCCAGGCAGGAGATGCCTTTAGCCTGGGCCTTTGTCCCCGCCCGCAGCCCTACGTCATGCCTCAGACCTCATTCTCATGTAGAAACCGTAGCTATTTTGAAGCTTTAGACCTTTTTAGAATCAGGTATAATTTCCAGTTTCCTGATAGCTGAACTATAGTTTGTATTGATCACTTGTGAAGAGAATCATCACTTTGTTCTCTTTTCAGATGTCTTGTCTCTTCCCCACGAACATCAACCTTTTCGCACCTCCTCTAGTCCTTTTCCACCTCCCTTCCCCACCAGTGCTAATAACCTACCTATATCGCTTCATGGTTAAACAGTAATCATCCTCACTTATCAACTGATAAATGGAAATCTGTACTCTTCCACTAAGCAAGGACTCAATTACAGAACGAAGTTACCTGAAAAACGCTGTGACCCACACTAGGGAAGTGATTACCACTCCATTCAAGTTTCTGGTTCCACTCACATGCATTGTGCTTTTCATTTCAGTCATTTGTCCGGTACATTGAAGGGTTCACATCCCACAATGGCTCTTTATTGGAAGAGAGTTCTGGGAGCAATGCCACTCGGCTGCACCGTGCCAGGCCCTGAACCTGGTCCTTCTTCAATGGAGGGCTGGCACATGCTGACGGCTATCCTGTGGGCAATCTGTTAACTTCAGGGAAAGCGGGCCTAGCAAGTGCTGGGACTTTTTTCCCACCTTTACTGGGAAATAATACTCCAGACAGGAAGCGAACATTAGCTGGAATTATATAACCCACACAAGTAGATGCTCTGATCTTGGTCACCAAAAACACTCCCTTCGAATCTGTGTAGCCTCTTTCTACAATATTGTTCTGTTCCTATGACAGGGCAGGGTTTTTAAAATATTATGTTAATAAAGGGCAAGACTTTGGCCATCAAAATATTGAATGCATAGACCCAGGATTTTTTAAATCCCAGAGGAAAAAAATTTCACCCCTCGCAAGAAAGTCTCTTGTGAAAGACTGGCCCCAGAATCTCAAAACATATTTCCCACTGCAGGACTGGGCCCAACAGCTGACTGGCTCCTCCTCACACTGGTTAAACTTTCCTGCGCTGTCCTCGTTCTCCTCCATCTTTCTCAGGATCTTCCGTGAGCTTCCTTCCTTGCACTTGAAGGGTTAGAACACTGTTTGGGAAACACAAGGCACTGGAGTCTGACAGAGTTTACAGTTGTCCTTCTCCTGAGAGAGATCTCGGGGCTGCAGCGCGTCTTTTCTGTCAAGGACAGCTCTGCTGGCTCGCAGGCAGGAACAAAACAGAAGCCGTCTCCCAACCTGTAAAAAGTGAAACCACTCTTTTCAATCCAGAAGTGAGCTATGTTTGGAAAAGCAGGGCTGCTGCTGAGCACAGCTCTTAGTGTCTCGTCTTGTTCCTGAAAAACAGAATCAGAGAGGACAAGACTGAAACACAATGGTGGGGTGCTGGGAGACTTTTCAGAGTGAAAAAGCAGTCAGTCCTAGGCGGGTTACTACAATCCTGACAATCTCTGCCCACAATGGAAGGTATGGATTTTTCTGAAAACCCAACCGATTCATGACTCCGATCCAGGGCAGTGCTTCACCTGTCATGAGCTAAAGAACAAAGTGACGGTCATTCCAGGAATCTCTGACAGAAGCCAGGTTGGAAAGGATTCAGGAAACCTGAGCTGGGAGATGCTTTTCTGATTCTTGGGAAACAAGACCTCAGTGTTTGGGGAGCTTTGGGCTGTGTGCTGTGTCCCTGTCACCAGAATCAGAGAGGGTTGTTTGTGTTGGCCTTGACTTCAAGGCAGAGGCACAAGCACAGTTGAAAGGCTGTTCTGTGGACTGCTAAGAGTGACTTCCTACAGCTCTCAGGAGGGTCTCCCAAATGCTGAAATTTCCATGGGAAGCCCCTTCACAGCTGTTTGGGAATGGGAGATAGTCATCATGATTTATGCCTCCTCGAGAATAATTCATTACATTGCTTACAAAAGCCTAGAATCATCATAGGACAAACACTACTTTTCCACTCTCCACTAAAGGACAGAGGCATTCCCGGTTCATCCAGGGATGCTTCGGCAAAATCAGTGCCAGCTTCAAGGCATTCCGAGAACCAGCTGGACAGAACTCAGGAGAAGGAAACACGAGCAGAGCAGATGAACTCAGGGCAAAAGGCCAAGAGGAACGGTGACAGGAGGCGGGGCTGGTGCCGCAGAAGGGGACCAGGGGACCAGGAAGGGGTTATCTGTGCCTGTTTACCCTATTCCCCCTGCCCAGTGGGACTTCAGTCCTTCTTGATAATTCCAGTATTTCTAATTCTTCCAGGCCCAACTCTGACCTCATCTCATTCAGGAAATCTTGCGACCACCCAAGTCCGTAATGAGCTTTCCTTCACTAAACTATTTTAGTTCTTAGAGCCAGTACCAGACAATCTAACATTCGGTCAATTGGTTGACTGATAGCGTTCATTCGTTCAATAATTCAGAAACTTTATGCTAAATACACAAAAATGGATGGCACTGTTTTTTGGTTTTGTGTTTTCAGTTATTTAATTTAACCTGGAAGGCTTCTTCATGCATGTATATCCTGATTTCCCTATAGACTATATAAACTGTTTTTTACATTTCTCACAGTCTTTAACGGGTGAACTGTCAATAGGCATCACGCCGTTCAGTCCTTCAGTAGATGTTTATTTGCTGGACATGACCAGGAGGTCATGGAAAGTTCCTATTCATCACATACTCTTTCTACCATTACGAAACATATCATCCTTTCCCGATCTAGAGAATATCAAACTATTAAATGGGCAAAAATAATGCCCATCTCCTCGCGTTACTGTGAACTAAAAGGAAAATTGTATATAAGATGTCAAGTGTGGTTTATGGAACACAGTAGGCCTTCAGTCAATGACAGCTGTCACTGTCATTCGAGAATCTCTGGTTCAAAAGGAGCCAGTCCAGGGGCGCCTGGGTGGCTCAGTCAGTTAAGCATCAGAGTGGAACCTGCATAAGATTCTCCCTCCCCCTCTCCCTCTCCCTCTGCTCCTTCCCACCCACCCCCTCCCCTGCCCCCACTGGCCTGCATGTGCCTCTGCTCACTCATTCTCTCACTTAAAAAAAAAGGGAGCCATTCAATACTTTTTTTAATTTAAAAGATATATTTATTTATTTTAGAGATCTCACAAGCCTGAGACCATGACTTGAGCTGAACCCAAGAGTTGGACGCTCAACTGACTGTTTATACATATACATATATATATGATGAAGTACTTTAGTTTAAAGGTTTCCTGCTAGGCTTAAAAAATACGCAGGGACTGAAGGATAATAATAATAATAGAGACTGTGACTCTTCCCCTGAGACTTGGTGAATCATGCTGTTCAATTGTATTGAGAGAAATTTTTGAGCAAGATTGATCTCATGGATAATAATTGATTGTTAATCGAACCAAACAAACAGACAAACAAACCAAACAAACAACTCCGGCTACCCAGAAGTCTTCCCTGGGCCTGCTGGATCCCTGCCTCCCTCCTGAAATGTCTTACTCTGTAGAAATACCGTTCTCATGATTAACTGTTTATCACAACTGCCTTCAGACATCGTTTCTCTTTCAGGAAGTGGAGTAATAAAGAGGGGTAAAGGTAAAAACCTAGAGGGCAAGAAGGAAAACAAAATACTAGAAAGAATTATGGCCACATTTCTAAAATGTGCACCCTCGTGTTCATTTAAGAAAAAAAGGGGTATGGAATGTCGACCAGGCGTATATATATTAAACACAAACATAAAAATGGTGCCCACTCTTGTCTGTCATTTAGTTCTGCTTGGTTAATACGGTGAACGTCGTCATCCTGGTGCCTTAACAAAGCATATGATGCTGAAGCTATGACACTTACTTGCTTTTACGTGTTCACCAGAGCCCTGGGCAGCAAAGGATTTACTTCATGATTGATTATGACAAGCTCTCATCACAAGGAATATTTCCTCTCTCTTGAGCTGATTTCTTTGTGCTGTTAATTATTAGACAATTATTTAGAGCATTTATAGTTTCAAGTTGAGAAATAAGACAATGATTCAGAGTCCCTATATTTAGATGAAAGAGCGTTTTAAAAAACATATTGACTGTAAACATTGAGGATCATTAATTCTCAACAGTTGAAGGCTTCTGACAGGAACAGGCCTTGGAAATTGCCAATGGGCACGTTGTCAGGTAGGCGGTAGTTGGAGGTGGAGAAGTTTTGATTATATTATCTCTTGAGTTCTTTGTAATGCCAAGCTTCCTCCCCAGGGAGCCTTCCTATTGTTGTTATTTTGAGATAAATGATACTTCACAGTTGTTAAGTGGCTCATTGTCTCCTTCTCTCTGGCTGACTGGATTCTATAGGCAGTGGACTCTTAGAGCCTTTCCCTGCTACAGACTTCTGGTGTGGCTTGAAACAAGCTTAGGGTCTCCATTAATCTCCTGAAAATTTGGTGGGGCACAGACTTTGTCATTAGAGAGACCTGGCATTCAAGAGAAGCAACTCTGCCACTTTGGAGGCCCTTTGATAAGCTGCTTCCCTATCAAAGGAATTACTGTGTTCTTAACAGATAGATAATAAATTCCTGCCTGGAAATTCTGAGGCGGCATTACACCCCTGCCATTTGTGGTTAAAAACTTGCATTCTCATGACCGAAATGTCCTTCTTGTGAATGGAAGAGTCTCAGGCCCCAGACGGAGTGGATTGGGTCCTGCATCTTGCACACACTTCTTGGAGCTTCTGTGAAACTAGAGAAACCAACCAAAAGCCTGTAGCCTGGGAAAGACTGGGGGAGTCCTAATGGGACCTCCTGAGGTGGGTCTAGAAATCCTTGCAGTGTTCTCATATTAGGAACAGCCTTCCAATCATACTGAGAACCTTGGGGAGGGACATAATCATTTTGTGCTCTCAAGAGCACCAACAAAGGGGGAAGCCATCTCCTGGGTCCTTGATTCAACCACCCTTTGGACCGGGGTCCAGAAACTATGAAATCAGCATTATTAAGTCTGACCCATTTAAAAGAAAAAAATGCCACCGACTCCCCTAACACTGACTTAAACGTTCTTGTTCGTTGTATTATAATGCTGCTTAAATATGGAGAGCCATATTTATTGTTTAAATGGACAACCAAGTATAAACTTTGTTTATAGCTCTTATATAAGTACAAAACCAAAACAAATTCACAAATTAAATACAAATGAAAAGGCAAACTGATGTTTTTGCAGGAACTGAGCTGCTGTTGTCTAACATGGCTGGGGTGGACCTCTGGTCTGCTAGGGTCTACCGAGTGCTCTAGGGATGACTCAGTCCCGCCTCCCCCCCACCACTTGCCTGTGTCCATAACGATTACAAAACCTTTGCTTGTGCAGCGTGTTGTAATGCCTGGCCTTGGCAAGAACATATCAGTTATATATTTTGTTTGCTTCTGTATTTATTTATCTGAAGTACTTAAAATATAACTAGTGGATTTGAGACGATCGTAAATACTGGTGGAAAATGTGTTGCTTAGGAAACAAAGATTATATGGATCATCTAGATTGGTGAGTATCAGTGCTCCACACATTTCGATCATCAGGGGGTCTTAAAAAAAAAATCCCTGTGTGGGGACCCACCTCCAGAGATTCTGATGTAATTGGTTCAGATGTAATTCAGGTTCAGGGCCTGAATATTAGTATTGATTAAAGCTCCCCCCACCCAAGACTCTAGTCTCACCAGGATTGAGAACCATTTATGTAAGTGATGTAGAACATTCTGGTATTCATGTCTTAAGGGTATTTCTTAGAATATCATTAAAATGAAAACACAAAATTATAAAAATCTAAGACAATTTAAAGACCTTTAAGAATTCATTTTTAATTCTCAGGAATATGTGAAACCTTGTTTGAAAACTACAGGTATAGATGATGATCTTTCAGCTACATTGAAGTAGTTCTCTAGTGTGCTGTGGAACTGACCATTTCTGCAGACGTGGAAGGAGCAGCCGCTCCTGCTCAGAACTGTGCCGGCCCTGCACGCATACAAATGAGTAGAGGGGGGCACAGATAATTAGCTCATTATTTGCATGTCACGAGATAAGGGCTGTCATATAGATAAGCACAGGACAGCAGGGTCCCTAAGTTCCTGACTCGTAGGTTGGCTGAGTTGTTTTTTTTTAAAGATTTTATTTATTTATTTGACAGAGAGAGATCACAAGTAGGTAGAGAGGCAGGCAGAGAGAGGGGGAAGCAGGCTCCCTGCTGAGCAGAGAGCCTGATGGAGGGCTCTATCCTAGGACCCTGAGATCATGACCTGAGCTGGAGGCAGAGGCTTTAACCCACTGAGCCACCCAGGCGCCCATGGTCGGCTGAGTCTTGAGGATGAGAAGACTTAGCTGGAGTCCAAAAAAGGCAAGGGGGAAGGTTCTGGCCCCACCATTCATTCATCTAACAGTGAGGATCTCATCAAACCACTAGACTTCTTTTCATTGGTTTCCTCAACTAGCAAAGAGAGATAATAATTCAAAACAGTCCTGCCCATCTTATGGGTTTGTTATGACAGAGTAAGATAGCTTAAAAATATAATATCATCATCGCTATTATAGTTTTTTTTTTTTTCCCAATGGGAAAATATTATGCAATCAAATATCCTACCAAGATTTTGGTGTCAAGATCACCCTGTTCTAATCAAAGGACCAGAAGTATACTCAGGGCCTATATTTGGAAGGGCCTTAGGCGCCCTCCCTTCACTCATGCTCGGCATATTAACCTATATTTAAAAGTGTTTTGACACGTGAGAAAACAACAATAAAATCCCACTAATTTCTTGAGCTCACAAGTAAAATAAAATACTGTTTTTTAATGGGTTTATCTTTCCCCACAACATACTCACTGAATAAGTAAAAGCCATAATAAAATACGTATGCTTCTTGACACATTTAAACGGAATGTCAAACTGTCCTGTCAAGTTCTAGTCTAAACCGAACATCCCTGCACTTAGTTGGAAGACCTACTTCTGGGGGAGGCCTTCTACTCGGGGCCTCTTGGCTCTCTGACTGCTTCTCAGTCAGAGGAAGGTGAAGGAAAGATGGAAAAACAGACTTCCTGCAGCAAGTTCTGTCCTCCCCTCCCCGAGTCCCGAGCACAGCCTCGCTTTGGCCTCTTCCAGCACTTTCCCCCAGAGGGGTACAGCTGCTTCTGTATGTTGAGGTAGATTCAGACTGCCTCAGGCCTATTTTCTCATGAGTTTTTACTTTATATCTATTTTTTAGGTTTTATTTTTCTTCTAGCATGTTAGACAGCAATACCCCACTGAACTGAGTGATATCCATGGCTTTAGATGCTATTATTTATTAGCTTCACTACCCTTTATTGAGTATTTACTACTTTCCAAGTGTGTATCAAGTGCTGGAAATGCAAAGTTGCCTTTCATTGCCTTATCTGTAGTAGTTTTTACCCTGTGGTTTACATGAAGTGAGGCGTAGGGACTGCTCCCTGGCACCTAAGGGCGCTGCCATCAAGGTGCCGCCATCAATGGTCATACCAGTGACAGTAAGAGTGGTGATTACTAAGGCAGTTCCTACCTCAAGGTCCTCACAGTCTAAAGACAGAGACAGATATAAAAAGAAAACTTATCTTTAAAAAAAAAGGGTTGCAATTATAAAGCAGTATGTTCAGTCGAAATCATTTAAGAATACAAAATATATTACAAGAGAAATAAACAATGACCCAAAGTTAGGCAACCATTTGGACATTTTGTTGGACCTCATTGCAATCTAGTGTAAGAGTTAAGAGCCAGAGACTCAAGTTCCATGTTCAGATCTCCTTTCTGATACTTCTTAGTTGTGGGGGTCTGGACAAGTGCTGCTCATACCCTTTGTGCTTCTGTGTCCTGGTCCATGAAATGGAGATTGTAATAGTGCCCACCTGCTAATCCGAGTTAGCTCTTAAACCAATGTCTACTTAGACTAACGCTCCATTTGTGTGAGGTGCTATTTTCTTCTCTTTCCGTACTGTAAGTGTATTATAACCATATTTATATTTACACGTTTTAATTAGTATTATACACATATGCTTTCCATAAAAAGAATAATTTAAATGGCTGTGTAATCATTCATGAGGATATATCCTCATTAATTCAATAAACCTGATATTGTTAAGCATTTAAGTGCTTTCTCTTTCTTTGGTATTATAAACTATGCTTGTTTTGCATTCTTTTCCTACATCTTTTGCCCACAATTGCTTATGACTTTGGATGTTTGTAGAAGTAGGTTTGCTGGTAAAAGAGTACAAAAGGCTCTTGATTTGTGTTACCTACCGTTCCAGAAAGCTTTATCAAATTACACTTTTACGTAAATGTAACCTTATCATGCAATGTGAGAGACAGGTGAGTGCCGACCACCGGCCAGGTGGGAGAGGGCAGACGGCTTCCTGCTGCCCAGCTGCTGCCCTCTGCTGTGAAAGACCCTTAGGCAGCAATTTCTTCATCAGTCATATTATAAGTGCCATGTTAGGAACCTTCCAAGTTCGCCCCTTTTGAAGCAAATTATTACCTAGAGAATTTTATTTTATGTTATTGTCTGTATAGGTGCTTGTTATGTTACGTTTCAGGTTTGTTACTTACCCAGACACTGGACCTACCCTTATTCCAAGCTCAGGGTGCACAAAGGGCTGCCATTTTATGTCTCAACTTCTGCTCTTGGTTCCTTTACCACTGATTTTTTAAAGTGATATTTATAAAAAGAAAGACACCAGATTGAATGGCTGGAAGTACACTTCTCTTCATTGGTTTCCTCAACCAGCAAAGAGAAATAATAATTCTAAACAGTCCTGCCAACCTTATGGGTTTGTTATGTCAGAGCAAGATAACTTAAAAATATAAGCCAATATCATCATTACTATTATAGGCTTTTTTTTCCAAAGGGAAAATATTAAGCAATCAAATAGGATTAAAGATTAAAAACTCATCCAGGGAAAGACAACTTGGTTCCTTCCGTGGTTTCATTTGCTCTGGATTCTGAGGCTTTGTGAGAGTGACATGACCTTTCCTAGTCCCTAATGAGCTTGGAAGAAGCAGCTTACCACGTGAGCCCACTACTACTCCAACCATGTCCTTCTTTGGTGATGGAGGGGCTGCTGGTTCCAAGAGCGCCCTGTCCAATGTCGCTGATGACCCAAGGATCAAATGCAGGCCTGTCTCCACATTCTCACAGCTGGAAGCAGACAGATGAGGGGCAAGCTGGTCCAGCTCCACCTCAGAACAATAGTCAACCTTGAGGATGACTAATCAGGACTGTTAGGAAGGGACTGGCAGGAGCAGTTTGTTCATTCTTTAAAATTGGCATCAACAGTGATGAATTAAACCCAGAATGTAAAATTCATCTTCTTCTTGACAGGTGAAGAAGCATATGCTCTTTCTTTTGATATAGCAAATGTCACTCTTTTTTTTTTTTTTTTTTTTTACATTTTTTACAATTTAAATTCAATTAAGTAACATATAGTGTATTACTAGTTTCAGAGGTAGAGTTCAGTGATTCATCCATCTTAGATAATACCCTATGCTCACTACATCATGTGCCCTCCTTAATGTCCATCACCCAGTTACCGCCCCCCCAACAAATGTCACTCTTCGAGTAAGAGAACGTAACCTTCACATCCAGTGAAAGCCAAACACTCAGCATCTCCTAGTAAAACCTTAGTGCCACGCTTTCTTTGTATTCCAACTCAAAGTCCTCTGGGGACCAAAAGTGTTGCCAGTCTTTGAAGCTGATCTTCTTTTGTACTTAGACATGTAGTTCGGGTTATCGATGACATGTTAGAAGCATTTCCAGCTAAGAAAATTATTCTCAGAAGCTTTAGTGACAGAAGTGTTAGCTTTATTTCTTGTCAAAATGACAATCCTTGAAGAGTTTCAGAAATGTGAACAGCCTTAGGGATGATGGAAATATTATAAAAATGTAATAAGTAATGTCTCTATAGCAAGCTCCTTACTCCTTGGAATTTCCATTTACCAGCTGTGTTTCTCTCATCAGTCCAGGCATTGACAAAGCTCATGAAATAATAGGAATGAAAGGGACTTTGATTTTGTATTTTTAATAGCATTTTCCTCCACCAAATTATGAAAGTCCTACATGCCCAAGGCAGAGAACTTGGAAAATACAGAAAACCACCAAGAAAAATAATCTCCTAAGGATTCATAATTTTGCTACACAAAAGTAATCATTGTCAACATTTTGGTGAAAGTTCTTAATTAAAGAGACTCTTAGAAGATGTCCATGTACACCATGTTCCTTCCTTTCTGCACACCATCCTGCATGGTTTTGAAAGGCTGGATTGCTCCTAAGTCATTCCAGGAAAATTATTAGTTTTTTCAAATATCTCTGTAGGTGAGTCCATTAGCAATCATTTCTAGTTTCTCACAAATCTTGAAATTAGGAAATTCTTTGTGTAGTTTCTGAGCAGTAGGCTAGGTGTGAAGGATATTTGGGTTCTGGTCCCACCTCTGTCACTTATTTACTGACAGGGTGACCCCAGGCCAGTCCAGCCTCACTGCCCTGCCTTAAACCCCTCTTAGCTCTAGTGCCCACTGGCCTGGTTCCCTAACCTCTCAGAGCCTGTTTCCCAATGATTAAAGTCACTGAAGAGGATCGGTGGGTTTGGGAGGTTTTTACATTTAAAAAATTTTTAAATGTTATTTTTGTTTATTTAGTTATGACTTTATTTTTTAGAACAGTTGTCCATTTTAGAGCAGTTTAGATCAAGACTGGGTGAAAAGTACAGAGATTTCCCATGTACCTCCTCTATCCCCCAACACATAGCCTTCCCCACTATCAAAATCCTGTACCAAAATGGTACATTTGTTGTACCCTTGATGAACCCACATTACACACCGTTACCACCTGAAATCCATAGTTGACATTAATCACGCTGGGTGTTGTCAAGCATGGGTTTTGACAAATGGATAATGGCACATATCCACCATGATAGAAACATCTGGCATAGTTTCCTTGCTCTAACAGTCCTCTGTGCTCTGCACATACAGTCTTCCTTCTTCCCTCCCTCAAAAACCAATGATCTTTTTTTCCTCTCTCCATAGTTTTGCCTTTTTTACAGTATCATATAGTTGGAATCATATAATATATAGTCTCTCCAGGTTGTCTTCTTTCACTTAGTAATATGCCTTTAAGATACCTCCACATCTCTTGGTAGCTTCTTTTTAGCGCTGAGTAATGGTTTACTGTCTGGATGTACCATAGTTGATTTGTCCGTTCACCGGCTGTAAGACATTTTGGAGGCTTCCAAGTTTGGGCAATCATAAATAACAGTGCTATCAATATCCACGTGCAGGTTTTTGTGTAGATGTACATTTTCAACTCATTTGGGTAAATACCAAGGAGCTTGATTACTGGATCTTACGGTAAGGGGATATTTAGTTTTTTTTTTTGTTTTTTTTTGTTTTTGTTTTTTAAGATTTTATTTATTTATTGACAGAGAGAGAGAGATCACAGTAGGCAGAGAGGCAGGCAGAGAGAGGGGGAAGCAGGCTCCCCGCTGAGCAGAGAGCCCGATGCGGGGCTCGATCCCAGGACCCTGAGATCATGACCTGAGCCGAAGGCGGAGGCTTTAACCCACTGAGCCACCCAGGTGCCCCAGGGGATATTTAGTTTTGTAAGAATCTGCCAAACTGTCTTCCAAAGTGGCAATACCATTTTTCATTCCTACTAGAGTTCCTGTTTCTCTAGATCCTTGCCCACATTTGGTGGTGTCTGTGTTCTAGATTTGGGGCATTCTAATAGGTGTGTAATGATACCTCACTGTTGTTCCAATTTGCAGTTCCTTAATGGCACATGACCTGGAGCATCTTTTCACATGCTTATTTCCCATCTGTATATTTCTTCTTTAGTTAGGTGTCTATTCAGGTCTTTTGCCCATTTTTTTTGAGTATAGTTGACACACAATGTTATGTTAGTTTCAGGTGTACAACTTAGTGATTTGACAAGTTTACGCATTATGCTGTGTTTGCCACAAGTATAGCTCCCATCTGTCCCATTACATCATTACTTTCACAATGTCATTGTATTCCTTATGTTCTGCTTTTATTCCTGTACTGTTCTTATTCTAGAACAGGAAGCCCGTATCTCCTTTTCCCCTCCACCCATTTTGTCCAAACACCCATCCCCCTCCCCTCTGCCAAACATCAGTTTGTTCTCTGTATTTATAGGTCTGATTATGCTCTTTGTTTGTTCATTTTTTAAGATTCCACTTACAAATGGAATCATATGGTATCTTTCTCAGTCAAACTTGTTTCCCTTAGCATAATACCCTCTAGGTCCATCCATTTGTTCTCAAACAACATGACCTCATACTTTTTATGGCTGTGTAACATTCCATTGTGTATGTATTACACATTTTCTTATTCATTCATCCACTGGTGGACACTGAGGTTGCTTCCATGTCTTGGCTGTTGTAAATAATGCTTCAGTAAATATGGGGTACACATATCTTTCCGAGTTTGTGTTTTCCCTGGGTAAATACCCAGTAGTGGAGTTATTGGATCATATGGTATTTCCATTTTTAATTTTTTGAGGAATCTCCATACTGTTTTCCACAGTGCCTGTACCCATTTACATTCCTGGCAACAGTGCCCAGGGTTCCTTTTTCTCTACATTCTCATCAGCAGTTGTTTCTTGTCTTCATGATTTTAGCCATTCTAACAGGTGTGAGGTGATATGTCATTATGGTTTTGATTCAGATCCCCCTGATAATTAGTGATGTTGAGCATCTTCTCATGTGTCTCTTGGCCATCTGGATGTCTTCTTTGGAAAAAGGTCTGTTCAGGTCCTCTGCCCATTTTTTGATCAGATTGTTTTTTTGGTGTTGAGTTGTATAAGCTCTTAATATACTTTGGATATTAACCCCTTACCAGATATGTCCCTTGCAAATATCTTCTCCCATTCAGTAGATTATCTTTTGGTTTTCTTTTTCCTTTTTTTTTTTATCTTTTTGTTTTCCTGATGGTTTCCTTTGCTGTGAAAAAACTTTTTAGTTTGATGTAGTCCCAATAGTTTATTTTTGCTTTTGTTTCCCTTGCCTTAAGAGACTTATCTAAAACAATGTTGCTACAGCTGATATTAGAGAGATTACTGCCTGTGGTCTTTTCAAGAATTTTTATGGTTTCAGGTCTTACATTTAGGTCGTTAGTCCATTTTGAGTTTATTTTTTGTATGATGTTAGAAACTGGTCCAGTGTCATTCTTCTGCATATGGCTGTCCAGTGCCTAACACCACTAACTGAAGAGACTGTCTTTTCCCCACTGTATATTCTTGCCTCCCTTGTCATAGATTAATTGACCATATAAATGTGGGTTTATTTCTGAGGTCTCTATTCTGTTCCATTAATCTAGGTGTCTGTTTTTGTGCCAATACCCTTGTATTTTGATTACTACAGCTTTGTAGTAGATCTTGAAATTGGGAACTGTGATACCTCCAGCTTTTTTCTTTTCTCAGGATTGCTTTCACTATTCAGGGTCTTATCTGGTTCCATGCAAATTTTAATATTATTTGTTGTAGTTTTGTGGCCCATTTTTTAATTGGGTTGTTCATTTTCTTATTGTTGACTTTTAAGAGTTCTTTGTATATTTTGCATAAGAGTCCTTCGGCAGGCATGTCTTTTGCAAATATTTGCTCTCAGTCTGTGCCTTGCCTTCTCATTCTTTTGTGATCATTGGTTTTTAAACGTTCTTCTGCTTAAAGACTTGTGTTCTAGAAGGAGGTTCTGGTGGAGGAAGAGAGGCTGAGTAAGCGGGATCCAGCCCCCTCCCTTGATTTCTTCTGCTTTTGAAGTTTAACTTCACCCAGTTTGTATGTGAGGGTTTTATATGAGGTTCACATTTTTCAGAGGTTTTGATCCTCAAAATAGTTTGAAAACTACTGAACTAGATGAACATAAGGCCCCTTTTAAATCTATAATTCTGGAATTCTGCATCTCCTTTTTGCAATGTAATATAATCTTTCTCTCTTTAAGGAAAAATGAGAAACCTGTCACAGTCATGTGACACTTTATCAATATAATTTTCATCTACTGTTGCGTTCATTCAAAATGATGAAACTGATAAACCTAAAGAACCACAGGCTGCATCCACATGCCCACTTGTCCCTTCAAAATGGTAATTTTTTTTTTTTTTCAAAATGGTAATTTTTGATGTTAATTCTTTTCCAAAGTAATCAGAGAGCGCTATCAGCCATTTCAGTTTTATATCTAGGTAAAAAGTATATCTGAAACCTTGTGGGTCTGGAGATAAACATACAAATCAGGACCAAGAATGTGCAACCTTCATCTATTAGCAGCCAGTGCTGAACATTGCAAGGTATTCAAGTTGTGCTGTTCAATTTGGGGGGATGAGCTCATGTGCATTTCAGCCTATTATATATTCTTAGATCATATGGCACTTTTTTTCTGGCTTTGAAACTAAGTCAGATGAGTATTTTATAAACATTTGCATTCACACTAACACTGTTGATTTGGCAGAAGGTGGAGGGATGTCTTTTTAATTACTTGATGCATATATTGCTTCTTTCACAGAGAATTTGAAGTGGCTTGCTAAAATTCTATGCAACGCAAAGGGAGTAAATCAATAATTGGCAAAATTTGTAAAAAAGGAAAATAGAGTGAATGAAATAATAAATCCAGGAGTCAAATTAGCACGCAGAAGTACATCTGTACAGTTCTTAGGAGCGGGCCACAAATTTGGCTCTACTTTCCTTCTCTTGGCCAAAGCATAGAGGAGAACACATTCCATTATAAGGTTCACAGACTTTTAATAAAAATAAAAGTAAATAGACCAGTTGTTTAACATAAAAACTCTCCTTTGGGAAAATCTCTACAAAGTCTGTTTCTCACAATTAAGGCTTGATAAGGATAAATGGAACTGAGAACTCGGAGTGTTTTATTTTCTGCTGAGAAACCAGATGCAGATATTTTGGGTTGCCAGTAGGGAGAAGATTCAGACGTTTTGATAGTAAGCTGGGCAGTGGTCAGGGCTAATGGCTTCCCATGAAAATTGTTAACTGCACACAGTATCTAGGATGAGTTCAGGCCCTTACCATTGTACCACGGGTGAAGGTCAAGGGCTGGATTAAGGCGTTGATAGGCAGTAGTGTTCATAATGTGGAGGAAGGATTCAAATGTAGTTTCATTTCATGATGCACCAGCACAGGAGTCCAATCTCCAATCTGCCCATTCTGGATCATTTTCCTTTCTGGGCGTTTTGGGCAGATACCAAGGTGTGTTCTGCCTGCTGCTACTGTGTAATAAATTACCCCAAAAACAGGTTAAAAAAAAAGTTTGGATTCTCTTGGTCATGAATTTGGCTAAGGCACAGAGGGACTATCTTGTCCCCTTTCCCCCGTTCCTCAGATGTGGAGACTCATGACGTAGGGGTAGTTTGATAGTTATGGGTGCAGTCATCTTGAGGTGTCCTTACTCACAGCTGACAGTTGATGCTGGCTGTCAGATGGGACATCAGCTGAAGCTGTCAGCGAAGGTGCTTATCTGTGGTCTCTCCTCATAGCTCCCCCACGGCCTGGTGCACTGCCCCTCTTAGGGGTGGCAAGGGCTCCAGAAGCCAGTGTCCCCGCTGACAAGGCAGAAGCTGCATGGCCTTGTGTGATAGTCCCTTAGAAGCCACACAGCATCATTTCCAGTCCTTTTTTTTTTTTTTTTTTTAATTACAAGCAAGTCACGGGTCCACCCAGACTCAAGGAAGGGCATAGCTTGGCCATCTCTAGGGGAGGCGTGCCGGCATCATGTTGTAGAGAAGCATGTTGGATGGGAAATATTGTTGTGGTCACCTTTGGAAAATACAGTCCGCTCCAACGTGTAAGAGTTGCTTCCTGCTCTGTGTTGCTCATTGCCCTTAAAATGCCAAGCAAGAAAAAGTGAGGTCCAGGGAAAAGAATTTATGCAGATTGTTTTGGTCCACCTTCTCTGGGAAAAAAATGAAACCCTCAAGGCCTTCTGAGACCAGGCCAGCTACTGGGACTAGGAGTTCTGCATGGAACCTTGTGAATAAATCCCTCTGTAATAGATGGGCTGCCCATTTTCCATCAAATGTCCCTTCAGAACATCTTCTTCTTGACCTCAGAAACCTAGTAATTGACTGAGGAATAGGAAAATCAGAACCCTGGCTCTTTCTTTATACATTACAGATATAACTAACCAAAATAAGGCTTTTAAGCAAAACATAGATCCAAACTGCCATCTTTTAATTTGAGTATAGTTGACACACAATGTTACATTAATTTCAGGTGTAAAATATAGTGATTCAATCGGGTTATACATTATGCTATGCTCATCCACGTATAGCTACCATCTGTCCTCATATGTCACTATTATAATATCATTGACTGTGTTCCTTATTCTGTGCCTTTTATTCCTGTGTCCTATTCATTCCGTAACTATAAACATGTATCTCCTCCCCTTCACTCATTTTGCCCAATCTCCCCCACAACTGAAATTTAATATATAAAAGCTACATGCAAAAGAATGAAACTGGACCACTTTCTTATACCCTATACAAAATGAACTTAAAATGGATTGAAGACTTTAATGTAAGACCTGAAATCATAAAATTCCTAGAAGAACACATAGGCTATAACCACCTTGACATAGGTGTAGTATTATTTTTTTGGATCTGTCTCCTCAGGAAAGGACATCAAAAGCAAAAATAAACAAATGGGACAACATTAAATTAAAAGGCTCTTGTATAGTGGAGGAAACCATCAACAAAATGAAAAGACATCCCACTAACTAGGAGAAGATATTTGCAAATGAAGTATCCAATAAAGATTTACTATTCAAGATATACAGGATATATAGCAAAAGCCGAACAATCCAATTTAAAAAAAAAAAAAAGGGTAAAGGACCTGAATAGACATTTTTCCAAAGAAGACATCCAGATGGCCAACGGGCACAAGAATAGATGCTCAACATCCTGAATCATCATGGAAATGCAAATTAAAACCACAGTGAGTTACAATCTCACACTTGTCAGAGTGGCTATTATCAGAAAGACAACAAATAACAAATGTTAGGATGTGGGGAAAAGGGAACCCTTGTGCACTGTTGGTGGGAATGTAAATTGGTGCAGCCACTGTGGAATATAGTATGAAGGGTCCTTAAAAAATTAAAAATAGAACAACCGTATGGTTCAGCAATTCTTCAGGGCATTTATCCAAAGAAAACGAAAATGTTAATTCAAAAAGACATATGCACCCCTACGTTTATCACAACATTATTTACAGTAGCCAGGATATAAAAGCGCCCAAGCAAGTGTCCATGTCCACCCATAGATGAATGAATAAAGAAGATGTGAGATACATATGTGTGTGTGTGTGTGTATACACACAATGGAATATTACTCAGGTATAAAGAAGAATGAGATCTTACCATTTGCAACAACATGGATGGATCTAGAGGGTATTATGTCAAATGAAAGGAGTCAGAGAAAGACAAATACTGTAGGATTTCATTTATATGTGTAATCTAAAAAGCAAAATGATGAACAAACAAAACAACAGAAATAGAGTCATAGGTACAGAGAACAAACTGGTGGTTGCCAGAGGGGAGGGGAATGAGGAGATGGATGAAATAGGTGAAGGAAATTAAGAAGTACAGTCTTACAGTTATAAAATAAATAAGATACAGGGATGTAATATCCAGCACAGGGAATATAGTCAATAATATCATAAAAACTTTGTATGGTGACAGATGGTAATTAGACTTGTGGTGATCATTTCATAATGTAAGTATCAAATTACTATGTTCTACATCTGAGAATAATATTGTATGTCAATTACACTTCAATAAAAAACTGAGACACATGGCTGCCACTTAAATTATTTTCTTAAAAAGTGTAAATTTAAGATTTCTTCTCAAGTCAGTTTAATCGGTTCATCAATTTCACCATGTGAAGTCATTATGAGATTTGTCCTTTGAGTCAACTTGAAAGTATTGACATACCAAGTATTTACCTTTTAGGATTTTTAGTAGATTTCATTAAAAATTATACTAAATTGATAAATATCACTGAATCATTAGCATATGATCTCATAGTCATCTGTGGCAAGAGGGTACTCATGAGTACATAGTGATGCCAGATGGACCATTGTGTTCTCATGTCGGGTTCTGGCAAGAACACTTCTCTTCACTGTGATCCCTCTCACTTTGAGACCACCTAGAAGAGGACTTGAATGACTGTGATTTTACAAATACTAGTGTAACATAAATCTTGTTCAAGGATTAGGTTATGAACAAGTTTTTCACTTTTCAGATAAATAATCACATCAATAGAAGGGTGAGTTTCCTACCTATGGACAAATACTGCTCAGAGCAATACTCTTGTTCAATTCATAAAACAAGTAGTCAGTTCCTGCATGGCACAGAGCAACTTTTAAATCTTTAGTCATATTGGGATCTGCATCTTTCAATCATATCTAATTAAACATTCCAATGTCCTGGACTTGCCCATTGGTTCTTTAATTTACCAGTTGTTTCAACTATGCTAGTATCTAGAATGAGTGGTTAGCATGACGGGAGATGATGAGGTGGTTCTACGATCTGGATCATGGTTTCCATAACAAAATGTGGCAATACTGGAACTTGGGAAGAGAAATAATTTCTAAGTTAACTAGGAAACCTAAGGCCTTAGAAATGTGGAAAAATGGCAACCAAAGGAGGTATGCAAAACATGCCTGTGACTTTATCTCTTGTTATACAAATTCATTTATCTAGTCATTAAACCATAAAATATTTTTCACCTTCCTTTAGAGTCGGACAAATTCTCTAACAAATAGGCTCCAAAATGCATAATGGCTCAAACACATAGAGGTTTATTCCTTGTTTATTTAATAATGCTGGGTGCGTGGACAGTCTAGGGTTGGAGCCTCTCTTCCATGTGACCATTCAGGGACTCAGGTTGATGAAGGCGCCACAGTCTTAATTGGGTGCTTTCCAAGGTCTTTCTAAGGGTTATCTTCATTCCAACCAGCTAGCCAGAAGGGCGAAACAAGGCAAGGAGGACCACACATGGCAGGGAAACACATGGAGAAGCTATCCTCAAAGTCATTTTGCATAATGATAAAGTACTTTTCACAGGAGAAAGATTAGTCCATGTTTTCAAGATTTTACATTTCAGCGGCCACAATATGAAGAACCCATGGTTCTCAATCCTGGAAAGGCATTAGACTCATCAATGGGGAGGTGTGGTTTTTTGTTGTTTTTTTTTTTTTCCCAGAAAGAGACATTCTTTATTTTTTATTTTTTAAAAATTTTTTAACTTTATTTTTTTTCATTATGTTCAGTTAGCCACCATGTAGTCCATCATAAGTTTTTGTTGTAGTGTTCGATGATTCATTAGTTGCGTATAACACCCAGGGCTCATCCCAGCATGTGCCCTCCCTAATACCCACCACCCAGTCACCCCATCCCTCTACCTTCTTCCCTTCTGTAACCCTCAGTAATGGGGAGTTTTTTTAAAAAAACACAGATATCTACCCTCGGCTTCCAGTCAGCAGGTTTGGGTGGAACCTCAGCAGCTGTATCTTAGAAAATTCCCCAGGAGATTCTGAAAGACAACCACATTTGAGAATCACAGACTTTGGAGAAAAATCTCATAGAATTGCCAGTAAACAGTAGCAGTCTAATAAAAAATACATGTCCTTTTGAGCATGCTGAAATGAAATAAATAATAGTTTATCTATACACATAGTTTTAAAAAATCAATGTGATTTTATAACATATAAAGGAGAAATAATATTAAGCTAATGTAAAATAAATTGGTATGTATTTCAATGCAGATCCACAGGCTTGACTACAGTAGGAAACATCATAAAGTAGTAAAATGCTTGTACCTATCTACAATAAATGTTTGGATATAAGATGACTAGGAACTTTTTTTTTTTGAGATTTTTAGATATGTATTTATTTGGGAGAGAGAGAGAGAATGAGCAGGGGGGAGGGGCAAAGGGAGAGGGAGAAGCACCGGGCTCAGTCCCAGGACCTCGAGATCATAACCTGAGCCAAAGGCAGATGCCTAACGGACTGAGCCAGCCAGGCGCCCCGACCAGGAGCTTTTCTATATAAGAAATACAGGCACATGAAAAAACAGAGGTAGAGATAAATACCAAAATAAGAAATTAAAAACTAACCAAACCCATTTTTATATGATAAGATAATCAATTAGATTGATTTAGTAAAAACGTGCCAAGAAAAAACAAAAACTGTCAAAGTGAAAAAAAATAATGAGGAAATGAGATAATTTGGTGCACGAGCTGGGTTTTATTATATATACTGTCAAAGTAATTCCATCTGTTATGACATAGGATGAATAAGAGCAGAAGTGTATAGAAATATATATTCTTTTAAATTGAGACAAAATTGGTATATAACATCACACTAGTTTCAGGTGTACATTATAATTCAACATTCGTATACACTAGAAAGTGAGCACCATAGTAAGTCTACTTACCATCCATCACTATGTAATTAACCCCTTTTACCCCTTTTACCCACTGTCAACCCCCTCCCCCTGATGACCAATTCATTCTCTATGAGTTTTGTTTTGTTTTATTTGTATTTTATTTTTTAGACTCCATATATAAGTGAAATCATATAGTATTTGTCTACCTATGTCTGACTTATTTCACTCAGCATAATACCCTTAAGGTACATCCATGATGTTACAGATTACAGGATTTCCTTCTTTTTTATATGTAGATGTGTATACCACATCTTCTATATTCTATTATATATAAGAAGTATATACCACATCTTTATCTATTTCTCCATCGATGGACATGTAGGTTGCTTGTATATCTTGGCTATTGAATGAGTAATGAACATAAGGGCACACATATCTCTTCAAATTAGTGTCTTCATTTTATTTGGATAAATATTCAGATGTAGAATAGCTGGATCACATAGCAGTTCTATTTTTAAGTTTTGAGGAACCTCCCTACTATGTTTTATAGTGGCCGCACCAATTTACATCCAACCAATAATGCACAGTCCACATCCTCCTCAATACTTCTTTTTTCTTATATTTTTGATAATAGCCATTCCGATAGGTGTGAGGTGTTATCTCATTGTGGTTTTGATTTGCATTTCCCTGATAATGAGCAATATTGAGCATCTTTGCATGTGCCCGTTGGCCAGCTATATGTTGTCTTTGGAAAAATGTCTACTTAGGTTATTGACTCACTTCTTATTAGATTGTTGGTTTATTTTCAAGTTGTTTGAGTTCTTCATATATTTTGGATGTTAACCCCTTATTAGATATATGGTGTGCAAATATCTTCTCCCATTTAATAGGTTGACTTTTTGTTTTGTTGATAGTTTTCTTTGCTGTGTAGAAGCTTTTTAGTTTGGTATGGTCCCACTTGTTGATTTTTGCTTCTACTGCCTTTGCTTTTAGAGTCAGACCAAAAAATTCATCACCAAAAATGATGTCAAGGAGTTTACTGGCTATGTTTTCTTTTAGTTTTATGGTTTCAGTTCTTACATTCAAATCTTTAATCCATTTTGAGTTAATTTTTGTGCATGATACTGTAATATAGTAGTCTAGTTTCATTCTTTTGCATGTGGCTGTCCAGTTTTCTCAACATCATTTATTGAAGAGACTTTTCTTTCCCCGTGGTATATTCTTGGCTACTTTTAAAATAATTGAATATGTATGGATGTGTTTATTTCTAGGCTCTCTATTCTGTCCCATTGATCTATGTGTCTGTTTTTATGCACATACCATACTGTTTTGATTACTAGAGCTTTGCAGTATAGTTTGATATCAGGAGGCATGATGTCTCCAACTTCTTTTCTTCCTTCTCAAGATTGGTTTGGCTATTTGGGTCTTTTGTGGCTTCAAGCAAAGTTTAGAATTATTTCTTCCAGTTCCGTGAAAGATGCCATTAGGATTTTGGTAGAGATTACACTGAATATGTAGATTGTGTTGGATAGCATGGACATTTTGACCATCTTAATTCTTACCATCCATGAGCATGGATATCATTCTAGTTATTTGTGTCTTCTTCCATTTCTTTTGTTGGTGTCTTACAGTTTTTGGCCTTTTACCACCTTGGTTAAATTTATTCCTAGGAATTTTATTCTTTTGTATGCAATTGTAAATGAGAGTGTTTTTTAAATTTCTCTGATAGTTTGTAACAGAAGCATAACAGATTTCTGAATATTGATTATGTATTCTGCACCTCTACTGAATTCATTTATTCTAACAGTTTTTTGGTGGAGATTTTAGTATTTTATATATATAGTATCAAGTCATTTGCAAATAGTGACAGTTTTACTTCTTCTTTTCTAATATAGATGTCTTTTATTTCTGTTTCTTGCCTAATTACTATGGCTAGAACTTCCAATACCACATGGAAAAAAAGTATCAAGAGTGGGCTTGTCTTGTTTTTGATCTTAGAGGAAAAGCTTTCAGCTTTTCACTGTTGAGTATGATGTTACCTGTGGGTTTGTCAGATGGCTTTTATTATGTTGAGGTACTTTCCCTCTATACACACTTTGTTGAATGTTTTTATCATAAATGGATTTTGAATTTTGTCAAATGCTTTTTCTGCATCTATTGAGATGATCATATGATTTATATTCTTCATTTTGTTAATGTGGTACATCACATTGATTTGCAGATACTAAATCCTTGCATCCCTAAAATAAAGTGACTTTATCATGGGCTTGTCTTGTTTTTGATCTTAGAGGAAAAACTTAATTAATCCCTTTTTAAAAATTAATACTTTTAATGTATTATTGAAAATTAAAACTTAATTAAAAATAAAAATTAAAAATTAATCCTTTAATGTATTATTGAATTTGGTTCTCTAATATTTTGTTGAAGATTTTGCATCTCTGTTTATCAGGGGTATTGACCTGCAATTTTTATCTTTCTTTTTTTTTTTTGTAATGTCTTTGGTTTTGGTATCAGGGTGATGGTGGCCTCATAAAGTGAGTGTGGGAGCATTTCTTCCTCTTCAATTTTTTGGAGGATTTGGAGAACGATGTTTTAAATCTTTGGATGTTTGGTAGAATTCACCAGTGAAACCATCTCATCCTGGGCTTTTGTTTGTTGGGAGTTTTTTGATTACCAATTCAATCTCCTTGCTAGTAGTTGGTCTAGTCATATTTTCTATTTGTTCATGATTTAATCTTAGAAGATTGTGTGTTTCTAGGAATTTATTTTTTTCTAGATTGTCCAATTTTTTGGCACATAATTATTCATAGTAGTATCTTATGATCCTTTGTATTTCCGTGGCATCAATTTTAACTTGTCTTTGATTTTTTATTGTATTTATTTGTGCCCTCTCTTTCTCTCTCTCTTTTTTTTTTTTTTTTGGTGAATTTAGCTAGAGGTTTGTCAATTTTGTTTATCTTTTGAAAGAAGCATCTCTTAGTTTCATTAATCCATTTTTATTGTTTGTTTCAGTTTTTATTTCATTCATTTCTGCTCTCATCTTAATTATTTCTTTCCTCTTACTAACATTGGGCTTCATTTGTTCTTCTTTTTTCTTGTTTCCTTAGATGTGAAGTTAGATTGCTTATCTGAGATTTTTCTTATTTCTTGAGGTAGGCCTGTACTGGTATGAACTTCCTCTTTGGAACTACTTTTGCTGCATCCCAGAGATTTTGAACTGTTGTATTTCTATTTTCATTTCTCTCAAGGTATTTTATTTCTTCATTGACCCATTGGTTCTTTAGTAGCATGTTGTTTAATTTCTATGTATTTGTGATTTTTCCAGTTTTCTTATTCTACTTCATCTCTAGTTTTGTACCACTGTGGTCAGAAAAGATGCTTGGTATGATTTCAGTCTTCTTAAGTTTACTGGGACTTGTTCTGTGGCCTAAAAGGTGATCCATCTTGGAGAATGTTCCATGTGCACTTGAGAAGATGTGTATTCTGCTGCTCTTGGATGGAATGCTCTGTATATATCCATTACATCCATTTGGTCTAATGTGTCATTTAAGGCTGGTCTTTCCTTATTGATTTTCTGTCTGGATGCTATATCCATTGATGTAAGTGGGTTGCTAATGTCCCCTACTATTATTGTATTGCTCCCTTAGGTCTGCTAATGTTTGCTTTATGTATTTTGGCCCTCCTATTTTGGGTGCATAAATATTTACAAATGTTATATTCTCTTGTTGGATTAACCCTTTTATTGTTATGTAATACTCTTCTTTGTCTTTGGTTAAAGTTTTTATTTTAAAGTCTGTATTTTCTGATATAAGTAGAGCTATACCCACTTTCTTTTCATTTCTAGTTGCATGGAATATCTTATTTAATCCCTTCTCCTTCAGTCTCTGTATGTCCTTATATCTGAAATATACTCTTATACAAAAACATATCCGATCTTAAAAGCTCATAACTTTCAAGTTGAATATTCAGTGTATAGAACTCAAAAAGGCCTTAGAGATAATATCCTTTGGATAAGCAATGGAGAAGTGATGATGAATTGGAAAAAGAAACAATAATACATATAAATGGTGATTAAGAAGTCTGTGGGAAATCCCTGGAGACAATGTCAGTCCAAGACAGAAGACAAGAACCCCCAAATAATTTTAATATGAACTTTTCACAAGATGGATTTCTTATTATGCCACAAAATTATTTAAAAACACATAGGGGCAAAAAAAATAAATAAATGAAAATAAAAAAAATAAAAAAATAAAAACACATAGGGGCAATAACACAATATTTCATCAATGTCTACTGTTTCATAATAGTTGCTTCTAATTTTGTTTAGAAGAAGAGTCTTAAATCGGTTCTATATATTGCAACCAGGTATGTTTTTTTATAGTACCTGTACACCTGCACCGGAATCATTTCAACTAACTCTATAGTTGGAAGGCTTATGTAATACATTCCATTGGCTACATCAAGTGAATGAATTATTTAATAATTTTGAGAAAAGGTATTCCATTTAAGCTTCCCTTTCTATATAGCCAAGCTGCATACTGAACTTTTTGTGTACAGTCTTGCAAAAACTTTTCACTACAGAATTTTTATTTGTAGTAGGATTAATTCATTAGCACATTCAAGAAAGTATCCTTCATCGTTTGGGACTGTCCCACACCTTGTCGGACATCCAACAGGTCTCTCCCACTAAGAGGCTGTAGCAACCATGAACTGTCCCAACACCTCACAAGGGGACTATACGGTCCCCACGAAGAACTGCAGTCATAGGTGAAACACAAAATAAATGGAGTGCTCATCGAACTGTCAGTCTCGCAGGCACTTCTGAGCAGACGTGCTCTTGGCTTACTTTAGGGTTAAAGGCCTAGGGTTAAAGGCTGACCTGCGGATTAATCACTGGGTGAACAGAATAAAAAGAGAAGTCCCTTTTGATGCAAGTGGAGTGGCAACTTCTTGACCCAGACTACTTACCACTGCGGACTTGAGGAGTTTTCTTTGCTACCTTTACACTTTGAGTCTTTTTTTTTTTTTTTTTAATTTGGTCAAACTGCCATAGAGTGAAGGATTCTCCCAGGGTCTACTGCCACATTCTTCCTTTTGGAAGAGAAAACATGTGTCCTTGTTTGAAGAATTGGTCCTGAAGCAACTGCTAAGCCATGGGCCTCGGAACTTATCATTCCCTTCGGAACAGTCAGATGTGCCTGCCAGTGCAGGTCAGTGGTTGGTTGTGCTAGGCTTTCTTCTGGGCACGTCCGCATGCATACGTGCCCTCAGTGTCCATGCCTGCATTCCTCCAGCTTCCGGAAGACTTCATTATCTGGACAAGTGACGGAGGTAGAGGGGGGTTCCTATGGGGTGGAGAGAGAAAAGGAAGAAGGAAGAGCAAGAGGATCCAAGCAGAATGAGAGGAGAGAAAGAATGGAATCCAGAGTCGGTGAGAGCAAGAGAGCGAGAGAGATTGGATTGAGATCTCTTCTATATGGGGGGGGGGGTACCTTGTGGCTTCGCTCCCCATTCTTTTCTACCACCAGACTTCTCCATAGACTCTTCCTGCATCTCCCGGTGTTGGCCAAGACTCAGAATACGCAGAAGCTGAGATTTGCTAATAACATTTTAAGACTGGATAATGACATCCAGATTGTTTTTTTCCATCTTGGGGATTTGGAGCAGCTCTGAGAGTTGCAAAGCCAGTCTTGTTGCAAGAATATTTCTGAAGGCCCTCACTGTCTGATCACTGGCTCTGGGCTGCTGGGCACAGTGGTACAGCCGTCCAGGGTGGCAGAGACCACCTGGGATATGGAAATTACCAGCAGCCCAGTTTTGCATTTGCCGGAGTACCTGAAGTGTTCTGGGACTTTGGATTTCTGTTGTTTCTCACAAACGTCTCCTTAGGGCAACAGGCAGCAAACATGGACCACGTTTTGCCAGAAAAGCCCAAACGGATGATGGCTGCTGTTGTCGATTACTGGCATTTCAACAGGACTGTATTTTAATTTCAGAGTATATTTACACAGCTAGGAAGCAACTGTGGACAAGGATGAAATGATAAGCTGTATTGGTGCCAAAACAGGACTAGAAAAACAGGCTGTTCTGAGAATGGCCTGCAGCCCAAAAGTCAGTGTTGAGAAAATTCTTTCTCCACCGGCAATATCTTCACTTAAAACATTAACACTTAAAATAAGGCTTGGAATCCCTGTTAAGTAGCATAGTGCACGCTCACAGTAGGTCCTTAACGAAAGCCTTCCGTGCATGTGCACATGGAAGAAGCACAGGTGTGGCTGGGTGTGACCTCCACACTGCTTGCTCCTCGTGTCTTTGGTTCCCTTGAACCAGAACAGGATTATCGGTGAATGAGGCCAGCATCCCCAGTGGTGACAAAAGAGGAAATCGGTAGAAAATGCATCATCCAAGTTGGTTTAACTCAGCGCTGTGGCCTGGACAGGTTCCCAGGACATCCAGCCAGACGCAGGGCCTCCGGGAGTCGTGAGGCTCGGTTGTGTGTGATGACAGAGGGGGAAGTGGGACGTGGGGCCAGAGGAGCTCGGACATGCCTCTGACCTCCAACCCGCTGGTGCACCACTTTCCTGCTCTCCATCGCCTCCAGGCTGACCCCAGGGCCCCTGGACAGTTGCCCATTTTCCTAATGGACACATTCTTTCTTCATCAACAGTTCACATGGAACATAGGTAAAGGAATCCAGCAATTTCTGTCTTCTTTCACTGCCTGTCTGTTGCTTACTCGTTCTGTGAGTTCTATTTGCTTTGGCTCAAAGTGCCTCTGGGTACCAAAAGCTACATTATTCTATTCGACTGCATGTAAGCCAAGATCCTGACCATCCTGGTTTTGTTGTTGCTGTTTTATTTGTTTTAAAGCTCAGCTATTTTCCACTCTGGGCAATTACAACTCTGTTTACTATGAATTCCATGGTGGAGGTATTTCCCCCAGCCCCCACCTACAGGCTGCGCTGCGAGCAGTAGCTTGTCACCATATTACCCGAGCAGGGTCAGGGATTCATAGACTTGGGGGCCTTCACTTGAAGGTACCAGTGAGGAGTGGGAGGGGACAAGACAAGAAGAAATCTCTTTAGGAGAGGGCCGCCGGGCTCAAAAGAGGTTAAGACTGAAAAAAGTGTTGCTAAATACAAAATGCATTGTCTAGAGAAAAATACAGCATCGTCTGCACCTTGTAACATGGTATGATTAGGCAGAGTGGAGCTTATTTCGGGAGTATTTACTTGATAGGAAATCCATCCTTGCGGTCCCAAGACACGACTGATCCGTCCTGCCCTCTTGCTCTGAATACGTCCCACCTCTTTCACACTCACCTTCCTCTGGTCCTTGCGCAGAGTTCACAACTCAAATCGTCAGATTCTTTCAGTTGCGAGGGACAGAAGCCCCACTCACACTGTCTTAAGCAAAAAGGGAATTTGGGGGTTCGTGTGTCAGGAAGGAGACTATGGAAGTTCCAAGGTCAGAGGAAAACAGTGTAAGAGTCAGACCTCGTGACTGGAGCCAGGATTCCCCCCGGCCCCCCACTGCCACGTCACTGTCACCTCTGCTTACGGTTGCTCAGCTCAGTTCTGCAGGCGGGAGCTCCCCAAGGGCAGGGAAGGGGCCACGACTTTAAAGCCGAATATTCTCGCCCTCCAAGCTCAGCAACCTGGAGGGAAGAAGTTGTCTCACGACTTCCATACACAATCCCAGAAAAAGCTCTGATTGTCTAGCTCAGGGCTAATACTGTCCCAAAGAATAGAGTGACCTGATTGTCTAATTTCTGTCCTGAGTCTACCTGTGGCCCAGGATGTGGGGTCTATCACCAGATGAAAGGCAAGAGCCGGGGGGCGGGGGGGGGGGGGGAGAACAAACAAAAAAAACCCAAATACGTCTGGCAGTGAAAAACAGCAGTTCCCAGGGTCCTCCAAACGCCTCCCCCCACCCCCCATCATAAACCTTTCAGCTGGAGATGAAAAGGCCTCAAGTCTGACCTGAAACATAACAGCAAATTAGATCCTACCTGGGAAAACGACCTGAATCACTGCACAAATCATTCTTGCTCTCTGTGCGTCTTACCCGAGTGCCGCGGGTCTCCTGGGAGTCTCCCTGATAAGGACCAGGTGTGGAGTCAGCACGTGGGGCTTCATTCCCGGCTCTGCTTTGTCCTGAGGAGTTTTCTTAACAGTTAATGCCTCTCTCTGTCCTTCGGTGTCTTCCTGAGAAAAGGAATCATAATGCCTCTCACAGGGTTGTGGTTGGGGTTCATGGGACAGTTTGTGTGGGTGTCAGACCTGACAGAGAGTGGGTGGCTAGTGGAACCATTACGGCCCCAAGGCAAACAGTGACTTTCCCGGGTATCTTGATGACAAATCCTGGAAATTGGCTCCCATACAGGAGGCCGGATGGGTTTCTCGGTCCTCCCAGACATGTATATTGATTAGGAATTTTGTAGAGTTGCTTAGAACAAATGGGTCCCAAACTTCCCCATTGGTGTGCGGGGGGGTTGGGGAGAGGGGGGGAAGGCGCTGACTGGGCGTTATTCCCACGCACACGCCAGTCTCCTAGACCTCATCCTCTTTGAGTTTCTCTGTCTCACTCTCTCTCTCTCTGCACATTCAGGAGTGTACACATTTCTGTCCAGCACCCTGAAGTCTCTGGAGGAGAAGGACCATATCCACCGTGTCCTGGACAAGATCACAGACACCTTGATCCATCTGATGGCCAAAGCAGGCCTCACTCTGCAGCAGCAGCATCGGCGCCTGGCCCAGCTCCTCCTCATCCTCTCCCACATCAGGCACATGAGGTGAGGCGTCCCTGGGTTCCCCACAGGAGCACCATAACGGACGCGAGCCCTCAAACATGTTAGCGCTGGGCTGGAGAGTGCCGGTGCCTGAATGCAGACAGACCCCTTGGCACAGTTCCTGGCACGCGGGAGGCGTAAATGTGAGGGCAGAGGAGGGAAGAACGCCATCTGGCTAGGGCATGGGGCAGGCGTCAGAGAGCTTTCCTAGAAGAAGTGACATTTGCGCTCAGTTGGAAGCCCGCACAAGGCCCCGAGGGGGGGCGGGGGAGCAGTGTGCGGGTTGAGGGAGGTCGGCTGTGTTTGGTCGTTCACTTTGTCCTACCAGTCAAGGCCGGTCTGTGAGCACTCCTATCCTCTAGGCCCTGGGCGCATCCCTTATGCTTCCTGTATCATTCCCCCTACGTACACTCAGAAATCCTGAGAGAATCTCAGTCCCTATGCCTCAGTCCTCATGGAGAGTCAACACTAACTCCTCCATTCCTCTCAGATCCCTTCTTGTCACCCCTCACTGCCGCTGCCCGCATCCGAGCCAGCGTTCCTTCTGGATTTCTGCAGTGGCCACCCAACGCACCTCCCTGCCTTCAGTCATGACCCCCCCCCACTGACCCATTCTCCACACCAGAGCCAGAGTGGCCATCTCATACCGCATCTACTCACGTCATTCTTTGACTTAAAACCCTGAAACAGCTTCCCATTGCTTTAGTCCCTTTATTTTGCTTATATAACTTCTGTGCTCTAACCCTAGTTAACTTTCGAGGGCTTCCCGAGAGTCTGAGCTCTGGCCGCGAATGACTGTTCTCCGAGTCACGGGTGGGCTGCAGGTTGGTTGGCGGCTCTGTCCATCCCCGCTGGGCTCGCTCCCGCACCTGTGGGGCAGCTGACGGAGACGGGCACAGCTGGGAGATGCCAGGTTGGCGAGGTGACTCTGCTTCCGGGGGTCTTTCAGCCTCCTGTACCTGCGGGTTAGCTGGGACACACTCTTCTCATCGTGATGGCAGAGGTACAGGAAAGCAAGCCTGTAAGGACAAGTTCATCGTCATCTTTTAGTTGAGTCACATCGACTAATGCGCCACTGGCCAACGAGTCACACAACGAGGCTTGAAGTCAAGATCAGGGGCGTGTGGCACGGGGAATGGATTCTTGTGACCAGTAAGCTAATCCATCATGGCTTAGGTATTCTTTTCAGGAAGGGTCTCCTGACCCTTCGCCCAGTTGGGATCTGCACCCTGTTCTTCCTGATTGCTGCTGCCCATTTTATTTTTCTCTCCGCCCAATTAGACTATAAACTCTCTAAGGCAGTTACCACAACCCATCTTGGATAATCTGTGCACCCAATACCACCTAGCTTAGGGCTTGGCACATAGGAACCACTCGATAAATATTTTGTATAGGAGTTAAGGAAGGATATTAGCAAAGGAAAAGGAGCCTTTCTGTGCCAAAAGGAGAAAGCAGTCTTATTTCCATTCCAAGTAGCCATGTAGAGTGGCTGGGCAGGGCCTTAGTGGATCCTAGTCCCAGGAACAGAACTCAGCATGCGGGGGAGTGATGAAGAAAGTGGAGAAAAAAAGAGAAAGAAAAAATTCTTTACTCCAGAAAGGCCATAAAAATGAGATGAAGGGATGATACTAGGGATCAGGTACCCATGTGGGATGAAGTCTATATGGCTTACACCCAGACCCTAGAAACGAAAACGAAATTTCTTTTCTTAGTGGCTGTGAGGGAAGAGCCAAGTTGTCTGGAGGGTTGGCTTAATTTTTAAGGGGCTTTCAAACCTTGAGATTATGCATCATGTGGCAAGAAGCTTATCCCATCAAAGTCCCATGAGTCCTCCTCTCTGGAGAGAACCCTGAAAACTGGTAGCTTCTTGAAAAAATAAATGTATCTTTCTTTCTTTGTATCTTCCATAGTCCCATATATGGCATCTTATATATTGTGTAGGCTCACAACATCATTGCTGAGTGAATGAATATGTGAGTAAATGGATGAATGAGAATTACCTGAGTATTTTCCCTACCCTGTGAATTCAAAATTCCCATCTGATGACTTCCACTTGGCAAAGTTTGAGAGAGAGTGATTGCAGTTGCTGTTCTCGGGGATTCTCTACGTATCTGGTTCATAAACAGAGGACTCACCTTGGCCAGACAGAGTGGGGGACTGCGTTCAGAGTACACATTTCCAGTCCTTTCCCCTCTGTTTATTTTTATGAATATTACAAAGGGGGAAGCAGGGGGAGTGTCATAATAACAGTCCTCTCCCAGCTTTCCCGGCTGAGAGAGTAACCTTCCCCTTGAAGAAATGTACTCGCTTTTGCTCCGGGCTAGGAATGTCAAAGACGTCGTAGAAACCATATTGCAGATGAAGGTTTTTATTTGTTGGTAGGAATTGCTGAATTTTCAAATCTGTCAACTGTTTTTCAGCAGTAGCAAGCCTACTTAGTTAAAACCCCAATATATCTGCACTAAATTTATAGGCCTCTGGTCGTTTTATTGGTAACATATGGTGGAGGGCAGCAGCAGTGAGAGAACTCTCTAGAGTTTGTTTGAATTGTGTGAAAAGCTGGAGAGAAGCTGCTATTCTAGTGAAAGCTGTGAGCATTTTCTCTCTCACTGGGGCACACGCGCACGCGCACACACACACACACACACACACACACACACACACACACACTAATGTTTTGGTGCCTTGTTACATCCAGCCTAAATCACAGGACTCTGCTTTATTAAGTTTGGCCCCAGCCATATGTTGTTACTTAGAACACTTAACACCAGATTTCTTGTGACTATAAATGTGATTCATTGGGTTGCACGAGCAAGACAGTGTGAGATCCAGCGGGCATTTAACATTAACAGCATTTTAAATGAAAAACAAACAAACTCCGCTTAGACATGTAATTAGATTGTGGTGTTGTAAGACCTGAACAGTCTGATGCTGGGTTTTCATGGCCTGTCTCCAGCTTGTGCTGACTCTTCTCCTACCAAAAATGGCAACTATTTTCCAGGGCGCTCTTTTGGTCCCATATCCTCATGATACTTAATTCTTTCTAAAAAAAATCTCAAGATTGGTAAGAGCTATTCTATAGTTTTTCCATGGGTGGTGGGGTGGGGAAAGAGCAGAGTTGTGCCTGGGGGAAGACAGGGGAGGACAGAGGTTAAAAGAAGAAATGCCATTTGCCCACATTTCCCTGTGTCCATTTGCCCCATATTTTCTGAGCATCTAGCACATTCTTGGCACTGCTCTAGGCCGGCAGGATGGGCACATCACTGCCCCTCAGGGAGCTTGCCCTGACTGTGCTGGAATGTGTGAGTGTGGCAAGAATAAGCCTGCACGTGTCCAGAGAGGAATTTCAGGTTGTCCTAGTGCTGGGAGGAAAACAGAGTAAATGCAAGACGACAGCTAAAGCCGTAGGGCCTTCAGGTCACTGAGACTGTGGCAGCAAAAGGCCTTTCAGAGGAGGTGGCATTTGAAGGTTTGGGGAAAGAGCGCCCAGTGCAGCAAGTGCAGACACCCGTGTCTGAAAGTGAAGCGCTCAGTTTCTTCCAGCTCTTTCTTAAAAAGCTCAGTGTCGTTTTTCATTCTAGCACAAAAGGCCGCGTGGCTAAAGAGCGTGAGCCAGGGGAGAAGAGGCAGGGGGAGCTCTGCGAGGTCGGCAGAAGTCACATCAGTTAGGCCTTGTAGAGCATGGAAAGAAATTTAGATATTATTCCGATTAAATGGCGAACACCTAGAAAGTCTGAAGCAAGGGAAGTTCTTGAACTGTTTTCCGCATTTTAAAAAACTCCCTCCCCCATGGCTGTCTTGTCCCTGTTCTCTTTTTACATGTAATGCTAATAGAGGGGAAGAGAACCTCATTTGAGTCAGGGGAAGGAAGTCACCTCCCTAGCAGACCCTGAAATGGCTCTTTAAACAGGGAGAAAGGTTGGCAGGCAGGTGTCTTTGCAGTTTGCCTCCCTTCCCCTTCGTAGGTGTCACAGCAGAGCCTAGAGCTTGCAACGCGCTAACACGGTCCTGTCTGTGTCTCCCGCCCGTAGTAACAAAGGCATGGAGCATCTGTACAGCATGAAGTGCAAGAATGTGGTGCCCCTCTACGACCTGCTGCTGGAGATGCTGGACGCCCACCGCCTGCACGCCCCCGCCGGCCGCACGGGTGGGAGCGCGCCTATGGAGGAGATGAGCCAGAGCCAGCTGGCTACCACGGGCTCAACTTCATCACATTCCTTGCAAGCGTATTATATCACCGACGAGGCAGGGAGTTTCCCCACCACGGTCTGAGAGCTCCCGGGCCACCCCACGGTCCCGGTCCCCGCGGCATTTTACCCACGTCGTACATCGCGATAGCAGAGTTCCGCGCCTGCGCACACTCCAGCACGCACCCGCCGCCGTGGCTTTCCGATATGAGTGGCCATTTGTTTGCTTGCTCAGTTCTTAGTGGCACGCCTTCTTTTGGGAACAGCCAAAGGGATTCCAGGGCTAAATTCTTTGACTCTCTCTCTCTCTCTCTCCCTTTGCTACATTACTAAGCATGAGGATTCTGTAGCTTTTCATGACCGAACTCAGTCTACGAGCTGGGACTCAGGTGACTGTGCATTTAAGCTACTTGTTGAGACCCAGACCTAGAGAGTGGACATTTCATCTCTGTGAAGTGCTTTTTAGTGGATCTAAGAAAAAGCCACAGAAGAGACTTGAAAGTGGCTCCTTTAATTGCTGACTTGGAGAAAGCTAGGTCAAGGCTTCATGATGGCATGGTCTTGTATTCCTATAGTAACATAGCATTTTATTCAAGTAATACCTTAAAGCTTTTGCTCTGTTGCATGGCTGAAGCTGAATATGCAGTGATTGTCTACTCATTTGCCCTATAGGAATACAAGATGCCCACAGAGAAGGAAGGCCCCCTCATTGCCAAAAGTTTGTCAACTTAATACACTGCACCTTCAGATTTGCTGCATGTTCTTCCACTGGTTTTTTGAGGACACTATGTGCGGGTCGTGGGTTCCAGTTCATTCTCGCTTCCCACGGACCTACGGAAAACAGCAAGTTGAACCCCAGTTAAGTCACCTACACATACACCAGTTTCCTTGTAAGGGATAAACTACTGGGGTTTGTTTTTTGCTTTCACTTGAAAGAAAGCCGCCTCCCCCCAGGACTTGCCGTAATCAGTTTCAGGACCTGTTCTCCTGTGGTCTCACACTCACCAGCAGAGGGCGCTCTGCTTGGCTCTTCCTGGTGTGTAACTCACACCGAGGGTGAGTTCATCACAGGTAGTAGTGCCCAGCACAGGACCAAGGGCAGTTTAAATCAATGGGCACCCTGGTGACACTTTTAGCCCTGGGGCACTTGGGTCAATAGTGAATGTGCATGATTATTGTAAATATTAGAGAACAGGAGGAAAGTAGGGTAGCAACCGGAGAAAACTGAAGGCTCACAGTGACTCTGCCTTGGGCTGTAGCTCTACCCAGGAGTGCCCCTGGCAGGCGCTGTGTGCCCTGTGGGGCTGCCCTGGGATCCGTGGGCGGCCCTTCTCTTCTCACCACCCTGACTGGAAGGAGAAGCAGTAGACAGCTGTGTTCCTACAGTTGGCCCAGCACACTGCTGGGTGGGGCTAGAGCGCCAGGACTAGAGGCTCGATACTCAGGCTGCCTGGGACCAGGCGCTCTTGGTTGTTTAGAGCTCGTCCAAAAACCAGGGATTGGCCTTGGGGAAAAAATTCCCCCAAAGCACATTTCATTAAACTTCATAAGCCAAGAGAGCAGGACTAGAAGTGGGCGATAGGAATCCTTTGACCTACAGGCTAAACAAGAAAGGCTCAGTCCAGCTATAGGGCAGCCTACCCTAGGCCTGTGCTTCTCTCGAGCAACTAGGGTTTATCTCTTCTTCTCAGCCAAAAAGCAAGTTTGGTTTCCTCCGGTGACCTCATTGTCTATAATTCAAACCCCGTTGAGAGGTGATATGTTGCCAACAACCCAGCCAAGCTTCTAGGCCTTCTCTTGGGATGCCTATTTCCAAAAGTGGATTTCATTCATTTCTGATTACTTAGTAAGTGAGCACCAAAGGACTGGGAACCTGGGAGGGCCAAAAAATAAAAAAAGTTCTTTTTTCATATATGTGCATCTGAATTTAGGAGCAATTTTGTGTATCTGCAGTAAGAATATGTTTAGAACATAATTCTTTTGTTGTTGTTTTGTTTAAGAAGCACCTTATATAGTATAATATATATTTTTTTTGAAATTGCAATGCTTGTTTATCAGACAATTGAATGTAGTAATTCCGTTCTGGATTTAATTGGACTGGGTTAAACATGCAAAACCAATGAAAAATATTTAGTTTTTTTGTATAGCTACCTTGTCATGTATGCAGTCATTGATGCCTAGGGCCTGGTGATTATTCATTTAAATGAAGATCACATTTCATATCAACTTTTATATCCACAGTAGACAAAATAGCACTAATCCAGATGCCTATTGTTGGATATTGAATGATAGACAATCTTATGTAGCAGAGATTATGCCTGCAAAGGAAAATTATTCAGGGCAGCTAATTTTGCTTTACCAAAATATCAGTAGTAATATTTTTGGACAGTACCTAATGGGTCAGTGGGTTCTTTTTAATGTTTATACTTAGATTTTCTTTTAAAAAAATAAAAACAGACAAAAAAATTCTAGTACTATAGATGATGTAATACCAGCTAAATCCAAACAATAATAAAGTGGAGGGTTTTACATTATTCATCTAATGTGTTTGTATTCATGTTAAAGATGTTACTACATTTGAAATGGGCAGAGAACACCAGACGGTTGGAATGTTAGCCCAGGAAAATTCAAATAATTTTAGAATCTCTTTTCATTCTTATTTGAAGTGCCACTAATGGACAGCTGACACTTTGCGGCTGATACCGCTGTTGGGGGTAGGGAACACATTGTATCTCCCCCCTCCCCCCGCCCCCCCCCACGCTGAGGCAATTTAAGTTTCGAAAGATATAATCAACCTGGGGGTTAGGGTAGGGTGGGGAAGTAGATTCAGGAATTTCGGGAGTGGGAAATACAGTAGTAAGAGCCTTGCAAGTATTCTGAGGCACGTGGATACTGCACCTGGGGTATGCACCGGGCTTCCGTATTCCTCTCGTGCCCTGCGAACTACGAATGACAACCATTTCTAAAGTGGCAGCTGGAGTTCTGCGGAAGAGCAAGCATCGTCCATGGTACAGTCTAAGGAATAGCTAGCGGTCTGAGTTTCTTTAGCTCTGGGCTTGCGGTAATGATTCTGGAATGCTGACGTGCAACCATCAGAAAGGCTAGCTAGTTCATCCAAAGACCCTACAGAGGTTGCAAAATCCAGCCCCAAAGGAAGTGGAGTCATTGGTTAGAGTTTCCTCTGAACCTTGCAAGGCTGTCTAACCATGCCATATCCCATGCCTTTTAGGGGCTGAACAAATAAGGGACTTCCTGATAAATTCTGTCAATCACATTAAGGTGTTCTCGCATTAAAATCTTATACACTGAAATGGCCACTGATTTAGGCTGTTGGTTTAGAATACCCCTACATGAAACCAATACCAAATCCCTTCCTGTTCATACTTTCCCACTCTGAGATGGACTGTGGATGCCAGGAATGATCACTAGGACCGTAGTAATAGCTAATATTCACAGGCAAATCCGCTTTGGGAAACGAGTTATTCCGAAGGCAGTTAGAGTCGTGTAGTATTTGTGAGGCAATCCCGCTTCCCTTCGGTGCAAGGCTTGGGAGAACGATCCAGATTACACTGCACACTTCCTAGGTGAACTCCCTGAAAACTTATACTCTCAACTGGAGCAAAGGAATTAAACTGTGGTCCCAAATACTCCTCTTTTCACTAGCGTGATTCCTCTGTTTCTGACTGCATCTCCTTCTCATTTGGGTTAAAGTGAGCGTGGCCTCTTTCTATGTCATTTGTAATTGTTTTCTAAGTAACCGCTGCCTCTACTATGGCACTTCAATTTTGCACTGTCTTTCAGAGGTTCAAGGAAAATTTCTATTTTTTTTTTTTTTTGCATCCAAATGTGCCTGAACTTTTAAAATATGTAAATGCTGCCATGTTCCAAACCCATCTTCAGTGTGTTTGTATAGAGCTGTGTCCCCTGGAAACAACATACAGCCCCATGAGCAGGTGCCTGAGATGTGGACCCCTTTGCATTCACAGAGAGGTCATTGGTCATAGAGACTTGAATTAATAAGTGACATTATGCCAGTTTATGTTCTCTCACAGCTTATAAACGATGCTTTTTGTGCACAACCTACTCTTCAGTGTAGAGCTCTTGTTTTATGGGAAAAGGCTTATATGCCAAATTGTGTCTGATGGTTTAATATGCCTTTTCGCTGATGCATACTATTACTGATGTGATTCTGTTTTGTTGCAGCTTTGCTTTGTTTAATGAAACACACTTGTAAACCTCTTTTGCACCTTTAAAAAGTAAGGAGTCCAGTGGGATGCTCAAGCACCTGTAAACAATTTTCTCAATCTATTCGATGTTCAAATAAAAAATTAAACAAATGACAACTGGCTCGGTTTCTGTAAACTCCCTTCGTGCTAATGGTTCACCACTGATTGCCTCAAATCAGGGTGATGGAATGCAGGGAATCCCGAAGATCCCTCCGATGCCAGGCTCCTTCCCCCCAGGGATAGGAGGGAGTGTGTGGACATTGGAGATGTGGCCTCACTTCCTTGATCCACCACATACAAGGCTTATGACCACTGGCAATGAATTTTCAGAGCTTCCCCTTCCTCGTCAACAAAATGGTGACAGTAAAACCTAATTCACAGGGTGGTTGTGAAGATTACATGAGGTGCCCTCATTCTCTACGTGTCTCCACAGTCTGTCCCTTATTCTCCTTCTCTGAACACCAAGGAATGGAGTTGTCTTCACGTGCCGTGTGTTATTTCCAGGGCTCTCCAGCTTTGGGGAGAGTGTGTCAAGGCTGGAATGGTGACTGAAGGTAGATTGGACTCACGAACTGGGTCCAGATCACATTCTCCAACATGATACATTCTTACGCCTTTAGGGACATTTAAATTAAGAACTGCCATATTTAGATTTGCTTCTCCCAAAATACAGAATATATGCCTCAGGGAAGCCAATTTTCACAACTTGTATTATTTACACTATGGACTATGTGCATCAAAAAGCTAGTTTTATGTTCGCATTCATGGTTGCTTAAAATTGCAAGATTTAGAGCAATTTTAGAGCAAAATTTTAGAGTAATTTTTTAGAGCAAAAAAGCAGCGCTAAGTCCAGGCAAGAGATGTTCACTCAAGACAGAGATACACTTCCTCCCGGAACTGCCTGCAGACAATCTGGGACACCTGGTTGAAAGCACAGGTGCAGTGACTCCCCTGCAGCAGGAGTTTCCTCGGCGTGGATGACATAACCTCCAAGCCAAAATGTGGAGGTTCTCTCAGCAGAAGGAAAGATCTTTGATTTTCCTTTCCACCCCAAGTTACAACACATGCACATTCGTACACATAAAAGTACCATGTACTGGGTGCTTCACAATGCCAGATACCAGCTTTATACAAATTTTTCTAGGTAATCTTAACCTAGTTATGATATGAGGGTAGATATCTATTACCGTCCTTACTTACCGGTGAGGAAACTGAGGCTCAGCACAGTTAAGTAAGTTTCCCAGCATCAGAAATCTCATGAAAGGCAGACATCTGATCAGTTCTCCTGACTGTAAAGATGATTCCCACTTCAGAAACTGGGGTTTGAGCTTCTTGGAAGTTAAAGCCACATAGCACCTATGACGAAATTTTAAAGATTTATTTATTTATTAGAAAGAGAGCGTGAGCAGGTACCCACGTGTGTGTGTGTGGGGGGGAGTGGAAGGGGCAGAGGGAGAGGGAGAGAGGGTCCCAAGCACTCTCTCCCCTGAGCATGGAGCCCAACACTCCATCTCACGACCCTGAGATCATGACCTGAACCAAAATCAAGAGAGGCTTAACCCACTGAGCCACCCAGGCACCCCAGTACATATGGAATTTTAGTCAAGATCAGAGAATGTGCTAATTTTTTATTTAAACAAGTTTGACATTTTATGAGTAGAAAAATTCACAGGAACTTTTAAGGCAAAATGTGACTCTTTAAAGAATTATGGTATTTTGGACAGGAAGCTTAACACCATGTCCCTCAAGTTCTGAAAAATATGTGTCCCCCTCTCTTTCCGGTGGGTGGCCCTTGGACAGGAAAGCTTGCGAAGCACTTCTTTTGCTATTCTCCCTGACACTTAGTGCCAGAGCTTTTTGGTTTCTGAGGTTGTACCAGGCCCCCTTCCTGCCCCTGGTTTCTGCCAGGAATGGCGGGTGAGCTGAGGAGTGATTTTCCTCTGTACCTTGGCACCCGGAGGAGCTCTATTTCTAGCTGATGACCTGAGACCTTGAGGTCTGAGGCAGCGGCACCCCACCAGAAGTGGGGCCTTCAGAGGTGACCGTAGCTAGGTGAGGCTCACCCTCTTTCTTTGCCACAAGACCAGCCTCTATCTCATGGCCGGGGAATAAGACCACGGCCCTCGGCCAAGGCACCCGGTGTCAGGGTAGAATGGACAAAATAATGGCTTTCATCCCAACTAGATGAAAGTCAAGGGAAAAAAAAACAAAAAACAAAACTGAAGCAAGGAAGCATTTGGGAAAACATTTTCTGAAGTGATTTTGAAACCGGGTGGGAGAACTTCAGTGGCCAGACCAGTGAGGAGCAGAGGGAAGGAGTCCAAACTGGCCAGTTCTGGATCCTTTGCCATGAGCCGCTCACTCTGAAGGCACGAGACAGCACTCTGCGTGACTTTCCAGACTTGCTACACTGCTAGGCTTTTCTGCAGCACTCGACCTGTCATCAGATGCCTTTTTATCAAGACATCAACAACTGTGAGAAAAGCCAATGAAAGGTTTGGGAGCTGATAAACACTTTTTACGGGATGATTGAATTCTTGAGTTCACCCCAGGCTCAACAAAGTTTCAGCCATGAAGATTCTTGAGAATTTCCACATTTACAACCAGAAAGAACACGTGGGAATGCTGAGGACCCCCAAACACAGGCTGGGGGCCAGGAGGGAAGAAGAAGAAGAGGGTGCAGTCGCAAGAGGGAATCCTGTCAGTACCAGTGGCAGCTGCCTTGTGTGTCATCCTACTGCCTCAAGGACACCAGGTGCAGCTGGCTTTCTGGGGTTCAGCCATACCAGGGAAGCATGTCCTTCAACAGGAAGGGAAGGGCTGAAGGTACCAAGTGAGAACTGCCCCCTGCTTCACTGGGGATGGATTACAAACCACAACAAGTCACTCATTCACTTATTTTTGAATGTATTATTAAATGCTTAAAAACGTCCCTTAACAGTCCTTATAATCGGGGCACCTGGATGGCTCAGTCGGTTCAGTGTCCAATTCCTGATCTCAGCTCAGGTCTTGATCTCGGGGTCATGAGTTCAAGCCCCACATTGGGCTCCACGCTAGGCATGGAGTCTACTTAAACGAACACGCAAAACAATCCTTATAGTCGAATCCATTCTTGAATGCAAAAAATAAAATGTGTATAAGGAAAAGCATTAGTAGATTTATGAAAAAAAAAAAAAAAAAAGGAGGTTTGGGTAGAGAAGCTTGTTTTCATTACTTGGCAATGTTGGTACCAAGCCCTTCTAGCCTAGGATCATGAGACCCTGGGTCCAGGAAGTAGAAAGACCTGGATCCCAAAAGAACAGAACCCAAGGCAGCTCCAAGCTTCACACTATGGAAAAAACTGCTGAGCTTTGGACTATGCTAAAAAAAATAAAAAAGGGAAGTCAACATCGGAGAAAGCAATATGGAGATTGTTAATTTATTCTGTACAACTGCATAGAGGCAGAAAGATAAAACAGGTTCCCTCTCAAATTTCCTGTGTTCCATTTCCAGTAAAACATCCTGACAAGTGGGTCCTCTTGTTTTCTAGCCCCCTAGCCCTCTGTGATACTGGAGACTCGAGCTCTCTAACACTGGCAGGCTGCTAGGTCTCGGGGGTACCACAAGGCCACCAGGAGAAGAAACTGCTTGATGAAACCCCAGGGAAGGGGTGCCAGGACCTCACAGAATCAAAAGAATCCAAAATCCTGAACAAACAAGGTTTATCACCTGCCTAACTATGTCACCATCTGGGTCCCCGACTTCCCACTGCTGCTGAGCTCTGGGAAGCCAGGGGTGCACTTTCTTTGCCAGTGGGAAGTAGCCAGCTCTGAGAAAGGAGCTCTGCACAGGGTCCAGAACCCTTGCCCTCCCAATGCCAGCTCTCACAGTGGAGGGAACAACAAGAACCCCGGAACCCGGCAGGTGCTCCAGCTAGGACACAATGTGATTGCTGATGGGCCAGAGGATTTGCCGAACTTTGTGTGCCTACCACCCAGGAGGGAAGATGCCATTTCCATTTCAAACATGAACATTACAACCCTCGCCCTACCCCCATCCTGCCCCCCAAACAAAATCCAACAAAAACAACTGGGGAAACAAGGAAGAATTTTCCATGGAAGCCGGAGAGGGAGGAACCCCAAAAGGCAACCAGATTGAGGTACGGGAGGACTGATCAAGCGCTGAGCTGCCGCAGCAGGGATGTCATTCCGAGCAATCCTATCGGGACGAGGGAGTCTTACTGGCCCCAGGGTCACACTGAGAACAGCCCTGCAGCCAATGTTGTTACTCGGGCAACTCTTATCTCCTGGATGGGCAAGCGTTTCTCCTCCCGGAAAGATTTAAAAATTAGTGCGCGCTCTGGAAAGCTCTTCCCATAGCTGTTTCCGAAATCAGTTTGATATTAGAGGAAACAATCATCAAATGGCCAGCATATCTGTCCCTTCTTACTTATCACGCACCACACAGCACACACACTGATGTCTTCAATCCTCCACAGAACCTCCTGCGGTGGGTACTAGTATTATTCCTCAGGGGGCTAATGAGGCACAGAGAGGTGAGGTAACTTGCCCAGACTACACAGCTAGAAGGTGGCCCAGCTACGGGGTTGAGCTCGCGGGAACCGTGGCCCTTGAGGCTCCGCTGCAGGGGAGGCTCCTTCATGAGACATGGACACAAAGGACTTTATAAACGTCCAGGACCTTCGCTCCCCTATCAGTTTTCCATTCTGAGCAGCAGACCCCGTGAGGGTGGTGGAGGACAGGAGGGGCTGAGCCCCATGCAAGGTCTGGCTTAAGTAGGCAGAATGTTGTTGATTAGGTGCAGATTTCAAGGAAAAAGTCAAGCAGGTGAATCTGCGGCGCCTGTTCCAGGGAGGAAAGGCATATTAGAAGCCGCCTGGGCCTTCCTTCTGAGGGGCTGCTGCCGTCCCCGCCCCCACCACCTCCGGCGACCAGGCCGTCCCCGATGGAGCCATCTCACCTGCACGCGGTAACTTCCGGAGGAGAGGGTAGTTTAGAAAGCTGAGGTGTTTCTTGAACAAATGAATCTCCCTGGAGGATGTCTCTCCCAGGAAAGCTCTTCCCTGGGATTCACTGAATACCCTGATTAGGGAGTCTTTCTTCTGAAATTGGGGGCTTGCCCACCTTTGCCCTTCCGCCCTGGAACTGGAACCAACAGTAAATTCAGGATGACCATCCAGAGCGAAGTCAGCCATTAAGATGGTACTTTTAATAAATGACCCCCGACCATTTATGTTGAGCATACCCAAATTGTTTTTTTAATTAAAAAGCAAATCAAATGTCTCTCATGCAAGAACAGAAGTACCCTTTTTTTTTTTTTTTTTTTTGGGCAGAAGTACCCTTTTGCTTGATTTTAAAATTATCATTATTACAGCAATTAGGATCTCAAAAACGAGTCATGCTCCTTGTCACAATTTAAATAATGTGTTTCAAATAGTTTCTCCCCCTGATGATTCTGTTCACAATGTGAACTCTTGAATTTCATATATATCTTCCTAAAAATTTCCTTGCCTTAGGCAATTAACATGGGTTTTCTTCCTACAAAAATGGGAACATATCATAGACACTATTCTATAACTTTAAAAAAAATTAACATCGTCCTCAATAAATAAATACAGATTAATCTCATTTTAAAAAAATAGCTGTATTATAGTAAATAGTACGTATGCACTCTAATTTATTCAACAAGCCCATGCTGGCTTTTTGACTGCTAAAAGCTAGTGATAAAAGGAAGTATCCCCATCTTATTCCCCACTGGCATTGGGACAATTGTCTGTTTGGAAGTTGACAAACTTGTTACTGCACGTCAAAACTACAAAAATGACTCCAGGTAGATTATAAACCTACTGGAAGAAAACACAGGCAACCATTTTCATAATCTTGGAGAGGAAAAGACCTTCTTACTATGAACTATCCAGAATCTATAAAGGAAAAAGAACCTGTCAGATCTGATGACGTAAAAGTTAAAACTTTCCGTGTAACTAAAGGAACCATATAAAGTCAAGACAAATGATATGCGGGGTTATTAATTTCTCTAATATAGAAAGCATTCCTTGGAAATTGTAAAAAAGTGAAAGAAAAACTAGAGACTACTGAAGACATATAAATGAAACACAGAGGCAACACAAATGGAATCATCGTATAAACAGGTCATAGAAATGCAAATTTTAAAAACAATGAGCTACTATTGCCCTCAGTTGGACAATATTTTAGAAAAGTGGTAACACTTGGTTCGGCCCTTCCAAACTTGTCTTACTTGTGGCAATCACCAGAGGACTATGGACAAATACTGATCCTCAGAGATCGTGATTTAATTGGTTTAAGGTGAGGTGTGGGATTCTACATTTTTGTAAGTTCCCTGAGAGATTCTAATGTGCAGAATTTAGACATTAATAACTTGGGAATAATTTCAAGTGTAATCACTACACTACACACTACACTACACTATACACCAAGTGTAAATCACTACAACTTTTCAGAAAATAACCGGGCAAATTTATTAACATTTACAATGTACATACCTTTCTGATTCAGTAATTCCACCTAGAAGAATGCGCTTAGGGAAATAAAAGCAGCACCACACAAAGATATGCATGCAAATACCTACAAGTCTGTTTACCGCAGCATTGTTTGACAGCAAAAATCTGGAAGGAATCCATCGTCGAAGGAAGATCCTGAGGGGTCCAGTGGAATGAACACGTATGTACTGAGGTCTGCAGAATATTGTTAAGTTAAAAATGCAAGTCACAGAAAAATAAAAATAGAGTTAATCTTTAAAAGCAGTATGTGTGTGCTGTTTGAATAAAGAAATCAGAAAAATCAAATTGAGAGATGAATGAGATCAGAAACTGTTCATTTTTCTTTCGAAAACAGGAAAATCTTTTGTAGTTCAAATGGTTTTTAACAATTAGCCTTTAAAATAGACACATATAAAAAAGAAAAAGAAATGGGGTTTGTCCTAAGATGTATTAAAACTTGTAATAAAGTAACGGATATACTGTGCCAGTATATTAGTGGTCATATTTATACTATTTACTTGCTATATATCTATATTATATAATCAGACATAATATAGATATATACATTATCAATATATAATCAGATATAGATATATGCATTATCTTTATAATCAGTTATTCCATATACTGCTACAAATAAGACAGCAATGGAAAGACAGATCAACAACACATGATAGAGTCCAGAACAAAAATCCAGATTTATGTGAATACTTATTTGATGAAGTGGACAAGTCTGTGGGGGAAGATGGGGAATGGGGAAATCGCTTATAACATGTGCTATGTGGCCCGCGAGGGAGAGTGAACCAGTCCCAAGATGGAGAGATCTGGGGCAGGTGGTGGCCGAGAGCCCAGAGTGGTACTTTGCTAACGAGTTTTCAGGCAGCACAGACGTTACGGATCCGAACCACACTTGGAGCACACTGGCCTGGACAGACCGCACCCCTGCAGCTTCCGGTCAACCTGTAAATCCCATAGAGGTGGGGTAGGGGAGGGAGGTGGGCTGTGCTGGGTGGTCTGGGGTCGGGGTGACTGCTGGGAACTCTCCCCAGTGTTGACAGCTGCTTGGCAGCTTCACTTTCTGAGCTCAGCAACTGCCTCAAGAATGTGTCCAGCAGGATTCGGCCTGGGCTTGGAATGCACATCTGTGAGGCGCCGACCCCAGTATGGGGCAGGAGGACCCGGATTTCTTCTCCACCGCCTGTGGCACTAATGCAGTCCGTCAGGGGTACCACAGCCTACCAAAGACTGTCTTCTGATAGCTGGGGTTTTCAAATTCAGTTATGTTCCTGCTCCTGTATTAGGTAACAGGTTAAAAAAAAAAAAAAATGGCAAGACTGATTTATTTTCCCGTGACCTTTATATTTTAGAAGGATTATACCCACGTCCCAACTGGCTTCCACGGCTCCCCAGATTAAATGCTCCTCGTTGTTCAGCGTGTGGTATGGCAGTACAGCATGTCACCGTGTTTTTTATTAGCAATTCTCAACTGTCCGACTTCTCTAGCCTTCCAAGATGCTCCGTCTTCAGCACAGTTCCAGTGAATTCCTCCGGTACCTGTCTTTGCCCAACATCTTGCCCAGTGGCAGGAAATTCCCCCGATTGACCCGGTTCTTTCACTTACTCATCCGAATGAGGATTCTTCCCAAAATTCAGGCTCCTCTGTGGCATTCCCAAATGGATTCCTGGTAGGGATTTTAAACTTTGAGGGAGACGTTAGTGAGAAGCCGGAACTGAAAAATAAAAGCCATTCCTTTTAAGTTTCATTGTCTCTGGATTAACTGAGGTCTGACAATCAGCCTCTTATCACAGTGTATTATTAAATCTAAAATTGAAATGACCACTCTTGGTAAAATGCCCCTTTGTGTCACCTGAATTTGGCGCTGCTCACGACAAAGCTGGAAACAGCTTCCATGCCCGTCCGTCGCCTCACCTGTCCCTGCTCCCACAGACTAACACTCATGCTCTTCAGAAACGCATGCCACCATCACATAAATCAGGTGACGAAGAAGTGAAAAGAAGGAATTTGCTGCCAGAAAATTACAAAGATCATCACACGAGAAGTGATGGGGCCCTTCTTGGCTGAGACCCGCCTCCTGAGGTCTGGGGCAGGTCACACACCACAGTGGGCATTTGATAAACACTGTGACAGGAGGGGAATGTGCTCTGCCTGGTGTGTCTGAACCTATTCAGCGCGCCCTCTGAGACTCTTCCTTCCCCACAGTTCCCCGAGGACACATCTGGTGATGCCGGACTGGTGGGCGGCAGGGAAGGAACCCCAACCAGTAGGGCTGGTCTCAGGCCCATCCACACCACCTCCCGGAGACCCTGTGTCTTTGGCCATGATCGGCTTTCATGAAACAACTCGCTCCCCCTCTCTTTGCTTTACGATCTCTTCTGTGGCTTGTCAATAAAATTCTTTAGCTTTAGTTTCTTAATAATTGGCCCCGGAGCATAGGCTGTAAATCAGTCTACCACAACCTGCCTTTTGAACAGGAAATCTCAGACCTCAGCTTGCTGAATTTCTCATTCAAGCCTTTTGAAGGTGTCTCTCCTCTTCATACAAAAACAAGGGAAACTGCTGCCGCCCCATTTTCCAGGAGGCAACATTCCTGCTCCCCAGGGGCAGTTTTTCTGAAAATCTTTCACTCTTCCCTGGATTTCTTGTGAAGTTACTGCTTTGGGTCTCCAAGCCTTCATTTCTCCATGTTAGCTCTATGGATTTTCTCTTTCCACACTTCTAACATTTCCTGGTTGCCTGTGCAAATCTCACTATATTCACGGTCAGCCAATGGCCTGTGCCTTGCCCTGCCTCACCCCCCACTCTCAGGATCACCGGCTTCTTCCAGGCCACAGCAGGGCCCCTGGTAGTCTTCATTCAAGAAATGAGGGCCCTTTCACCCCCTGAATATTCTTTTAAACCCCACATCTTGTCCCCAAACATCCTCTCTTTCTCTCTCTCTTACCAGGGTTGCTTGGTGAGAGTTCTCCTGATGCTATCCCGTGTCCCCTTCCTCAAGAGGCACGTAAGAGCATGAGGGCTTCAGGCAGAGGTATCAGACTCATTGGTGGCTGGCTTGGTCCTCACGAGACTGGTCATATCACCCCTTGGGGAAAGCCATGACCTCATCATGGCGTCAATGTTTCCACTCGTCAGGACTTTCCACTTCTGTTCTGTCCCAATGTTGGATTAAGTCTTCAAAAATTTAATAGGAATGCACCTCACCCATCCCTCTGGGTGCTTCACAGGGGTATTTAGAAAGGCACGAATAGACTATACTCTAAGATTTTTCTTAGTAAAAATCAAACTTTCTTCTCAGCCACATTTAATACTTGATTCTTCAGTGATGGGAGATGCCTAGTTAGTCAGGTAATCATAATGTGGAGAAGCAAGGGCTCTGCAGTCTCTTGGGGCTGGGCTCTTCCATGAGTAATGTCTCATTGTGTTGGTGATTTTCCTGAGAGTGGCAATATGTGTCTCTTATAGGGCTGGATTCCTCCAAGCCCACTACTTGGGAGCAGGAGGGAAGTGAGGTAAGAGCATGGCCCCATCTCAGGGGAGGGCGCCTGCAGCTCCATTCTCTGCCACAGCTCACAGCCTTTCCAGAAGCAGGAAGATGGGAAATATTAACACAGGTTTCTCTTCTTTAAAATAAGAACAACTCTGATCTGTTCCCTGAGTGAGGTTCTGGGGGAAAGAGATATGAATAACCTGTCAGTAGAAAACAGAATGCCCATGTGAGGAAAATTCAGTAGTGGGAAGTCTTGAATATAGTCCAACAGTGGTCAGGGAAGTCTTCAGGGAGTTGGTGGCTTTGTGAGTTGAGTCTTATGAGAGAAGACAGAAAGAGGCTTAAGAACAAATCTGTGGAGGTAAGAAGAGATGAGGAAGTTCTTTTCAACAGTCAGTCAGGCTAAAATCACCTCAGGTGTCTGTTTCTAATGAAAGCTCCCAGGTCGTACCCCCCAGAGATGGGATTAGAAGGTCTGCAGTGACCCCAGAATTGGGAAACCTAATAATCCTCAGGAACCCTCGTTGAGATGTCACTCAGTCTACAACATCATGGAAACCATGGCAGGCAGTTTTAGGTTGAGTACCTCAGTCTGGTTTAAATTCTCCAGGTAGAGCAGGATTTGTACACTAAATGCCCACAGGAGTTAGACTAGGACGGTAGTGAGAGGAGTTAATAGGATATAAAGGCAAATGTAAAACCTGTCTCTTCCTGTTCAAGTGACAGCAACCACGTCACCACAGCAATGACTGGCATGCAAGAATATGCACCCGAGGCACCAGAGCTTTCTATACTCAAGGGAAGCCTGAAACCTGGGCTTTATATAGATCCTCCTCTTCCAATTATTAAAGGATGGATTAAAACGCCATGAGCACCAAGCGATTCCACGATGGCTGCTGGTTGGCAAGATCAGAGGGGCAGAATAAAATCTTATTATATTTGGACTTGAATGGTGGATGAAAACTGTATTTCTTCTAGTAGACATGAAAAGCAATAGAAGGTTTTGGAGTAGAGTAGGGATGTGAACAAGAGTGCTTTAAGAAAATCCACATAGTTATTGAGTATCCTTGGGTTGGAGAGGAGATGTGGGCTCAGTGAGAAGATTAATGTGGGGTTTCTTCCAACTGGGCAAAGGGAATTGAGAAGAAAGGGGGCTGTGAAAAATGCTGGGGAGTAAGAGGTCAGGAGATACGATTAGCTGTGAGAAGAGGAAGCGGAAAGAAATCACTCAGAGTCCTTTACGTCTAAATGTGCGCTCAGCGGAGAGCCTGCTTCTCCCTCTGCAGCTCCCCCATGCTATTCTCTTGCTATTCTCTCTGTCATAAATAAATAAAAATCTTAAAATAAAATAAAATAAAATAAACGTGCCCTACCTGTAACCATCTTTTTTTCTTTAATATATACTTATGTTTCAGTTTCTCTCATTCTGCAAAAAAGATCATTTAGGTTGTGCTATGATAAGTGCCTGCTTAATATTTAAATTTAGAGTCATTTCTTTAGGGGGAAGAAAAAAAAGCACAGACAAGACATTTTATAGTATCTATAATAAATGCAAAGAAATCAATACAAACAAAACTTGGCTTTAGCAAACTGTACATACATAAATATCTTTTTTTACTGTAACATTCAACTTTTTTTCACATAAAGCCTTCCATGATCTTATTTATTACATCCAGTTTTTCTTTATACCTTTAAAAAAAGTGCCTTTAGATTTACAGCTTGTGCTTCTAAAGCAAAGGTTAGAATATCATGCCCCAAAGGAAAACAAGGTAAAAAGAAAGGTGCCATATAAGCTCTTAAAAATCGTATGTTACAAGGTTCTAAAATCTCTTCAGCACTGGTTGGTTGGTAGATTGCTCGATGCCAACATGGCTCTCAGGAGAGTCCTTTATTGAATGGATGGAGCAGCATCGTGGGAGAGCTGCTCAGACAGTCTACTGAAGTCCTTGGGTATGCATAGAATGAGCCAATGGCCCAGCATTCATGCGTCCAGAGAACGTTGGAGGTCCTTAACCTCTTCAGTGCTGAGGCTCAGAGTTTGTCTGTCTGCTCTCCTGTCATTGTTTACGATCCACCTCCGAAGTCATGATTTTCACCCACGGGATATGGAGGAGAGCTAAAGCTGCCACACCGAGGGCATTTGCCAAGATTCAGGTCCTGTTTTTGCTAGCTTGGGATCGCTTTTGGCCAAATCCTCCTGATGCTACCAGCACCGCTGCAGACGGCGTCTGCTTGGTTCAGAGCGGAGGAGGGCCATTTGTGTATCTGAGCATGGGGTGGAACGATCGGGCAAAGTTGTTGGAGAGGGCACAACTATAGTCTTCCTCTGACATTGGAACGAGGCAGGCAAGCCCGATGAGGAGCAGCAGGAGAAGCTGAAGTGGAAGAGCCGCTCGGAGGACTCTGAATAAGAAGGCTCGGCCGGACCGAGCTGGCGGAGGCTCAGAAAGGGAGGAATCGGAGCCACCTTTTATGGACCTGAGAGGAGAATCAACATCAATAACTCAAATATCTCCAGTGCTCGATGGATGCTGCTTTTTGCTTCCTCACCTTCCTGAAAGCTAAAGGACCATGCCAAACCCAACCCATCCTGGCAATGAGCTGGCAGCCTTCTGCAGTATGCCCGGGTGATCTCCCCACCACCACGGGAAGAGTTTTTTTGGACACATCACTGATGAAAAAAATAAACATTTAGTCAGTCAACTAAAGGCAACTAATTGGGCTCAAATCCCATCCCTTAATTTGGTAAAACACTTTCCATCAACAAAGATAACTGCTCTACACACATCCTACCAGCATAGATTAAGTAGATATAGGATAATTAAAATGTGGATGTTTGATGCAGGACATTTTTGGTTTAAGAGTATCAGTAGCACCATTAGGCAAAATTAGTTGCTGTCAGAATTATGCAAAGTATCCCATCTTGCCATCTTGAATGTGCCGAAACCTATGCAGCAAGGTTAAGAACAGCGGCAGCCATCTTGAAGAGACTCATAAAGTTTAAATAATCTTAGAGTATACCCTGGTTTCATCTTGCACTGAATCAGCATCTGACCCTGACCCAAGTGGGTTCCTAAGCTGTATGTACAAGGGTGGCGGCAGAGGTAGCCTACAGAACACTCGTGTGAGACGGCATAGATTCTAGGCCGATCCTATCGCTAGCTCTGTGACTTTGGGAAACAGACACCATTTTCTGAGAATAGATTATCTTCTTGAAGGCTCCTTCTAGACTCAAAGTTCCACGTTTTCCTATCTACTTTCATTTTCCCTTCTACTTTTAAATAGTGCATTAGAGATTAAGTATGAATTTCAGCACCCATAAGAAAGACTGCAAAATTTTGAATATGGAAGTCAGTCCTGGGTGAGGCACACTATTTTCTCTTTGTGAGTATCCACTAACGTCTTATTTGGTTACTACTAGAAAAGCCATAGAAGGAAATGTTATTTACGAGAGGCATTTTGTACACACATACACATGCACACAAAACATTCCAGAAACAAAAAGAATATATATACCAATGAGACACATTCTCCCATACCTACTATGAATTTCCTAATGGTGATAATATCACTAAGCATTATAATATCACTAAAGGTAAGGACACTGAATGTGAGGCTACTGGAGAAATAGGAAGGTGTAAAAACTATATTGGTTACTCTGTACATTTTTCTCATGAGAAAACATTATGTTTCCAGGTATCCTATAAGCCATTAATTTCTGAAAACAGATTATATTCATATCAGTGAGGGATAAAAGGTGGCACCAAAGAAAATAAATGTTAAGATAAAAAACAGACATAAACCCCTTAAAAAGGAACAGAGGGAGTACTCAAAGCTTTCTTATTACACCGTCAAAGACATATGTGAGACAAGCATGCTAGTCCTGCAGGACCTCCAAACAGCCACGTACCACACTGTGTTTCCAGAACAGTTCTTGCAGTGTCATGAAAAAAAACAAAACAAAAAACAAAAACCAAAAACAAATCATTGGCCCAAACCAGGCCTGTATTCTTGTCTGAGGTCTACGACTAACATCTGTGTAACCTTGAACAACTCACTTGACTTCTGAGTGCCAACTGCTTCAAACCTTCCGAATTAGATTAGATGGTCTTCCAACTTGAAAGTTCCATATTTTATACATTTTACATCTTCTACGAGTTGGTCAGTATAGGCTACCAACGGGGAGGCCATAAGAGTTTAATCACCATCTAGTGGTCAAACTGATTAACTGCCCTTATGCTCAGGCCACTGAGTTATTCCTCATGAACTGAATAGGAAAGGTTGTATATTTTTGTGAAAATATAGTAGAGCATACATGAAGTATGTCACATACCTATTAGAGGAAGGAGAGAACAGAAATTTCTCAAGCTACTAAATTATAAAATATTCATGTTGAAATAAAACCTTAGAGAATATCTAGTCCATCTTCTAACTTCAGACGTAAGTGGCTAAGGAGAGCTAACATTTAGTCTTCTAATTGCTGGGCAACACACTAAGCATTTATCTTATTCTCTCATTTAATCCGCTTGATAGTCTCCACGTGCTCATTATCGTCACTTTACAGATGATGAAAAGGAGACTCAGATAAAGTAGGTAGCTCAAGGTTATACATTAGCAAGTGGCAGAATTAAGATTTCAGCCCTGAGATTTTTAAGTCCCAGAACTTGGACTCCATGGATAGGGTCAATCACCTGCCCCAAATCACACAATTAAATGAAGAGCTCTAGCAGGAAGTCAGGATTCCCAAGTCCCACCCTACCACACTCTCTGCAACATTTTGTTTTTTGATGACACAAATGAAGGTTGTCCAGGCCATACTTATGTATCTCACATGTAGAAGCAAAGAAGACAACACTTGCATCCTAAAATATTTGGAGGAGAATGGTTTCCTTGGGTCTGAAATAAATGCTTCTAATTGTAAAGCCTCACAGTATCACACAGATCAAGTCAATATTATGGACATGAGAACACTTTGTTTTGAGGCTATTGTACAATCTTGGGCAAGTAATTTAGTCTCTCTTGTCTTCAGTTTTCTCATTTGCAAAGACAAGTGGTGCATTAATATCCTCAAATCATTTTGGCTCTGATAGTTTATTAATTCAATGGTTTGCCTTAAAGTGTGTGGAGAAGAATGGGATAGTCACCCATGAACTCTGGACTGAATTTTCCTTCAATATATCTTTCCTTTGACCTGAAAATACGCCCTGGCAAACACCACTCACCACCCGTCCCTGGATGAGTTACAACGGAGCACCAAAGACAACTCCACATTTCCTCATTATTCAATATTTAAATAAAATGAAGTAGATTTCGAACAGTCTTTTTCTTTAGAAGATATTTAAGGACATTAGTTATGGGCAAGTTTATGCATATACTTAACAATACAATTTGACTGACAGAGGTGAATAGCCCCTGTTTGTCAGTTATTAACATTCTTTGAGCAAGTAAGCCAAAGATCAAGATCAAAACAGAGGCTGCACTTTGACAAGTCCACTCCTGAGAAATACTAGAAAGGTCCCCATCTTTGGAATATGGGCTCATGCGTTAGAGAGTCTGTTGAAGGACATGGCACATTTAACAGCATCAGAGCATTTCTTATTAAAATTTAATTAGCATGTGCCTTCTAACGTTGAAGAATGCTAACCTAGGGAGAAGTAATGGGCTGAGGTAGGGACAGAGGGAACACACAGTGCTTAGTGGGTTTCCGTGCAGTTGACTGCTCTTGGCAATGTCCACTTCATCTACTGAGAAAAATGCCACCCCCCTGGGGCAATTGTCAGGGTGTCAACGTGCCCAAAATTGCCTCTTCTAGGATGAACCTGTACTAGAGCTTTTAGTACCAGCAGGATAATGGTGCCCAGGGAAAAGGGTACTTTTAATATTTATCTATTGACCTAAGAGCTCCTATTTCAAGAGTCTTGGGAAATTTGACAAGGGAAAGAACAAAGACTACTCATTAACTAGTCACTCATCACTCTCCAATGGCCTTATTACATAAATCGATGTGAGTTGAGATTGTGTTTACAGAGGAAAAATGAAATGTGTGAACTTATCCAAGAAACTTAATCGATGGAGCAATTTCGAACCAATTCTGTCCAGCAAAAATGTGCTTATTCTCTTCAAGTAAATATTTAGTTTATCATTTTTCTCACTCCCCTCACTCGGATTTCTGTGTAAATAACTTCCCAGGAGTTGTTTCATCTCTTTCCCAAAATATATATAGTTGTGGGAGAAGGAAGATGGTAGGGGAAGAAGCAGGACATAATAACATACCACACAAAAGAAAGTATGAGCCAGGGATGTAAAAAGCCTGAATAGCTTGTACAAAGTATGACTCATCTCAAAAACTTTACATAATCAAGAAGAATAAAATGAATTACTTCTGGGCATAAATTACTTAAAGGTAAGTGAAGAGAAACTTTCAATTCATTTTGTTACTTGTTTGCTAACATTGGAAGTGTCCTAACAGGAATTTATTGTGAGAAAATACCCAGGTTGTGTATGATCTTATTGTCTGCTCTGGTGTGGATGGTCTTTGTTCCCTGGATGTGTGGTTCAGAAATTTCCAGAATCAATTTAGGATTTCAGTATTCTTTTTTCAAAAAATGACCTGGCTGGTCCTAAGCAGTGTCAGGCAGCCTGGGGCAGCCCAAGCTCTAGAAATGTTGTATAAAGGAGCCCACCCCCTCTCTGGCAGAGGGAAATGATTTACAAGCTAGGATCCAGAGCCACGTAGGCCTGGTTCAAATCTATAATCTTCATGCCTCTAATCCTCAGCATCCTTGTTTGTAAATTTGGGAATACAGACATGCCATGGGGATGTGGTAAGAGTTAAATAAGGTGACAGATACACAATGCTTAGCGTAGTGCTTAGGATACATTAAATGCTAAATAAACACCACAATTTATCATTATTATCTTATGATCATTGTTAAAGCAAAGGTGTGCTAACTCATACCATTAGGGACTGGCTGTATATAGCCTTGTCTCCCAAGAGAATAGTCCTGATTTATTAGTAGTGCTTTCAAAGATGTGATACATTTGCCAAAGTGGTTGACTTATTCCTGGGAAACACTGGGAATGCATACCTCAAAATATTAGAAAAGAAACATATTGGCGCCTTACCCTGTAACTGTTCTCAGCCTTGGTGGCCAGCCTGTCCTAGAAATATGACTGTATAGACTGAGGCTCTCTGAATGCTACGGATAAGTAGCCGGGGCGGGGGGGGGGGGGAGGGGGAAGGGGGGAGCCTGACAGAAAGACTTGAAAAAAATTCCATAAGAAACTGAACAGTGTTTACAGTGAAATGCTCAGTCTTTTTTCCCCTCCCTTCCATCTGCTGATTCTTTTTCCACCTTAGTTCTCTGTGTAGAAGGTGCCAGAGAACAAAGGTGTCTGAGGAAACTTTGCATGTTAGAATATTTAGAATTCGTTTTAGAATTTTTGGTCAAGTTTTGGAATGAAGTCATTGCTTCACTGTATCCAGACTACAGAGCAATCATTCCTTTGCCTTGCTGGAAACTGGAGGAAAACCTTCCCATTTGTCATCTTCAAATAATCCACAGTAGAGTTGTGAAGACTTACTGATGATTGAGTTAGATGACTTTAAGTCAAAAGTAGAAAAAAAGTCCAGCTGGACCACCATAAGCATTGCTTCTTAAGCCTCTTTCATCTAAAAAATGATTAATGATCATCATGAACGTATGCACAGATGTTTTTCAAACGTTTATAATTTTTAAGGAGTCTTGAGGAGCTCCTTGAAATTGATTTAGGGAATCTGTAGATTCTGACACATGGAAAGAACCATATGGTAGTAATTTTGTAAGCCCAGTGCCTAAACATAGTAGGTATATGGTAAATATTGGCATCAATCTATATGTAGGCTTAGAATATTACATACGAGGACATGGAACTGTGGCTATAAAATCAACCTGAAATCATATATAGCACGTAAGCAACTGTATTATTAACACCAGACCTTAAACAACAAAAACAATATAAGAACCCCCTTTCTTCAAATGGATACTCAGTTTCTTCCAACTCAGCCTCTTTCCTCTCTTAGAATATGTGTCTATCATTTTCCATTGCAGATCGCTGGGGTCAACATTCTAACTGTTTGTGCTTTCAAATTTGCTGGACCAGTGCAAGATCAAACACAAGGTACTCTCAAGTCTCAACGTAAAGGAACACCGTGACAGCTTGGATTATGAGTGAAGTTAATTCTTTCCCAGCGGACTCCACATTCCATTGTCGGGGCTGGGTGCACCCCAAATGGAGGTGCCAAGAAATTAAGAAGTCCAAGAATGTTCAACCACAACCTGTCTGCCAAGGTGTTTGGTGAAGTCTGCCATTCAGGTGTAGATCATCTGTATTCCAGATCCTCTACGTAGCAAAGTAAACACTGTGCTGTGTGCTCACAAAGATGTTAATAAACGGCGCTGGACAGAATAGAGCTGAAAGGCGCCTGTGGATGTCATAGTGAGAGTGTGGCTGTCCCAGCTGCAAAGCCCCGTTAGGAGACATGTTGAAGCACTTGCTGCCCTAGAAAACGATGCCTTGGACATTTTCAGAAGGCCCATGTGACTGAGAGAATTGGGGTTGCAGATTGATGTGATATTTGGGAACCAAAGGGTGGTTGCTATTGGTGTTGCATAGTAACGTAAGAGCCTTTCCCCTTTTCATCACCATCATTTGTGTCAACCAAAGAATTGATCTCTGGCATCCTAAAAGGACTGCTATGGGGACATTGCCCATCTCTGTTCACGGCACATCAGCAATTTGTGGGGGAAGAGATGGACAAAACAATGATCTGTCTATAGTACACGATTGGCTTTTCTTATAGGGGACTAAGAGAACATCAGAGCAGCTGTAGAAGTCCATCATTATCTTCAAAAATCCTTGTGAGTTTTTCTCCATTCATATTTCACTATTGATTTATTATGGACAAAAAACCCCCACAAAATTGTCATCAAACCAAACCAAAGGGAAAGAAAAAAAAAAAAACAACACAGTAAAGGAAGGCTTAAAACCAAAAAGCACATCAAAGTACGTTCTGCATTGCTTCAGCTGAGTAGGAATGACTAAATCAAATATCCAGTCCCTTCAGCATGCAGCTGGAAAATGAAAACTATTACTCAGGGGTTGTTTTCAGCTCTACACGTCCTCACCCCTCACCCTCCTTTCAGGAATTTAGATTCCAGCTCAGTAGTGATAAGTTTCCAGAGGGGCAAACTACTTTAACAGTCTGCTTGGGATTGGAATGAAAAATCAGCTCCAGGGACAGTATTTTCACTTCTAAAAAGTCGTCTGGGGGAACATGAACTGATTAGTGAAAGGGCAGGGGAGCACAGACATCACACCAACAACGAAGAAGGCAAAGCACCGCTAACTGCAGAAACAAGGGATCGTCGGAAGCCAGGCGTAAAGCACGGAGTGGCAGCTGTGAGTGGGCTCTCTGGACGTCCCTTGGCAGGGGCGCTGACTGCCCTTGTTTCTAGCGTGAAAGAGCTTGCCAAGTGTCAGGAAGGTGAGTGACTGAGTGTGCTGGCAGAAGAGAAGTTTTAGGATAAGCAAGAGAGAAGGTGCTTATAAATTCTAAATAATGCCAAATTAGGACTTGCCATTTTGAATATTCAAAACCCACAATCTGGATAAAACATGAAAATAAAATAAAAAGCTGGGGATGTTAGTATATTTTATTCAGATTCGTGGGTTCTGTGAGTGGTAAAATAATTCATTGATCTATTACCTGTCTTATTGTAAAATCTAGAAATAAAGAGGATGATGAAAGTCTGCCACGGATCAAATGAGGCTGTGCCATCCACTGCACCGAATCCTCCGTGCACACAGAATACGATGGGACGAAAAGTACCAGACGGGCTATGTATAGTTAGATAAAATTCTGGTGGGATCCAAATATTTTGTGCTCTGGGCTTTACTTATACTTTGCACTTAGAAAAGTCTCTTCCAATTTACTAGAAAAAGGCTGTGCGGATGAAACAAGTAATTTCTCAACTACCCTGAGGCAGACCAGATAGAGGCCTACCTGAATCACTGACAATTTAAATCATGGACAATTTTCATCATCCTCTTGGAGTTCTAGAACAGTGTGGAAACCAGGAGAATAAGGTACCTGCTATGTGGACTGCTGACAGAGGGTCCAGGCTGTGAGAGACTACATTTGCCTCGTGGCTGTTTGCAATGAACAGGGGTAAAGAAAGAAGAATGTTCAGTCCAGGCAAATAAAGACAAGCTACTGAAAAAAAATTAAACTAAAAGTGCGGCAAAGGAAAAATAAATCAAATGAAATGATCAGTACCCATGAATTCAGGAAACTGGCTTTTCTTTTGTGGAAGAAATGAAACAAATTCGTATTTCTATCACTGGTCACTGAGGAAACAGAAATCGTGGTTCGGGAGTCCCCACCATAGTGGGTCTATTTTCCCCCATTTTTCACGGTGGAAACACAGGTGACTACACCAGCCAAGGATTTACTTACAATAAATATGAAGGTCAATATGCCTTGGCACACCATATTTGTGTTCTGGAACACTGAAACAGTATTGAAATTCTTGGTAGATAAAAAAACAACAATGGCAATATGGGATTTTTCTTTGTAGAATGCTGAGGACCCAACAAGTTAAATCAGGGCTAGAATTTGACTCGAAAAGCCAGTATTCCTTCACATTCTTAAACTAGGATCTATAGGAAACTAGTGAATGTAGTAAAAAACAATCCTAAATAAGCTAATAACATTTATCAGCATAGAACTTAAGTGTTTATAACAAAAAAAGTACAAACGAAATCAATACTTTTAAAAACTAAGGAAAATGGGATGTAATAAAAATGAATATAATCATAAAGCCGGACAAAAAAAATAACAAAACAAAAACAAGCTTCTAATTACACAGAGAAATCAAAGTATAGAGGGTAGCAGGGGCCAGATTGGTCTTTCTGTCCTCCCAGAATGCGAGTGAGGCAGCCTCCCAAAGGCTCTGTGGCTGAGTCCTCTTGAGCCATTGCCTCTTTCCAGGCAGCACAGTCACCAAAAACCTTCAGAACCACCTTCAGGAGCTTCTTCACTGGAGAGTTCAAAAGAACCTCCACTTGTCTCATACATTCAATGGTCTCATGAGACGCTCTCAGTTTTGTCTGCTTCTGGCCGAGACGCCCCTTTACATAGAACCTACGTTTTTAGGTGGACTATGATGGTAGTGGTTTGAAGGGAGGAGCCACCAAAGAAATAAGGAAACACCATTCTATCGATGGCCCTTGGAGCAAGGAAATAAAATTTGTCTCCCTGTACCAACCACACATTGAGCCCTCCTTCTTTTGAAAAACAGAATGTTCTTTTCCATTCCTCAGTGCATGTGGGGAGGGCATGCCGCAGGGCTGAGGAAACAACACTTCACTGTGTTAGTGTGTGACAACCCTCTTCTGCAGGGGGACTCCTGCTTTCCCCGGGGGGATCCTACGGACCCTGAGGTAGGTGTAGATACTGTCGCGCCCCAGTGTTCCCTCCCATGGGCCAACTGAAAAGGACCAGTGGAAAGTTACCGTTCTTTGTCTGTTTGGGGTGCTTCTTCCGGACGTAGGACTCACAGATCCCGAAGTGTCCAGTTCATCAGCCGAAGACCAGGAAGACAAATCCTACATAGCAAATAGATTCTTTTAATGACTCCATGTCCAAAGCCGTGATGGCTTGGTAATCCACAACGCATTTACCAGCCCATCCCCATCCATCCTCTGTAAAAACCAAACCATTCCTTGGGCAAAATAGAGTCAGACGACTTTAAGAATAGAACCTAATTCTTCTAGTGTATTAGGATTTTTCTGGTGGTAAATTCGGTCCTGCTGGAAAATACAGGTATAGTTTTGCTATTCCTATGTCACTTGCAGCTTTCTCATTTCTTAGTAACACGGATGTGGATGAGTGCAAGTGAAGGAGGTGAAGGAATTGGGTCTTACACTACAGGTCTCTCGGGCCAGAGAGAAACCAATCGTTTGAGTTAGAAACAAAAGATATTCATCCAGGAGCCTGCTTTTGTAGCATGTCTCGCACTACTCTGTTTTTCAGAGTAGACTGGGCTTTGGCAGGCTTACGAGAGGGCAGGGTGTTTGTGTGTTCAAAACGAGATTTTGCAACTGATTGTTTGAAGTCTTACCAAGCACCTCTGTCTCTACAAATGCATTTCTCAAAACCAATAATGCTGCCACGATGCAGTAGGTTTAAGAAAAAAATATATAAAAAATAAACGAACAGAGGACATTTTCTATGAATTAATTGCCGTCTATGTCAGGAGAACTCACGCCTTCTGGTGTTTGAATACGAAACTCATATGCAGTGATTGGTTATGATCTACCACAGCTGTGTGACTGAAAACATGTGAATTCTTAAATAACCAGGGTAAACTGCAATGTCACAGTGGAGACGGTAAAGGGGTTAGCAGTAACAATTGCAAGAGGTTTTTTGATGTAATAGAATAAAAAGCAGTGTCCTGTTATAAAAGTTTATATAATCCCTTTTTTTATTTTCAGACAGGACTTGTAAGAGCAGTGATTGAGAGCGGGCACTTTATCCTGACAAGTACTATATTCAAAGTCCTTCTAAAAATGGATAAAGATGATGCTTCTTTGGTTTCCTATAAGAAATGTTACACAATGATGTCTGCTTAGAGCTTACCTGCTGACTGCTTGACATGTCTAATAGCTTCTCCAGCTCCTTGATATGACGACTGACCTCCTTCAAGAGAAGTTTGAGCCGATTTCCAATTACATGGACTTTTTCTTTGGCTTCTAAACAGTCTGCGCCTTCAGCATTCACCAGGAGTTGGCAAGACATGTCTTGCAGTGAGGCCACTCTGAGTTGGGATTCCAATAGCTCATGCCTTATTTGCTATGTGCATGATAAGAAATGCTTTACTAACAATTTTTGATAATTGGGGAAAATTCCGAAAAGGCAGAATGACATCAGTTTAACTTAGTGGGCAATTAAACCTAAATATCCAAATGCTGTGCTCACACAGGGAAGAGTGAAGCAGCCTGTGGCATTCGGGAATCAGGGGTCTGGGTTCTAACCCTGCCTCTGCCAAAAATAGTCCCTGAAGGGGACTGAGGCCCCTGAACCTTTCTGATCTCAAGTATTCTCATTTCTTAAAATGATAATATTCTTTCCTGCCTGGTCCACAGTAAGTATATTGGAAGGTTCAAATTGGTGAATATATGTGAAAGGGCTTAAAATATCAAGTATTAGGGAAAAGAGACATAAGATATTCTCTTATACAGAAAGTGAAACATTAACATACAAATGTGGCAAAACTCACATATGTCTAAGTATACTCTGATCTTTGTTCAAGTTTTTTTGAGGGCTATAGTAGTGATTCATTATTTACAACTAATGTCTGAGGTCAAAAGTCAGTAAAAATGCCATTGCATAGCTATTCCGTCTTGGTTTCTAAGACCTTTATGGTACTGAATCAAAAGCTACCGATTCTGTTGGTTAGGTTACTAAGCATTAAATGTTGAGAAATGACATTTTAAAAATACAGAAAGCTACAAAATGCAAATCATTTTCTCCTAATGGAACTCAAATATACTGCTTTATCTTCTATAAAATCTCCTAAGTACACTGCACATTATATTGTCTAAAGTCCTTTGTATAAGAATCTATGCAGAGATTCTGCAAATTTCCTTTTGAATTCAGTGCTAGAAAAAGTTTCTTTCTCCTTGAGAACTGGCATGTTTTCTTCTTTCAGATAATGAAAATAACTTTTCGCATTTTCTTTTTTGTCTTCATTTTCATAAAACTTGGTGACAAGGTTACTGTTTAATCTAAATTTCTTCTTTTTTTAAAAGATTTTATTTATTTGAAAGAGGGAGAGTGAGTGAGAGAAAGAACATGAGCAGGGGAAGGGGGAGAAGCAGACTCCCCTGATGTGGGGCTCATCTCAGGACCCTGGGATCATGACCTGAACTGAAGGCAGAAGCTTAACTGACTGAGCCACTCAGGTGCCCCCACTTAATTTCTTCTTAGAAGTCTTAATCGTCTCTTTCTAAATAATAGTTTCAGTGTCCATAAAAATAAAATTTAAGCTACTCAATATACTCTTACTTTATGCACAGATGTAACAAATACAGTTTAAATTAAAGATAAGTGTAATTGCCAAAGATCCGCGTTAGTAAAAACAACCTAATTAAGATGAAGAACACTTAAGATCTCTACAATTGAGCAATGACTATAAAACCAGATTCTAAAGCTGGTAGACATCATCTCCTAAAAGCATGTTTGCCTCACAAAAATCAGAAACTATAACAAATAAAAAAGAGAAAGTTAGAGACCAGTATGCAAAAGGTAAAAAATAAATAAATTATCACCTACATTGTTTTTCTGTAAATGAAATGGATGACTACTATGACTAGCCAGGCTGCCAGAGCTCACACATCTTACCATGAGCTGTTTGTGATGGTCCTGAAGTGTCTCTGCATCCAGGTTAGAATCAATAGGGACAATTTCATTTTTCCTTCTGTCGATGTTCTCCAGCATAAGAAGCAAACCATGACTCATTTCATGGAAATCCTATGGAGAAAAAAAAATGGAGTATAAAATCATCTTGAATAATATATTTTTCTTTCCCTCACAGCTTAAATTTCTAGTCTTTACAATTGCTATCACTGGCAAAGATATGCTGGATTTAAGGTCTTATGCACAACTCCTTTCTGAGAAAGGCACCGGTGCTGTGGCAATTATCTGAGTTCACATTCTCACCAAAAACATCTAGTTTGTTATTTGAGTGGGGAATTTAGACATAAGGAAAAACTGGCATCAAATACTTAATTTCTGGGTTACTATACAGTTTGGAAGGAAGCAACTCTGCTCCCTTCACTTCTCCCTGTATTCAAACCTTCTCATATTGTAAGGCCTTAATCCGATCCCTATATCCTTCATGCATCCATTTGTTCATTCATTTATTCAACACGTAGTTACTGAAAATCTCTTATGCACGGGACTGGGAGGGGGTGCAGGGGTAAACAACAGCTTGCGTACCTGCTTTCAAGGTATTCTTGGGGCACATGCAAACCTGGAAAGCAGGTTTACCCTGTGCTCTGAATACAATCCGCTCCTGCTTAGGACCTACAAGGCCCTGCATGATCTGGTTGCTAAGTATCTCCCTGATCTTCCTTATCACTCCCTGCCTCTCTGACGACATTCTGATCCCACTGGCCTCTTTTCTGACCTTAAAGACACTAAGCCCTTTCCTGTTTATGGGACATCCCATTGGCTCTGTCTGGCGATATCCCTCCAGTGTCAGCTCAAAGATTCACAGAAGTTCCCTGACCTCCATCCCAAAGTGGCTTTTCTTAGTTACTCTTAGCATCCACACTTGTAAGCATCTTGGTTAAGCAATCACTCGCATTTTTTAAAAGTGTATTTATTTGTGAGAGAGAGAGAAAGCACAAGCAGGGGGAGCAGCAGGCAGAGGGAGAAGCAGGCTCCCCACTGAGCAAGAAGCCTGACGTGAGACTTGATCCTAGGACCCTGGCATCATAGCCTGAGCCGAAGGTAGACACCCAACCAACTGGGCCACCCAGGCATCCCAGCAATTACTTGCATTTTACTGTTTGTCTTCCCCAACGGAAGTAGAGGCTGTGGTGTATCCTGACTGCTCTGCATAGTATCTGCCAGAGAGTAGGCGCTCATCAAGTAACTGTGGAATTGTGGTAAAATGGATGAGCAAATATATGTGATGCTCACTTTCATGTTCAGGAAATGTCTGCCAACATGCTCAGTAAATATATGTTGAATGAATAAATGAGTCAGGGCTGAGATAAACTCATGGGAATAGTCCGGTTAGCTGGATACAAGACGAGGTCCAGCTGCCTGAACTCCTGTTCAGATGCACAGATTCTCCAGTATAATGAATAGTTTGGGCACGAAGTTATCTCGCTCAAATTCTGGTGTTGGGGAATGACTGCATCCCTTGAAGTGACCTTGATAAATCAAGTCCCAGACTCGGCTACATTGGAAATGCGTGACTCCCGCGAACCTGACACTGCATCAGTGCGTCCTGGAGCAGGCCTCGCCACTCTTCCAGCAGTGAGCACACCCGGTCCCAGCGCCCGTTCATCTGGGACAAGCGGTCTTGTAGATCCTGGCTTTTCTCACTGCCAGTCTGGGTGAACTCGGAGCTGCACAGGTTGATGGAGAGGATGATGGCTTTGCGGTGGTCCACAGCTTTCTGGAGCTCCTATAAAGAGAAAGGAGAACAACCAAAGAAAGAAAATACCAATAAAAACATTTAGAGCCTGGTTTAAGACCTGAGGGAATGCTTCACCCAAATTTAAAGATCCATTCATTAAAACCGGCCTTAACCGAATGGCTAGATAAGAGACAGTGGTGCACACCACTGGGGGCCACATTGTCAGTAAAGGAAATGGACTGGATGTACACTTGACAACTTGAATGCGTTTTAAAATATGGTGTAGAGGGAAAGAGTCAGAAACAGAACAATGTGTGCAATATAATAGCATTTATGTGATTTAAAAGGCACATGCACACACACAAATCCACATTTTTCATGCATATATGAATGAATACTCATACAATATTTAAGAATGTTTGCCATGGGTTTCAGGAATGGAAATTAAAAAACAGTGGGGGGAAAAGGATAAATAAACAAAATTAAGAGGAACTTTGCAGGAAGCGCTGATGACCCTGTGCAATGAACTAAGGAGTCTGATGAACTCAACTCACAGCGTGGGAGTCCAACTACAATAGAACCAAACAAACCCAGACCTGGCTCTAAGAGTTCTGGGCAAGAGGAAATGTTCTGGCCAAAGAATCTCATCACTAGACCAATGGGACTCAAGGTTGTATGCAGAAGAATGAAACGGGAAACTTGCTAAGTAGGCAGGTTCCCAGGCCTCAGCCTCCAGCTGTTTGGACTCGATAGGCACAGAGTTAGTGGCCTACAAGGGGAGAACCTGCCGGTGTCACAGGCCACATTCTTGTGATGGTTGAGAGAATGGATTGGGTATTTCAACAGCTAACCAATTCCGTTTGATTTCACAAAAAACTAGGCAACTGATTTTTGCTAGATGCATTTCCCACAAATCTAGAACTACCCCAAGAACTTGTGTAGCACATGATTACCCATTAATGATTCAATATCTGGGTACTTTTTAAACATTCCTAGATTAGTTTCGGGTCAGTGATCCTGAAACCCACATCTACCCATGTTACATTTTCTTCTAAGTTCTCAACATTTCTGTTATGTCTCCAGCTTGTCTTAATTTTTCACTTTCCAATAGATTCTTAAAATGCAGTAATATAGATTTGACCACAGAGATATTATAAGATCAAGGTATATTGTGGAAAGATACTTGGTTATTCCACAGACTTATCTTCAGGAAACAGACAGGAAAGATTGGGAAGGCACATGGAGGGTGGCTTTTTCTTATCACACAGGCTGACTTTCAAGGTCTTATTTTCCCACCCTAATCTCACTTAGGTCTCAGACTCTGATCAACATTCGCTTTATCAACTTTTTAAGGAGTTTGTCATCATACACACTGCCTTACACTTACCAGAGAGGAACTAAAACAATTTAAGTACTCTAGAGAAAAATGTATTTTATAATCCAGAAAGTATAAGTCGCATCTCCCATCTGATGCTTCATCCAGAAATTGATGGGGCTACTGCAGAGGCTATTCTATAAGAAGAAATCTGAGCAACAGTGGGGAAGACTCATTTCTCTGCAAATTTAAAACAACCAACAACCATGGGCACCTGGGTGGCTCAGTTGGTTAAGCGACCGCCTTCGGCTCAGGTCATGATCCCAGAGTTCCAGGATCGAGTCCCGCATGGGGCTCCCAGCTCCACGGGGAGTCTGCTTCTCCCTCTGACATTCTCCCCTTTCATGCTCTCTCTCACTCTCTCTCTCTCTCAAATAAATAAATAAATAAAATCTTAAAAACAAACAAACGACAACCAAAACAAGCCACCAAAATACCACTCCAAAATAAATAACATACATGAAACCTGGGAGACACAAAAGCAGCACACTTAATCCTTGAGCCTGGAGAGCCGAGGGAGCTCCACTGTGAGGAATAGCGTATCTTGATGTTCTCCAAACAAAAAGAACAGACTGAAGGAGCTATTAAAAAACAAACTGGGCTCTCAATCCAGAGTATGCTACAAAAGTCTCCACATAGTAATGCATTTCAAGAACTGTGCTAAGGAGGAAGTGTTAAGACCTGGAGCTAAAGGACATGGAGCTAAAGGACACCATCCTGTGTGGATGGACACCCATTCAGGTCAAAATCAAGTGCACATGCCAGGTGTTTTACCATAATTACTCCACAGTTTTGTTTTGTTGTGTTCATTACACTGCAAATTGCTTCTGTGACTATTATGATCTATTTCAGATGTTCTGCTGATTCCAGAATGTCCCACAATTTCACTACGTCTCTACAAAGTCACAGAGATACACTCTTGGAGAGGAAACCTCTCTAGCTCTAGATACAGACTTGCAGGAACCTGATCATTTCTGCATTTCCTTTAAAAGAGGGTAAACAGGTCCCAGAAGTCCCTGGGTGTTTCATGAACTTTTATGATTAGTCATTCCTTGAGAACCAAGTCATGAAATCATACATGATTATTTACGCGGGGGCTGGTTCTACGACGTGGTCCCTCTTCCCACCCTTCCCAATCTGCTCTATAAATACTGATTTGTGACAGTTGGGGGAGAGGAGGGCATTCCTGTTCGTCTCTATCGACAGCTTCCCTGAGGCTGGGTGACAATAGATCAGCTAGAGCTAGTGGTTTCGTCGGATCAGGCAGTGCACATGGCAGTTCTCTGTGTGGCCACCATGGGAAAGGCGGAGGGCAGCTACCTTGAGCTTTTTTATTTGGAGCTCGATAGCCTGGATGTCGGTGCTGAGCTCCAGGCGCCGCAGCTGCTCCAGCTCCTGCTCTGCCTCCCCCAGCCACGTGCAGACGCTGTTCAGGTCCGCCTGGAACTGCTGCCACTTCTGGAGGCTCTGTTTCATTCTCAGCTCCTTGCTCAGGGCCTGGGCCTGGATGAGCTCCCACCGGTCAATCACACCTGGCGGGACCCGACACACACAGGTTAGTGAGCTGCATTTCTCTGCACAGGATGTCTGGGAAATGCTTTAAACATACGTCGCTGGCTACCGATGAGCAACAACAAAAAAAAGTAATTCAAGCGCCTGGGTGGCTCAGTCGTTAAGCGTCTGCCTTCTGCTCAGGTCACGATCCCAGGGTCCTAAGATCGAGCCTCGCATCGGGCTCCTTGCTCAGCAGGGAGCCTGCTTCTCCCTCTCCCACTCCCCCTGCTTGTGTTCCCTCTCTTGCTGTGTCTCTCTCTGTCAAATAAATAAATAAAATCTTTAAAAAAAAAGTAATTTTTTTTTTGATGTAGTGTTCCATGATTCATTGAGTGTAACACCCAGTGCTCCACGCAATACGTGCCCTCCTTAATACCCATCACTGGGCTCACCCATTCCCTGACTCCTCTGCCCTCTGAAACCCTCAGTTTGTTTCCTGGAGTCCATAGTCTCTCATGGTTTGTCTCCCCCTCTGATATCCACCCCCTTCATTTTTCCCTTCCTTCTCCTAATGTCCTCCATGCCATTCCTTATGTTCCACATATAAGTGAAACCATATGATAATTGTCTTTCTCTGCTTGACTTATTTCACTTAGCATAATACCCTCCAGTTCCATCCATGTCAATACAAATGGTACGTATTCATCCTTTCTGATGGCTGAGTAATATTCCATTGTATATATGGGTCACATCTTCTTTATCCATTCATCTGTTGAAGGGCATCTTGGCTCCTTCCACAGTTTGGCTATTGTGGACATTGCTGCTATGAACATTGGGTTGCACGTGGCCCTTCTTTTCACTACATCTGTATCTTTGGGGTAAATACCCAGTAGTGCAATTGCTGGGTCATAGGGTAACTCTATTTTTAACTTTCTGAGGAACCTCCACACTGTTTTCCAAAGTGGCTGCACCAACTTGCATTCCCACCAACACCTTACACCTGTTAGAATGGCAAAAATTGACAAGGTAAGAAATAACAAATGTTGGAGAAGATGTGAGGAAAAGTAATTCTAACAGGCACTTCTGTTGTTGTCAGCTATAAGAACAAAACAAAACAAAAACAGCAAATGGCTTTGTTTAACCTACCTGCATTTTTAGTGATAATGGGATAAAAAAAAATAACTACATAGGATTTAATACCATAAAAAGCCTTATGAAGTAATAAGCAGTAATGTGCATGAAGATAATATTCAATTGGTTTCTTTCTGCAACAGAACTTGGAAAGCACACATATAAAATAACAGACAAGGAAGTCTGGTGGCTCAGTTGGTTAAGCACTGACTCTTGATTTCGGCTCAGGTCATGATCTCAGGGTTGTGAGATTGAGCCCTGTGTTGGGGTCTGTGCTCAGTGTGGAGTCTGCTTGAGATTCTCTCTCCTTTTTCCTCTGCCCCTTCCCCTCACTCACGCTCTCTCTCTTCCTCAAATAAATAAAGCTTTAAAAATAAAATAAAATGCCAGACAAGAGATGTTAGAGAGAATGCATTGAAATAAATGGGATGTGGAAGAGAACCGTGATGCTGTTCCCCCCGCCCCTTCTTTCAGGAGATCATTGTAACATGGAGAAAAGCTCTCAGGGGAGAATCGTGTAGAGTGAGATGAGCAGCAGAGGGTAACACAGGGGCAACGAGGTATTTCAGGATCTTCTGCTTCCCTCTCTCCTGAATTGAGCACCACTCACTCACCAGCTGTTTGGGTTTCCGTAGTATTCAGGTTAACAAAGCCAGGGAAATTCTCTTCTTCCTCCCTCAGTTTGTGTTCTAATCTCTTCACTGAGTCTATACTGCCGCTGCACTCACTCAGCAATTTCATCTGTTGAGACACAGAAAACAGGCCTCCATCACAGAACTGATTCTCACAAGTGCAAGAGCTTCTGGGGGAAATATCTTTCTAGTTCCCTAAAAAGGACAGTGGCTGTGTTTTACTGCTCTGTGGGAAAAAAAAAATCTGCCAAAAACAAAACAAAAAAAAATCAAGTTCAAAAACATGTTTCTGCAACACAGGACACATTCATATACACGCAGAGCAGTGCCTTGAAGATATACTTCACATACTGGGTTTTGCATGAGAATCCCTCAAAATTTCTTTTATATCTCTGAGTCAAAACAGACTAAAAAGCAATCTGGGATTTAAAACTCAGAGCCCTCAGCTGGCAATACAATAGATAATTTTTGGCAAGTGGCTGCTTCTTTCCTAAATTGAAATGTGGGAACAATAATATTACCACAAATCTCAAAGGAACATTTTTTTTGCATGAAATAATTAAAATACTTAAAAGCAGAAAGTACTATTAAAGACAGCTATTTCATAAGAAAATTTAAGAAATGTTTAATAGGTGTTCAGGGAATAAATTCTAACATCAAAGGAAAACCTTCCAACTCCAAGTTTAATGTCATGTACAGCATTCAAAGAACTCTTGCTCTACTAACCATAAAGTTTTGTTTCAAAGCCTTTAACAAATCACACTTCTATGAAGTTTGACTATTTTTGACTGAGACTGAGTATAATCTCAGTGATGTCAGCACGGTCACCATGAAACCTTATCATTTTTTTTAATGATTCAATATTTGTATTTATTTATTTATTTTAAATTTAATTTTATTTTTTCGGTGTTCCAAGATTTATTGTTTATGCACCACCAAATTACTAGAATTCATACAGCAATTCGGTAATGTGGCAGGATACAAAATCAATGCACAGAAATCAGTCGCTTTCTTATACACTAACAATGAACTATAGAAAGGGAAATTAGAGAATTGATTCCACTTACAATAGCACCAAGAACCATAAGATACCTTGGAATAAGCCTAACCAAAGAGTTAAAGATCCATACTCTAGGAACTACAGAACACTCATGAGAGAAATTGAAGAAGACACAAAAAAATGGAAAAAAATTCCATGCTCATGGATCGGAAGAATAAACACTGTTAAAATGTCTATCTGCCCAGAGCAATCTATACTTCCAGTGCCATCCCGATCAAAACTCCATTGGCATTTTTCAAAGTGCTGGAACAAACAATCCTAAAATCTGTATGGAACTAGAAAAGATCCCGAATCGCTAAGGAAATGTTGAAAAAGAAAAACAAAGCTGGGGACATCACGTTGTCTGATTTCAAGCTTTATTACAAAGCTGTGATCACCAAGACAGCATGATACTGGCACAAAAACAGACACATAGACCAGTGGAACAGAATAGAGAGCACAGATATGGACCCTCAACTCTATGGTCAAATACTCTTCGACAAAGCAGGAAAAAATATCCAGTGGAAGAAAGTCTCTTCAATCAATGGTGCTGGGAACCTTATCATATTTTTAAAAAAAGAAGTTTCACTACAACAGAAGTTGGTATAACAGGCCAAACTGGATAGAAAATAAACTCATGATTGATTACTCTTCTGTAATCGTGAGGATATTAATATCAGCATATATAAACTACAACAGTTCTCTTCCCTGGTTTCAAAAAGCAGTACAGTGGAGTTGTCATTAGACTTAGGGAAATTAATTTTTCTTTCCTTTTACTAGGCAGTCTTTTGGGTGTGAAAAGAAAGTATGAGCCATGGAAGAGATTTACTTTTAAATTCTCTTGCTTAAGCATGTGTAGGAAAATGGGTAGTTCTCCAGGAAAAATTATTTGATCAGTAACTTGAGCAGAGCAAATAAACTTAGTATATACTTTACTAGGTAGGAACTTCGAAAACAGAAGTTTAGTAATATGTACAATTATTTGCCATCTTTTCCCCAAATCCTTCTTGTTAGATTTATTTTCTCCAGAATGAGCATACATAACAGAGGATAAAAATATTCCTAAATCCAGTAAGTGAACCAATAAACCCCAGAAAAGAACATATATATATATATATATATATATATATATATATATATATATATATATAAAATATATATTCATTTTATATATATTTTGTGTTAGTAATCTATTAGCTAAATCTGCTGCTCCAAGGATAACCTTGGCCTCAAAATTATTAGCTGAGTTTGGAAAAAAGCCTAATCACTTTTGGGAGCCAAAGCATTTTGTTGCTTTCAATTAAATGGAGCTCACTGAGTTCTCCATGTAAAGGAACAGGCTGGTCACTAGTAGGTCAGTGTGTCTGAGCACGGGCCAGTTTTCCTCAAAAGGTAACCTGCTAGCGTGGCTTTGTCTTCTATACCCAAACCCATGAGTTCAAGGGTGGTGTGGCGCTTCAATAGCTCAGAAAGCCATGTGCCGCAGACAGACTGTTCTCTGTCACACAACTATGATTCCCAGGTACATGCGGGGATGGCAAGGGTCATGATACTCACGTAGCCTCTATAGCTGGAGTCTAGCTCTGGTCCTGTGGGAGTTTTGCTGCGGATAATATTTTCTGTTTGCTGCATCTGAAAACGGCTCTCATCCAAGGCTTTGTCCAGTTGTCGGATCTGTGACTCTAAGGCACTGGGAGCTCCTGCAATGTCAACCACAAGAACCTTTAACACGCTTGACATTCAAGGAGAAGTTTGAGAAATTACTTCGGCTTAAGGTGGTACAGGAATGGCGTATGTGTGCGTCATTACAAAGCAAATTTAGTACTAACGTGCTGGTGAGTTAGGCGTTCAAAGACCAGACCAATCAATGAATGTGGTTGGCTAGCAGGCCAGATACTGCAAAAAGGTTCTGCGGTGGGCTCTAACAGCCTGTGTGTCCTCTCCGCTTCCAGCTGATTCCCTGAAAATCTACATGTTCTAAGCCGTGGAAGGCCTCTCCAAAAGCTTAAGGTGGTGCCTTTTGCTCCCCCCAAACCAAGAGGCAGTTATATCTCATATTCCCTCTGCAGGCACTTATCAAGCAGAAAAAGATACAATCCTCTGGTTTCTTTCTGCATCTCAATAGAAGATAGCATGCTCCGCAGAAGACAGACACTCGTGGCTGCATCATTCACTGAAGGTGTGATTTCAAGTTAACCATGAAGAGACTGGCTCGGGTTACATATGGGTGGAGACACCAAACTACCAATGGCTTGCTTTTATTTAAAACCCAAACCAAAACCAGAAGAAAGCTAAGATTTTAGCATTTGCATCTAAGCATGCTTTTAGTCAGAGCCTGGAACTCCTGGCTCATCGCCTTTCGAAGTGTGGTGTGTGTTTGCGTGCAAAATGTGCGTGTGTTACGATTTTTGCACTGAACAAGAACATTGATTGTCAGAGTGAAGCTAACACAGGGTGAAAGCAGAACATGTATTAGTAAGCTTTATTAATTCTTTTTTGAAAAAAGTCCTTCTAAATACATCTGGACGAGGTCTCTCACTGGGGATCACTCAGAAAGTCATTATTTCAGTAATACTCCTCTGTTTCAAAAACTAAGTGTAAACTAATACCTTTGCAAGTCAGTATCACATCATTGTGGTTGAACCGCATTCTCTCTGCCTTCCCCCAAATTGCTCAACTATGCTAAACTATAGTTTATCCAGTGTAACATTAAACAAAACTAGTTCCATTTTCCTTTATTTTATGGGGTATGACTTACTAAGGTCAATTATAATTTTTTTTTTAGAGCCAGACATCTGGTCTCACCCCTCGTTTTTATATGTGGCCCTTGAGATCAGGAGGATGAATGGTGGGTCTGAGGTCATGTGTGCAGGCTGGGTGGATGTGGGATGGGAGCCCTGAGCCCTGGAAGTCACGAAGTCAGTATGGCCGCCCTCAAGCAGGGCGCCGGGGCACAGATGCCGAAGACTAGAGCTTCCATCTCCCACTTCCTGCCGTGCGTGGGCATCATAGGTCTATACCTAATGAGACTCATTCCCATTTAACAAGTTGAGAAGTTATTTCACTGAAACTTGATTACTAAAGTCTTATTCTTGGTGTGGATCAACAGAATAGTTCTGGATTTTGTCTGTCTGTTTGTTTCTGCTGCAGCAGTAAGAGAAGGAGGTGGTTCCTTAACATGCTGGTGCCACGGAGCTGTGAGAGGGACAGCAGATGTGCTCAGAGAGGAGGCTGGTTACGGGTGAGGGAGGGAGGCTTGCTTTGGCTTTTTGTGCCTACCAGAGGTATTTCTGATTGCACTTTCTGTGAGTTTTACATAGGCCTCAGGACTTTCGGGGATCATTACATCTGCAAAAAGAGCACAGTCTAAGTTGACAGCTAGATTCCTTGTGGCGGGAAATAACTTTCCTAGGGAAAAAAAGGAAGTTAGTCACTCCAGACAGAGAGCTCTTGAATATACAGAGGAGTGTGAGCATGCGCACCAAAGGTTTCCTAGAATAAATTATCAGAGCTCACACTGAGGATGTTTTATGAGCCAAGCACTGTTCTAAGCACTCATTTATCTTTGAAGAAACCCTATAGGGGGCAGGTAAGTCTTATTCCCATTTTATTGATAAAAAAGCTGAGATCCAGAGGAATTAAATGACCTATCCAAATTTCAACAAATAGTAATTGGCAGAACTGAGATTTCAATCCAGACAGATTCTAGAGCAGCGCTGTCTCGTAAAAATAAAGTGAGCCACATGTCATTTTAAAGGTTCTAAGAGCCACATTAAAAAAAGTAACAAGAAACAGATGAAAATAATTTTAGTGCTTTACTTTGCTAAACCAATATATCCGAATTATGATGTGTAATTACCATAAATATTATTACTATTTTACATTCTTTCTTTGTGCTGAATCTTTGAAACTTGTAAAATGTAAGTACATTTGACACGGCAAATCTCCATTTTGCATGGTCACATTTCAGGGCTCAATGTGTTCAGTCACATGTGGCTGATGGCTACATACTAGAGAGCACTGCTATAGACAAGAAGTGCTTATTAGGCTCTACTGTAAAAACTAAATAGAAATGAGGGAAATCATTTTTTTTTTTAGACAGTGTCATACCCTTGGGAATCCAATGCGAACCATGAGAGACAAGCAGAGAAGGCCTTTTGGAGAACGTGTAAGACACATTACAAGTGCTGTGAATTTGCCTCTGATTATTCTATTTTTACTCACTTTCCTTATAATGTTCCTCTTTCTCTGTCCACCCCTTCACTATATGTGTTTCTTGGGGTTTCGTCTTTCTTGTTTTGCTTTATACATTTTTCCTGGGTGATTTCCTCCCTTCCCTCAGGGACGATTACCATGTATATGTGGATAGTCACCTAATCTGCCTTTCCAGTTCTAGAACTTAAGACCATGAATCTATTGCTGGGTATTCCTCTTGTATATTCTACTGTATCTCAAATTCAGGGTGTGCACAACTGAATCAGCACCTCCCCTTTTCTCGCTGCCCTGCCCCCTGGCCCACAGACACCCACAACCTACTCTCCCTCTTGTGGTCCTCAGGGCCTTGGGCTACCTGCGCCTTTCCTCAAGATACCCAAGTCCGAAAGTTGCCTCAATCCCGGTTCAATCAATCATGACGTAAGGAGGAGACCTGTCATGATTTGTCACTTCTCTTCCATTCTCTCCAGCCCCAGTGTTGTTCCTTAGTTCAGGCCACCATGATCTCTCTACCCTTGATCATTAAATGTTTGCATCTGAGCTCTTCTCCAATGTGATCCCTCCATATAGTATTGAGACAGGTGCTGTGAAAGTATGTTTCTGATCATGTCACCTCCTTCTTAGAGATCTGTGATGGTGCTCCAGAGCCTTCAGGAGAGAATTCCCTTCCACGGCAAGTAGGCTGCTGTTTGACCAGGTCCTGGTTTGCCTTTCCACCTCCTCTTTGTTTTCTCTGTGTCTCCCAGTCTACAGCCTTGTCATTCTGGACGAACTTTGGGTGACCAAAAGCTCTGTGGCTGATCATAAAGCTGGGTGGGCACCCTCTCCTCTCTTCCTCTGAACTTCACTGTGTCTATCTGACTGAACGCCATTTATCCGCTGGGTCTCAGCTCGAGAGTCTTTTCCCTAACGCCTTTCCTCAAAGCTCTGGTTAGTCACCCCTTGGCTGTGTTTCTGTACCATCCTCTCTGAGCACCAACACTTCACATACGTGTTGATCATCTGTGTTTCACACTAGAGTGTAAGCTCTTTGAGAACAAAAGGAACCATGTATCCCTAATACTTATACAATGCTTGTCACATAGTGAGAATGTAAGTATATGTGGGATAAACCAATGGTCATGCCAATTTTTATATCTGATAATCACATTAATACCCAATTATTCTATTATGTGCAATTTACTCTAATGGAGAAAGGAAGAAGATGATTCTGCTTAGTTTACACATTTCAAATATGATATTCAGTCCTTTTTATTTTCTTTCAAGTTGCCTATTGGAAGAGCTCTTTCCTACCTGATAAGCCAACAGCTCCCCTGAGGTAGAAATCTTTATCATCCTGACCCTCTTCATCCTCAGAGGGCAGAGTTCTGGACACAGCAGACTCCAGGTCACGACTGAGGTCATAGTCATGGTCCCACTCCAGGGGGATGGAGTCCACACTGGCAGGGGTGTCTCGTCCCGACCGCTCGCTCCGCAGGGGCTGGGCGAGTGAGAGGGAGGGGTTGGAGGAAGGCTGAGGGGAAAGCATGCCGTCCACAGAGGTGTCACGCCAGTGGAGGTCAGAGAGAGCTGCAGAGTCATCCAGTTCCAGCTCCCGGTCAGAGAGGTCATGCTCATCATCTGGGAGCTAGAAAGGTAGTCAAGCCAACGCCATTACCGCAGCAGTCAGATGATGCCCTTACCGCTTCCTGTTCTGCCTCTCACCAAATCTCAGTGTTCGAGCTTATCTGGGCCATATTCCTTCCTCAGTGGGGCTAATTTAAAACTTCCTATTATCAAATAAGTAAGAATCCTCTGATCCCTTTTAAAAATGTCTTTTAAATTCATCTATCAAAGCTCCAGTTTTTATCCCTGTTGAAATGGAAATAATATTAAAACATACTTCAAATAATTAAGATTAAATAAGGTAAGTAAATAAAGGCAGCCTAGTAGCATGCCTGCAACACAACAGATACACAATGGCGCATTTCAGGAACAAAAGGAAATTACTAATAAAACTTTACCTGGTTCTTTTTTACCTTATATCCCAGAGGCAAAATATTTTTTATCACAGAATATTCCAAATACTCTAATAATATTTTGTGATGTGGTTATGGCAGCAGTTAGGAAAGGGGAAGAGAAAAAAATTCAACTAAACAACTTCATCAATTGAGCAACTGTTTACATTGCTCACTTTCATCTCCTTATTTCTTCTAGAAGCGTCTTTATCTTCCATAGAAGATATGTGCCGAGTAGTCTCTAAGGTTTATACGTATATATTAACTTGTTTCATATCCGCAGCAATCCTGTCTACGAGGTAGGTAGTAGTATTAAACCAGTGTCACATTTGAAGACACCAAGGCAAGAGATATGAAGTAACTTGCCCAAGGTTATGTAGCCAACACATGTCAGCGCTCAGACTAGAACCCAGGTATTCTAGCTCCAGAGTCTGGGCTTTTACCCACTGTCCAACGCTAACTAACCCCACGTAACTACTCTTTAGACTTAGTGACAATGAAAAAAACACATCACATACAGGCAGGCGAATCAGTTTCTTATGGTATCTTTCCACGCGCCCGAAGACCTCCTGGCAGTAACGCCGGAGTTCATCCAGCTCCTCCTCGATGACCGCTGCATCCAACGGCTCACTCTTTTCTATAAGCTGTTCTCCTTGGGCTATTATCTGCTCAATCTTATTGTGGTTCAGTGAAATTTCCTGCTGAAAGGCCTAGGGAACACAAATCTCGTGTAATTTTTTTTATTGTTCACAGTGACATAAATAATTATAAGATATATATTTAGAGAAACCATGCAGGGGATATTGAATTTACCATATACAGTGACAAGCCAAGAAGCTATTACTTTCTAAAGTCAAACACAAAAATTTTAAATCAGAACAGGAGTCAGAAATAGAATCATCAGAATTCCATGACCAGAAAGGCGCCTTTGGCTAATGAAATTTTCTGCCACAGACAGTGTGGGTAGAGAATCACAGGAAAAAACATTTAAACCCATCATAAAGTTGATAGCACTGGTTATCCCTAATGAAAAGCAATGGTAAGCAATATAGTGCCACTGAAATAAATTTATTTTAGAAAGTTAATTAAATATTTTATTTTTAGATTTTCTGATCGTATGTCAAACACGACTAAGAGAAACCATCCAAATGATAATGTCACAAATTCTTCTCAGATGATTCTTTTATTGGTTCAGGACATAATCAGGAAAGATTATAATGATTGGAAAAACAAGGAATTCTGGGGGATTATTGAGACTCATTCTATAAAGTTGAAAAGAGGTTAGCTAGGAGGGTTGTATTTCGGGGATAAATTTTAATTAAATACAAGAATAAGCTGTGGAATAGTTGCAATTATCCACGAATGAAAAGGCTGCGGGGGAGAAGGGAGCATGGTAGTGAGTTCTGCGACCTTGCCAGAGTCTAAAAAGAAAAGATTCAATTACCACTTGGGAGAAATTTCCTGTTGAAGGTTTTAAATATCGGTTTGTCTGTGAAACGACTCGGAAGAGTCAGTGGGGGAGGGGTCGGGCACACTATCTGGGCTTGCTATTTTATGATTTTTTTTTTATCCTGAAAATCTATCAGAATCTATGATTTTTTTCATCCTGAGAATTTATCCTTGCATAATACTCAAGTTGTTAAAACACTCTTCCTTTTAGGGACTCCTCATATCTAATGCGTATTACTCCTATTTTTTAATTAGCCACTGTATTTGAACTGTGTGGTGAAACATCAAATATGCTTAAAAATTAACTTAGTATCTAAGGATGTGGAATATGTGGAATGAAACCCAAACATGAAAAAGTTGGAACATGGAGGTCAAATAAACCATTTGAAGGTGCTAGAAACAAAGCAGAAAAACAAAAACAAAATAAAAACAGCCAAAAAACAAGATTCCTGACACCCTGGCAATGAAGTTAATAATTAAAAATATATAGGCTAATGGTACTTATTTCTGGGTAATGTTCTTTATTTCATTTTTAATATATTTTGTATTTTCTTTTTCTTTTATTTTTTCAGTGTTCCAAGATTCATTGTTTATACCCAGTGCTCCATGCGATACACGCCCTCCTTAATACCTACCACCAGGCTCGCCTTTCCCCCCACTTCCCTCCAAAACCCTCAGTTTGTTTCTCAGAGTCTACAGTCTCTCATGGTTCATCTCTCCCTCCGATTTCCCCCAATTTTGTATTTTCTGAATTTTTTTCAATCAAGAACTAATTTTTTTCAAAAGAGTTCTTTACTATGTTCTTTACAAAAGGATCTACAAATCCCTTCCTTTTCGCATCTTCTTCGCAATTTGAAAAATCACTACTATCTTACCTTGAGTTGCTTTATTTTCGCTTGAACATCACACTCAGAAAAATGCTCAATGTTAGTGAGCTGTAGATCCATCTCTGTCAGCCACACCAGAATGCTGTCCCGCGCAGTCTCAAACTCCTCACGCTGGCCAATGAAATGCTGGATGTGAAAAGAAAATGATAAAAAACTAAAGTCCACGCTGCACCACCAATTCCAATGTTCTTCTGGAAAGTCACTTTCTCAACAAACAATGAGAACTCTGTGATCCTTTACCATATAGATTACCATACAAAGCACTCTTGCCATCCCAATCTTACAAAATCACTGCGATTATGTCTTAGTGTGTTCGAATGGCCCTCTGGGTCTCTAAGCGACAGAGGAGGCATACTAAAGACCTTGAGTCTGCGCAAGATGGAGGTGACACGCTTTTGCAGATTGTCCCATCTCTGGTTGCCTTCGTGAACCATCTGCTTCAGGCTACAGGCGGAATCGGTGCGGTTCTCTCTGGCCAGGCGACGGTACTGCTTGTTGATCAGCTCCAGCTGGGTCAGGCACTCGTGCACCTGTCGCTGGAAAGCCTAAGACCGCAAAGAAGCATGTCAGTGAGGGGATCAGTGAAAGGCTCTCAGCAAGGGCACCTGGCCTCAGCCTGCAGTGAGAGGGAAAGGACAATTTCTAAGGAGGGTTTATTTCTCCTTAGTAAAGCAGAGTAATGGGATCAGTGTGGCTTAAGGACAGGGCGCAGATCAAACAAAAATATGAAATAAACTAGTAAAAAGGAATAACTAGATAAGTATATATACAAATACATATACATGTATGATATATACATGTTCCTATGTTATAGTTTTTAAAATACTGAGCAGTCTGAAAAAAATTTTCCCATGAAACAAACTGATTACACAAAATTTATGTGCGCTGAAATGTGAGTCTGAAAGGTTCAGAAATCTCTGATGTTAATACAGAGAAAAGATATCTGCAAAAGAACTCTCTATGAAAGATGTAACCTCCTAAAAATCCAGAAACTTCTTTAATTCTGATGTCCATTAAAATAATTAAACCCACTTTTTGCAGAAGATGTCTAAATGTAGGCTTTTATTAACTTTTAAGAAAAGCAGTTTAGTAAAACACAAGTAACTTTAAATACAAGAAAATCTGGAACACGCTCTGTTTCTTTTTTGTTGTTCCCATGAATTACTCGGTTTTTATAAAAAAACTAGAGCTGACATGTACCAGCTTACATGGTAGTGTCTATTTATTTATTTAATTTTCTTTTACAATCATTTATTTCTACCATGTTCTAGCAATTGTATTCCATTCTTGGCCCAGTTCACATATCTTGGTTAAATTTCATAACTATACCATCACTTTTAATGATGAAAAGTTAGTTTTTAAATGATTAAAACATAGTCCAACCCACTTGTGTCTATTTATTTTTAAGGTTACCCTATGTACACTTTGGAGTTTCTGAAGTAAAATACTCTTTCTTCTCTCTTCAATATGGCATAGTCCTACCATAAGAATCATTTGACCAAAATAAAATGTTTTTTTTTTCCAAATTCATGTATATGATTTATGACTGGCAGTCATCTTGACATTGGGCAGAAAACTGGACAATCAAGTGATTTGTACTCATTTAAATCACAAAATTCTGTTTCCTTTGGTTCATTACACTGTTTACTTGCTACCACATCTGTGCCTCTGATATGGTTTTCCTTCTGCGAGTTGCTTTAAGAGACTTTGTCTTAGTAAGTCTAACCTCCTATTCTATAAAACAATTTAAATTACTTCCCCAGAAGAGGAAGCAAAAAGAAAAGTTCAGCTTTTGCCATTCCCGGGAGTCATAGAATATGTTTTCCCATTGGAGTGATGGTAGGCACCACAGAGGGTTACCCAGATCCATCCCAAATTTTCATGCATTCGAACAGGAAAAGACTGTCTCAAACAACATTAGGGTTGTTTTTTTTTATTAAATTTATTTTTCTCTTAAGAAAGAACATTAAAAAAATAAATGATAAAATCATTTATTATAGAAGCTAACCATATGGCTAACTTTTGCCATAAAATCTGAGAGTCTAAAATAGCATCGAAAAGGACCGTGCATAATCTGCTTTGTAGTAGAAGCCAATTATAGAAGGTTTAAGCTTTATGAAGCAGAGTGTGGTGAGACGGAGTAAAGGAATACTTCACTGGCTCTGGCTCACACCGGGACGACCTGAACTCGACTGTACGCCCACGGTGGCTTTTCACCAGAAATTTTCTACGGGAAAACATTTTAGATACAAAATTATTTTCCTGGAATTTGGTGGTACAGTTATGCATAAACCCATATTCGGACATCGGAATAACTCTTATTTACTTTACAAAATATTTGAGCTTTTTTTTATAGATTCCTATTGCTGCTCGTCTAGGACTCTTTGATTTTAAATCCCACAAGTACAGAAACCAAACTTCGTATTTACTCTAATAGGTCTCAGTAAACGCCAGGTAAACTGACATTACAAGGTAAAAATAAATTCAGCTGGATTTGGTTGGATTTTTAGTCTTACTTTTAAGCATTTCAGGGAGCTTGCGGCAGAATTAGCAACCAAGAATGATTTTTGTGAAGATACGTCCATCAGGACTTTGCTGTCAGTAACTATGGGTGCATATCCGCCTGTCAGTGGGAAATGATGGAAAAGAAACTTCAAATTAAAACATGCTGATCTTTAGGCTATGTCAGGTCCTCTGTGAAAAAGAGCGGCAGCTACTTGGGCTGTATCATCTCACGGGGAGAGAGCAGACGAAGATCGGACAAGCAGGCAAGAGGCAGTTACTGAGCAGATCCTTTATATGATTATATACTGCTGCTCTTTTTGTCTCTGTAACGGAAAAGTCTTGGGGACTCAAGAATGGCACTGTTTTTCATTATTAATTAGAAGTGGCTTATGATTAAAGTGTTTTATTTATTTTGGACCCAACTCTACTGTATCAATGATTTAAAAATATATATACCTGTTCTCTAATTAGATAAAATGAAAATCAAGAAAATATATTTGGAAGAGAGGTTTTGATGGTATAAAACATCATATTTTCATCTTAGATGGCTGATAGTAAAGGATTATGAAATGAAAAAAAATGCCAAGATCTTCTTCTGGGAATGATGATTTGCGCTTTGTAATAGAATTTCTTGCCAATATGACTTTATTTGTAATTCTCGAGAATCTTAACATAAAAACCTCTTTTTCCCCTTTCTTTGCCTACCTGTCTGGCAGTAATAAAGATGACTGCAAAGTCACCGCCCAGCTGTTTCAACAGATACCGTGCAGGTGAGCAGTCAGTTTTTGTCTTGAGACACCAACCACTAACTGGCGATGCTCATAGCAAAAAAAGGATCAAATATTAGGAATTATAAGTCACCTCAAATTTCTTTAGTTCTTCCTTGGCAACTGTATAGAGCACCCCAGAAGAGCTGGGGAAGGCAGCGGTCCTTTCTGAAATCTTGAGCCAATCTTCAAAACGAGAATAATCATCCAGAAACTTCTGCCACAATCGCCACGTCTCTTCAATTCTGAGACAGAAAATGAAAAAAACAGGATCTGATTGTTTGGGACTGTTTCTGCTCCAGAACCCTGATGCCTGCAATGGGATGAAGAGTGCCCAAACAAGCGACTGTTGTGCCAAACGATCCCTGTGCCATCAGCCAAATGCAAGCAGACTGAGAAAGAGACAACTGTCTGAGCTAAAATGAAACAGCTGTGAGTTTGGGGCCTTTTTTGTTTGTTTGCTTTTTGTTTTTTTTGTTTGTTTGTTTGTTTGTTTTGTTTTTTTTAAACACACGTCCTGCAGTTCTGGACTTAGAATTAGTCAAATTGTGTATTGCAAGCACATAATGCGAACTGTTCTATGTGCAGGGGGGCTCCGAGGTGCAAGGCCGGGTCTGTGGGGCACACTTGTGCCACGGTTCCATTGGAATAAGACGAAGGTCTCAAAATGCATTTAAGTCCAACATCAAATTCACCCTCATCGAAATTAACCTATCACAGCAAGACAAATATTAATCTTTCCAGAGTTCTCCAAAACTATAATAAAAAAAGATTACATGCTGTAAATTGTTAGGATTATTTTCTAACCCATCACTATTGTTTATGCCTTGAATTTCAAAGGGTTTTTCTAAACGAGGATAAGGTCTTTGTGTCATTATTTCATTTTTAATAAAATACTACTTTTCACTCTACCAATTCTATAATAATATACTTACTCAGCAAGGGCATATTTTTATTTTTCTGAATTATATTTCAACTGTTAGGTCAGGCATAATTGTTTTAGACATTACAGTATGTTGTATTTGTATACAGTATATTTATATATAGTAGCCTCCTCCCCTCATCTGTGAGAGATCTGTTCCAAGACTCCCAGTAGATGCCTGAAACTGTGGGTAGTACTGAACCCTTATATATACTATGTTTTATCCTATACATACATATGTTAAAGTTTAATTTATAAATTAGGTATAGTAAGAGATTAACAACAATAACCAATAATAAAATAGAACAATTATAATACTCTACTATAATAAAACTTATGTGAATGTGGTCGCTCTCATATCTTACTGTACTGCATTCATCCTTTTTTATTTTTTTAAAAGATTTTATTTATTTGAGAGAGAGAGCATGCAAGACAAGGCATAAGTAGGGGTGAGGAGCAGAGGGAGGAGGAGAAGTAGACTCCCCACCGAGCAGGAAGCCTGACGACAGGACATGGGCTCCATCCCAGGACCCTGCGATCATGACCTGAGCCCAAGGCAGATGCCTAACCGACTGAGCCACCCAGGCGCCCCTGTATTCACCCTTCCGGTGATGATGCGAGATGATAAAATGACTATGTGATCGATGAAGTTACGTGAATGATGTAGGTGTTGTGGCTAGTGTTGGGCTACTGTGGACCTTCTGACGGTACATCAGGAGGATCCTCTGCTTCTGGATCCTGCTTGACCTTGGGTAACTGACGCCGTGGAAAAAGAAACTATGGATAAGGTTGGCAAGGTTGTGGGGGAGAACTACTGTATGACCTTTATGCCTACTTAGTTTCCCAGCTCTTGTAGGTGATGGCAAGTTTGGGACACCAATGCTCCTTTTAGACACTGCAACCAAAAGGAAATGGTAAACGGGATACTCTGGGTAGTGTTTTTTTTTTCCCCCCTCTTTTAGGTCCTTTCTCTTTCCCAGCTCTTTGAGCCGCGCCACTTACTTGAGCCTTCTTTCCATGGACATGGCACAGATGTTCCTCCACCGCCGGTCCAGGTTTCGCGTCGCCTGCTGGATGGAGTCACACTCCGCGTCTGTGGCACAGGCGTCACAGTCGTGCAGCAGGACCTCGCACAGGTTGAGCACGGAGGCCACGCCTGTGCTGTGTTTCTCGATGTCTCTCTGAAGCTCCTGTGGGGAATGAGACATGCTTTATTCAAATACTTGGATGCAGATGAGAGAAACTGCAATTGGATTCACTGACTAAAAAATGATGAGGCAAGCCCTTGACAAGTATCTCTGTTCCTTGAATGCATGAGGTTTCTTCAACGTCGTTTATGAAAAATGGCAAGCTCAAAGATGGGAGAAAAATGAAGCTAGAGATATTTTGGTTATGTGAGCGATGCCAAAATATAAACGGAACAAATGAAATGGACTACATTAATCACATTAAGAGTAAAATGAGCTTTTGTAGTGGTTGAGCAATAAATTTTGCCTCAGCCTCTACTTTGTAGATATATCACTTCTATTTCAGAGCTTTGATCCATCAGTTAGTCAAAGGAATATATGTGCTCTTGTTAAGAGTTGGCACTTAAGAACTGGGATTTCATCTCCAAAGTTCTGCAAACTATTTAAACAGTTAATTCCACCATCATTAAAAAGTACCAGGGTTTAAAAGACCTAGGTTCTCTATCATATATGACATCATAACATCAACAGCTTCGCCAGTGAACAATTCTAAAAGTAGGACAGAAATAGAGAGATGATGATGATAAATACAGCGCTAAATTTCCCCAGTATCCCACTATGTACAGCCTTCATATTAACCGCATAAAATGTAAATGCAAAATGTATGTTATTTTTTCCATTAAGCTTTTAACTCAATTTGTTCAAAGAATTTCCTTATTAAAAATGAGGCTACTGGTGTTTTTCTTGCCCTGTTCATCAAGGTTCTTAATGTATTTTCCTTGTCTTTAAAACAATTCTTGGATGTGCCTAGCTTTTCACTTGTCCTAAAGATAATTCCTCAACTTATTCAAATAGCTGAAATTTATATTTGTGTGTGTGTGTATTCTTCCTCCTGTTTTTCTCTTTAACACCACGTTTCAATGTCTTCCATGCAAACATTAGCTTATTGTTAAATGCAATAACAGTGCTTTTGATTAATATTTGGAGATTTTATGAACTAGATAGAAGATAGATTCTATCAAAAATATTTCTATTTCACTAAACACTCCTTTCAGATCTCTTGTGTAACCTCTTTCAGTTATGTGGAAGCTATCACAAGAACTGCTGGTCTAAAAAATATAAAATTGAACTCAGTATTTGCTCAAAGATGAAGACAGAGACATCTGTGAATGAGATCGCTAAGTAAATTCTAGGTCTTAAAGCGCCTTTTGTAAAAGGATATACATTTGGAAATAGTGTTAGGTATAGGAACACAATCAATGCATTTTAAAAAGTTATAGCATTTTTTAAAAGATTTTATTTATTTATTTGACAGAGAGAGAGAGAGAGAGATCACAAGTAGGCAGAGAGGCAGGTGGGGGGGGTGGTGAAGCAGGCTCCTTGCTGAGCAGAGAGCCCGATGCGGGGCTCGATCCCAGGACCCTGAGATGATGACCTGAGCCGAAGGCAGAGGCTTTAACCCAGTGAGCCACCCAGGAGACCCAAAAGTTATAGCACTTTGATTTAATTTTCCCCAAGTACTCAAAGGGTTTTTTTCCAGCTTTACTGAGATATAATTTACATATAACAACAGTGGGTAAGTTTAAGATGCACAATGTGATGATCCGATGTATGTATATATTGTGAAATGATTACTGCAATAAGTTTAACTAACATCTATCACCTCACATAGTTACAATATGTATGTGTGTTTGTGTGTTGAGAACTTTTAACACCTACTCTCTTAGCAATTTTCAAACATGCAACACAGTATCGTTAACTATAGTCACCATGCTGAATGTCACATTTCTAGGACATGTTCACCTTATAACTGGAAGTTTGTATCCTTTGACCACCTTCATCCATTTCCGTCACCATCACCCCCACCTCTGGCAACCACTCATCTACTCTTCTTTTCTGTGAGTTCAGTTTTTTTTAGAGTCCACATATAAGTGAGGTCATACAACATTTGTCTTTGTCTGTCTGACTTATTTTACTTAGCATAATGACTTTAAGGTTCATCCATGTTGTTGGAAATGGCAGTATTTCCTTTCGTATGGCTGAATAATATTCCATTGTGTATATATACCCCATTTTCTTTATCCATTTATCTACTGATGAGTACTTAGGTTGTTTCCATGTATTCACTGTTGTGAATAATGAACGTGTGGGGGAGTGGAGATTTCTCTTCAAGATGGTGATTTCATTTATTTCTGAAACTTACCCAGAAGTGAAATTCCTGGATCATATGGTAGTTCTGTTTTTAATTTTTTGAGAAACATCCATAATATCTTCCATAGTGATGATACCAACTTACATTCTCACCTATAGTGTGCGAGGATTCTGCTTTCTCTACATCTTTGCCAGTATTTGTTAGCTTTTGTCTTTTTTTTAAATTAATTAATTTATTTTTTATTAACATATAATGTATTATTTGCCCCAGGGTACATGTCTGTGAATCATCAGGCTTACACACTTCACAGCACTCGCCATAGCACATACCCTCCCCAATGTCAGCTTTTGTCTTTTTTGATAATAGCCATTCTAACAGGTGTGAGGACATATCTCGTTGTTTTGATTTGCATTTCCATAATGATTAGTAATGTTGAACATCTTTTCATGTACTTCTTGGCAACTTTAATATCTCCTTTGGAAAAATGTCTACTCAGGTCTCTTGCCCATTTTAAAAATTGGATTATTTGGGGTCTTTTTGCTATTGAGTTGTAGGAGTTACTTATATATTACCTTATATATTTTGGATATTAACCCTATCAGATATGTGGCTTGCAAATATTTCCTCCCATTCCAGAGGCTGATTTTTCATTAGGTTGATCATTACTTTTGCTTTGCAGAAACTTTTTAGTTTCCTTTGGTCCAATTTGTTTATTTTTGGTTTTGGTGGTTGTATTTTTGGTGTTATACCTAAAAAATCATCACCAAGATCAATGTCACAAGATTTTCTCTACGTTTTCTTCTGGAGTTTTATGGTTTCAGGTCTTATATTTAAGTCTTTAATACATTATATTTGAGTTAATTTTTTATAAGTGGTATAAAATAGGGGACCAGTTTCACTCTTTTGCAGGTGAATGAATGTCCAGTTTTTCCAATATCGTTTTTCGAAGAGACTAGCCTCTCCCCAGTGGGTATTCTTGGCTCCCCTATCAAACATTAGTTGACCATATATGCATGTGTATTTCTGGGCTCTCATTCTGTCCCATTGGTCTATGTGTCTGTTTTTATGCCAGCATCATACAGTTTTGATTACTATAGCTTTGTATCATAGTCTGAAATCAAGAAGTGTGATACCTTCAGCTTTGTTCTTTCTCAGGATTGCTTCAGCTACTTGGGGTTTTTTGTGGTTTCTCACAAATTTTAGAATTATTTTTTCTGTATCTGTAAAAAGTGCCATTGGATTCTTGATAGGGATTGTATTGAATCTATGGATAGCTTTGGTTGTTATCTCATTTTAACAAAATTAACTCTTCCAATCTATAAATGTGGGATGACATTCCATTTATTTGTGTCTTCTTCAATGTCTTTCATCTGAGTCTTATAGTTTTCAGTGTAGAGATCTTTCAGATTAAACTTATTCCTAAGTATTTTGTTGTTTTTGATGTTATTCTAAAGGAAATTTTTTTTTTTTCAGGTAATTCATTGTTAGTGTATAGAAATGCACATGTTAAATTTTTATCCTGCAACTTTACCGAATTTATTAGTTTTAACAGTTTTTTGGTGGGACCTTTAGGATTTTCTATATGTAAGATTATGTCATCTACAAACAAAGAATTTTATATCATCCTTTCTGATTTAGATGCCTTTTATTTTTTTCTTGCCTGGTTACTCTGTCTAGGATTTTGAGTATTTATGCTCAATAGGCCTGGTGAGAACAGGCATCCCTGTCTTATTTTAAATCTTAGAGGAGAAGCTTTCAGCCTTTCACCATTGAGTATGATATCATATAGCCTTTATTATGTTGAGGTACTTTTTTTTTCTTTTTTTTCCCCCCAAATACTTTTATTAGAGGTACGTTTCTTTTATATGCCCTTGGTTGCATTTTTCTCCTTTGAATTTCGTGAAATTTTTTTTCTATATCTATTGAGATTTTTGTATTTCATTCTAGTAATGTAATGTATCATACTTATTTTTATATGCATATGTTGATTCATTCTTGCATGCCAGGGATGAACCCAACTAAATCATGGTGTATGATCCTTTTAATGTGCTGTTGAATTTGGTTTGCTGTACTCTATTGAGAATTTTTGCATCTCTATTGATCATGAGTATTGGCCTATAGTTTTCTCCTCTTGTGGTGTCCTTATCTGGCTTTGGTATTTCTCACCTTATAAAATGAGTTTGAGAGTATTTCCTTCTCCTCATTTTTTTGGAAGAGTGAGAAAAGAATTGGCTTTAAATATTTGGTAGATTTCACCTGTGAAACCATCTAGTCCTGGACGTTTCTTTGTTGGAAGGGTTTTGATTACTTGTTATTGGTCTGTTCATATTTTCTATTTCTTCATAATTCAGTCTTGGTAGGTTGCATGTTTCTAGACATATATCCATTTCTTCATAGTATGCTATTATATGATCCTTTCTATTCCTTGTAATTTTCATTTATATTTTTCATTTATATTCACTTTCATTTATAATTTTTATTATTTTGGCTCGCTTTCTTTGTTTTTTAAAAAAAGATTCATTTATTTGAGAGTGAGAGTGCACGCATGAGTGGGAGGGACAGAGGGAGAAGGAGAGAAAATCTCAAGCAGACTCCATGCTGAGCACAGAGCCTGACACAGGGCTTGATCTCATAAACCTACGATCAGGACCTGAGCCAGAATCAAGAGTCAGAAGCTTAACTGACTGAGCCATCCAGGTGACCTTCTTTGTTTTTCTTGGTTAGTCTAGCTAAAGGTTTGTCAATTTTGTTCATCATTTCAAAGAACCAGCTCAGTGCTGTTAATCTTTTATATTGTTTTCCTATTCTCTATTTCATTTATTTCTGCTCTAATCTTTATTATTTCCTTCCTTCTGTCAATTTTGGGTTTAGTTTGTTCTTCTTTTCTAGTTCCTTGAGGTGGAAAGCTATGTTGTTTATTTGAGATTCTTTTTCTTCATGTATGCATTTATCACTATAAGTTTCCCTCTTAGAACTGCTTTTGCTGCACCCCTTAAGTTTTGGTATGTTGTGTTTCTTCTTTTGTTTGTATCAGGATATTTTTTATTTTCCTTTTGTTTTCTTCTTTGATCAAGAGCGTGTTAATTTCCATGTATTTGTGAATTTTCTAGCTTTCTTCCTATTATTGATTTCTAGTTTCACATCATTGTAATCAGAAGAGATCCTTGATATAATTTATATTTTCTTGAATTTGTTGAGACTTGTTTTGTGGCCTAACATATAATCTATCCTGGAAAATGCTCTGAGGTAGAGGGTGGGGTGCCACTGACTGGGCTCTGCAATCAGGTCTGGTTGGATGAGGTCACAGGCTATGCTCCCTGACACAGTAGTGTCACTGGCTGGACTCTGTGATTGGGTAGGGCTACAGGCTGAGCTCTGCAACCACTTCTGGTTAGGTGGGATAGCAGGCTGTGATCTTAGACCAGATAGTGCTACTGGCTGGACTCTTTGTTCAGGCAGAGCCATAGGCAGGGCTTTGCAGTTGGACTGGGTCTCAGGCTGGCTCTTTGATTACGCAGGTCTGCGGACTGTGCCCTGGAATTGGGTGAGGTGATAGTCTGGGCTTGGCCATCAGGTGGGCCACGGATTGTGCTGCACTATTCGGCAAGGTCACTGGCTGGGCTCTCTGATAAGGAGGGGCCTCCAGCTGTATCCTAAAGGGTGCAGAGCTAGAGACTATGCTCCATGGTTGAGCTGGGTCCCCATCCAGGCTTTCTTGTCATGTGGAGTCACAGGCTATGCTTGGTGATTGGTTGGGGTCACTGTCTGAATAAGGTTGCAGGCTGTGTTCAGCAAACAGACAAGGCCATAGGCTGGATTCCATTGCTGAGTGGGTTTGTCATCTGGGATTCATGGCTAGCTAGGGTTGTAGGCTGGGCTCTGTGGCTGGGCTAGGCTGTAGGTTGAGCTCTGAGGTTGTCCAGAGTCACTGTCCAGACTCCCTGATTATGCAGGGCCAGAGGCTATGCTCAGCAGTTGGGAGGGCTGCTGGCTAGGCTCCTCGCTCAAGCAGGGCTGTTGGATGGGTTCCATGGTTGCTTGGGTTCTCTAGCCAAGCCTCCTGGTGGGGAAGGATGAAGGCTATGCTCAGCTGTTAGGCAGGGCTGGAAATTGGCTTCCCTGACCAGGTCAGATGGTAGAAAGGGCTCCAAGGTCACTATGGCCCATCGTCTGGAGACCAAAGTCAGGCAGAACTGCCAAGTGAACTCCCAGGTCAGATAGCGCCAGTGGCTGGGCTCTGCTGATGGGCAGAGATGCAGGCTGGGATCTCTGTTTGGGTGCAGCTGCAAATGGGAATGCAATTTGCTAAGATGTGAGTCCTGGAGGCAGTGAGACTCAGCCTCCTTCTCCCTCACTACCTGCTCCCCAGTAATCAAGCTATAGAAGTTCCCTTAGTGGTTCCCATGAGTTGAGACCCAAATGGGCCTCCTGGGAAGGATGGGGAAGCTGGGGGAGCTAGATACCTATCTTGGCCAAGTGGTGCCCTCTTGGTGCAGCTCCGTGCCAGCCAGGAAGAATGATGTGGTCACAGTGTGACCATACCTCTTACCCTTTTAATGTAGTCCTTCCTGGTCTCTGGGGTCCAGGTCGGTGCTTCATCCTTACCCTTGGGTTTGGGGAGTTTTACAATGGTGTCTTGCCTACAGATAGTAATTTGTTGGTCTTTTTGGGAGGGGGACTTAAGTCAGAAATAACCTAGATGGCCATCTTGATGATATAATTCCTCCACATACTTTTGGCTCTACGCCAGAGCAGAGATTCAGGGCCTGGGTATGAAAACCAGAACTGTAACTGATGGATTGCCGGAAGCTCGGTAAGACAACCGAGTTAAAAATTCCAGAGGATCCACTCATTGGAGGGGGCCGCACAATTTTGTGAAATTTACCTCCAGAAGCTCAACCAGGTTCCCACAGTAAATAGCAAAGAAAAGACCCCTTGTACATCTGCTCAAAAGTTTTTGTTAAAATAAATTATACAAAATAAGCTTGAGGGGGGTTATAATTATGGGTAAGTGCTCTATTACAGATAAAGATTTTAGTCTCAGTTTTAACTTCCATCGGTAATGGTCCTGAATTGAACATGGTGTCTTCTTCATCTATAACGCAGAGAAATTTGACAAGATGTCCTCTGAAGCCATCTCAAGTCTATGTATATTTCTGCCCAATTAAATATGTAAGGATTAAGTACATTGGCAAGAGTAACATATAGAAACTCCACAAAGAGGAATAAGAGAAAATGTATTTCTTATGAGTTTAATCTCTTTTTAAATATTCAAGAGAATTTTCCCCTTTGGAGACAGATTACTATTTATTTGTCTTTTACAACATGGATCCTGAATGCTATAATTTTTATAGAATCATGGTTACACATTTGCCACAAAGGAAGCTGTGGTGAATATGATAGGATTGAAATAAAATTTACTAAGCACCCACTTTGTGCTAGGTGCTGTGCTAAGTGTTTTTCACATTAATTTTTATAATAACACTGTGAGCATCAGCATTCTATATACATGAGGGTTTTTTTAAATTTTTAAATTTTTTTAAAAGTCCTTTTTTGTTTTTTTTAAAGATTTTATTTATTTGAGAGAGAGCATGAGAGCAAAAAGACTAAGAAAACGACTGGGGGGCGAGGCAGAGGGAGAAGCAGACTCCCTGTGGAGCAGGGAGCCTGACGCAGGACTCGATCCCAGGACCTGGGATCATGACCTGAGCCGAGGGCAGACACTTAACCGACTGAGCCACCCAGGCGTCCTACATGAGGGTTAAAACAGTTTGTTATTCAGGTCATGCAGAAAAGTGGTGAAGCTCAGATTTGAACCCCAGGAGTCCTTACTTTAACCACTGGAATAGAGTTGTTGGTTTTTTTTCAACTTTAACTTAAAATTGAATTAAAAGGCAGTATGAACATATATTAATATATTAACAAGTCAAAAATTACTGCTAAGCTTCCAGTGAAGTAGTTTCCTTTTCCCTCCTGATTCTCATTTCCCAGAAATAACCATTTCCATCTCTCGTAGCGCTTTCTTCTGGTTTTAACTTCTGTATTTCTAAGTGGCATGTTTATGTTGCTAGTTCTTGATTTTTAAATCTTAGACATTATCTATGCTTCTCTAGTAGAGACAGAATGAACTTTTACCTGGCTCAAGTGGCCCAGCTACTGTTTCAGCACATCTTATAGCTGGAGCAATAATGATTGTTTGGATGATTTTGGTCATTTAATATAGTTACTTAATATTTTTCACATCTGAGCAATATGTCTCTTCTTATATAACTTTTGTGTTCTATGGAATCAGTAGCTTTCTCCCTCTCTTTAAACCATAAATATCCCTAGCTTCTATCTTCTCTCTATGGAGCTAATAAAACTCCTTCCAGTATGGTTAATCCCATCGGGTAATCAAGTTAGACTGTCTTATTCCTTGGAGACATCCCTCCCAGAGCACCCAACTCCCTACTCCAATCTGAACAGGGATGCGGGGCAGCTGGCATCTGGGACGTTCCCTCACCATCTGTCCTGGGAATTTTCTTCTCTCTCTCGTGTTGAATATTATTTTTCTTCTCACTTTAGTATATGCAATCTATCTTTCATTAGCCTCCTGAGAATGTATGTATAGGAGGTAAGTATTTTATATAGTAAATAGCAGGTCCAACGTTCTAAATTATAAATAATCTCATGATCTTTTAGCTTCAACCATTATTTTGGAGAAATCAGACTTTTTCATCTTGGAAACCTTCAAGATCTTCTCTTTGTCTCCCAAGTTCTGAAATTTTATAATGGCTTTGCTTTGTTTTTAATTTTCCTGGGCATTTGTAGGACTTGTGCTCTGGAAGTACAATTGACCCATGAACACACAGTTGAAAATCAGCATATAACATTTGACTTTCCCAAAACTTAACTACTAATAGCCAATTGCTCACCAGAAGCAGCCTTACCAAAAACATAAATAATCCCATAACAAATATTTTGAGTTATATGTATTATATACTGCATTCTTATAATAAAGCAAGCTAGAGAAAAGAAAATCATAAGGAAGGGAAAATAATCTACAGTATTGCATATTTTGTTGCATAAAAAATCCACATATAAGTGGACCCACACAGTTCAAACCTGTATTGTTCAAGGGTCAACTCTACACGTTTTTAAGTTTGGGGATTTTTTTTACATTACTACATTGATAATTTCTTCCTCTCTATTTTATTTTTTGTGGGGGACTTTTAGGGAATGACTGAATTGGATTTTAAAACTCTTGCATGAATCCTGGCTGTGATCTAAGGCCGGCTAGTGACATGGTGGGAGCTGGGGCAGTGGGGTGGGAGTCATACTGTCTGGTACAGAGCATTTCATTTAATCTCTCTACTTTTCATATGGTGGCTCCAGCCTCAATGGTGCCCTGTAGCCCCAAACCAAAGTCCCTCTGGGTTTGCCTCCTCCAGAGAGTAATCCTTGGGTCTTCTGCTGGAGTGAATGAGGCGGAGTTGTCTGGCTAGCTGGGATTAGGGGGAATCTGCCAGTCGAACCACTCCTTCTTCAGACTTTCAAGCAATCTTCCATTGTGAAGCCCTACAGACCTGCTCTCTTCTCCCTGAGCCTTCTTGGAGTTCTATGGCATGAGTCAGCTTTCTATCCTCCGTTCTGCAAACACCAGTAACTATTCATTTATCCACTTCTGCCTTCCAAATTTCTGAAGGATGTCTGTCATCTCTATCATCTTCTTTCTTGGTCTCTTTGCCATTGTGAGTTTTGACCTTTTCCCCCCTTTCCTATAATTTTATTGGGGTTTAGAAGTGGATAAGGCTATGATGCATATGATTAATTTGCCATATTTAATTAGGTACTGTTTCGATTTTCTTACATTTGCTAAATTACAATACTGGCTATTAGGATTTTAACTGTTTTTAACCACTTCTCACTGGTAGACATCATTATCATGTTCTCTAGGAGTATTCAGGGAGCTGGGGGCCAACCATAACCCCCAAGAGCTCAATTATCAGAATTTCAAACATGAGAGAATCCATCACAGGGCTTTAATCTTACAAAAATGGAAAAATGTCCTGCTAACAATTTTTAAAGAAGAAATGCTACTGAAATAATCCCAATATCTGAATAAAGATACCTGTGATCCTTCATCAAAAAAAAAAAAAAAATCCCAATATCTAAAAACTGTATTTTAATATCTATTTGCATTGGTTTAAGTAGTTTGTAAACTGAAGTAAGTATATAAACTATTTCATAAGATTTCATAAATAGGTCTCTATATTTTGCAGTATTTTTAAGTTAAGCAACTTGTCTATCATGGCCTAAACGCAATGGAAGTAACCAGAGCGTGGACAGAATTTTCAAGAACAATCTAAGGGCATGGGGTAACAATACTTCTTATGGGGGATTTACGGCATGTATCACTAACTATTGGAGTCTGCTATGTTTTAGTAAAAATAAGGAAGAGGAATAGGAGGTAAAAAATCCTTTCTGTATGCATTTTTCATAGTCACTCTTTTTTGCTCTTTTTGTATGCCAGTGTGATGTGCTGTCTTTGCTATAGAAATGAAGGTAGAATTACAGTGTGTGGTCTGCAGGTCATGCAACACTCTTGCAAAACAAAATTGTTTTAGACTGTAAAAACTCTAAGAATACACTGTAATCTTTCTTCAAACACTATATGCAGAAAAAAAAGGCTCTTTTCTATGTATGTAGTAGTGGGCTCATGACCCACGAAGAAATAAACAAAACACCAGCACCGTTATGGACTCATCACTGAGGCTCAAGCTGCTTAGGATGTCTTCTTGTTGGGCCAACGACATTAAACCTAAGAGAGCATATCTATCTTCTAGACTCAACTCCTTGGTGACATGGGATCTGTTTTCCCCAAATACCAGCCCTGCTCAAGCCTCCCCTTTCTCAGCAATCCTGTCTAGCTTCCTCCTAATTTTCCATCTCGATTCACCACCTCACATCTGCCTCTGTATCCTGGCCAGGAGCACAGATGGTCAAGAGTCTACTTAGTTCCTTTAGTTGTTTTAAGTTTTACCTGCTGCTCAGTGAGCTTCTTCTGTATTTCATCCGAGTCACAGGAATCATAGACTATGGGCTTGGCCAGCTCTGACTCGATGTGAGCCAACCACGTCCTCAGGCTGCTCATGTTCTTATCTAGCTGTTGTACGGCGACCAGGGTCTCCTTCAGCTTCTTTACCCTACGGGCAGAGGAGAGACTTCACTCAAGTTTCCCTTGTGGGCAAAAGTGAGCATTGGGTCTAAAGCCAAGTTGCCTAGAGCCAAAGTCCAGCCTAGCTCAGCCACTTAGCTGTGTGATTTTGGGCAACTGTACGCCCTTCCTCTGTCTCTGTTTCCTCATCTATAAAATGAGAGTAAAGGAGGAGTATCTGTGAGATTTGAATGAGCTGAATAAAGTACGGTCCACAGGAAACGTTCAATAAATATCAGCTGTGATGATGCTCAGCACAGTGATAACAACATAACAGTGACAGAAACCTCATGGTGTCATAAAAATTGTTATTTCCACACATTATGCAATTTATACTCATATGAAGAATACCTGGGAGGAAAAAAAGGAACATTTCTAATGGATTGTCACCAAACAGATTATGAATTCACAGTTCTGATTACTCCAGCCCTGACGGGGTCTATTTCAGCACCCTTGTGGCGGAAACTCAGTTAAAAGAAGAAAGTACACTAGAGATGAACTATCAGTGAGTGATCATATGCGCTTTCACACCAGATCACAGTAGAGGTGACTGAGGGTCCGCTGGGCCGCCGGGGGCGAGAGCAGATGCAAGGCCGGCCACCAGCCAGTCTTCTTCTGCAAAGCCTCGTTCAGTGCCCTATTTGTTACACAGTATGTTTTTTTTTAAAAAAATGCTTTCCCATTTTTTTCCAGGAAGGAGTAAGAACCAAATTGCTTAAGATTGCCACTTATCTAACAATCATGTGTGGACATCCTATATGTGTCAGATGCTGAGAAGACAAAATAAATAAAACTTGATTATTTTCCTAATGAAACGTACAATCTGATTGGAAATCTGGACATGTACACAATGAAATATAACACAGTGTGGTAAGAACTAAACTAAAGAAATGAACCAAGTCCCCGGCTAATAAATAAGGAGTGATCAATTCTGTCTGGCCACCTCAGTAATCATTCACTCATTCATTCCCCATTTACTCATGTCTGTGTTCCTTCTACAAACATCTATGGTGCTAGGTAGACATGGTGCTAGGAGACAGAAATACAGTGATGACTAAAGTTTCATCCCTGTCACTGAGGAGCTCAGACTTTGCTGAAAGAGGGGAAATGAAGTAACATTAGAGCTGCATCTTGAAAGGTAGATACAAGCCAAGCTGAATATTTCTGGCCTAGGAAACAGGGAAGAAAAGCAGACCTTGAAGGCACCGTGTGGTAATGTCAGGGGGAGGGGGGAGGGGAGGGTGGGGAAGAGAAGCAGAAGAGAGCTGCGATTGTGCTGAGGCAAGATGGATGGACAGACTGGAGTGAGATTATACAGGTTCTGCAGTGACATGACAATGGTGTTGTGTGTAGTTTAAAGATAAATAGGAACTTTGCCAAGATGTGTCAGTCAAGGACTGATAGGATCAGGTCTGATTTTGAGTGAGTAAGTCTGAAGTGAGGTTCATGTGGAAGTCCATTCAGGTATAAGAATACCTATACTTGAATAATATTTTCTGTTTGTAAAGGCACTCTTAGGTGCACTGCCTTATGCTGTTTTGAAAAAAAAATGTGTGTTTAAAAAAATTATGTTCATACTCCACAACATATTCTATTAATAGGAAACTGAAAACATGTGTTGCTCTTTATCATGACTCATAATTCCATTCAAGGTGAGACTTCTCTAATTAGCTTTGTAAGTACAAATCTGCCCCAGGGCAGTTCAAGGTATTGGCCTTGAACAATAATTCCAAGAACACTTACATACAACCTACTCACATTTTTCTCATATATAAAACAAAATTCACTTGAGTGTCAGTCAGTGAATAGCAGTTTTAGAACGGCTACTGGGTGCAAAGCCCTGGGTGCACATTTTCTCAATGACCACGGCATGGGCCTGGCATTTGACGTGGCCCTGGCCATCCTGCTTTAGTGGCCCAGGCTGAAAGGACAGTCTCCAGTCAATAAACACATGGGAATAGGACTACAGAATGGCTCATTGCACTGAGATGTCTGTCCTGGTTTTACCTCGGTAAGAAAGTCCTTTTGGGAACCTCTCCCACTTGACCCGCTTCCTGTCTTCAGATCTGGTAGGATCTGAATGCTGACAATGCTTTGGGATGGGGTTTTATAGCGACCTCATAATATCATCAGGGTTTGGTGTGGAGCTAGAGATTGGTAGAATACTTCATTCAGTGCTTGCTTCCTGCTTTCCCATATTTTAACTCCCTGGTATTATTTACACACAAGTTCCTCTTCCCATGTTAAATTCCTTGGGAAACTGGAACTGTGAATTTCTACTTTGGGTTTTTGCCTTCCCCTGCAATGCTACCCTCAGTGCTTGGCACAAAGTTGAGCACTACTTAAGTGCCTGAGAAACATAAATAACTAGTATTCTAAGTAAAATACTTTTATTTAGTTAGCATATTATATTCTTAATTTACTTGATATTAAATGTATACTTAAATTTTTCCCCTCAGTCCAACATTTGCAAATGGTCTGTTAAGTACTAAAATTTATTCATTTTCTTGGTTCAAAATTCACTTACAAAAATGATCAAAAGAGCTAAGGCACAAAAGAATGTCAGTAAACACTCCTCGACTGGATATTGTCTACACTAGTCAAATAATTTACAAGATTAGTAATCTTGTATGATATTGAATGGGTTCCAATAGTCAGAGAAGTTAGTGTATAATATGTCAAGGGCATCGTGACATGGAAATGCTTGTTCATATAGTCCATTAGGGACAAGTTCCTCTTTCAAACGAATGAGTAAATCTTTATAAAGTCAATGGGGGTGAACATTTAAGTGGTTTTCCTTTCTCAATTTTTTAAACATGTATTTGAGTACAAATAGCAAAATGCATTGTGTGTGTGTGTTGGGGGGAGCAGATGTGAGCTGGGGGAAATGGGTAGTAAAGCCCCAAACATCTTCCTTGAACTTATGAAACTTGATATTTGCAGGACACAGATCATCCTTTTTTTTTTTTTTTTAAGAGAAATGTCCCATATTTTTTCCATTATTTCTTTAAAGGAAATCCTTGGGTAGAGTGTCACAATATTTTATTTATTTATCACTGTAAGAAGTTTGAGCAACATTCTTTTTGGTAGCATCCAGGATTATAATTCAAAATGGATGTTTGCAGATGTCACAAGTCTGAGTAAGTTTAGCAAATCTTGTGCATCTGTAAGTTTCTGTAGCTGATGGGTCTTCTCACAGTCCAGTGTGCCTCATGGGACTTCGCCTTCCTGAGAAGGAGTCTACTACTAAATCCAGCTGCACGAACACCTATATATACACATATACATTACATGTATATATTTATCACTACTTTCCTTCAAACTAATTTAGTAAATCTATAAACCAAAACAAAAAAATTCACATTCTAAATGTAATAGAACCAAAAGTACCATCAGTAAATCCTATTCACCAGTAGGAATTTATTTGGGGAAATGTTATGGTACCAGAATATTTTTAAAAATGAAGTTAAAATTCCTAATATAATATTGTTCTAACTGAAAAAAATCATGAAATACACATTTGCATAATGCACAAAATTACTATTTTAGATATAAATTTTTACATTTTGTACATGTTTTAAAACCTTTATACTAGTCAGTGACCAAAACTTACTGACAAACCTAAACAGAAACAACTTTTTCTCACGCACAAAACCCTCCAGGCCCCCACACTATGAGCAGACTTTTATTTAATAAAGGGAAAGCTTTCCGCTACAAAGCTGAGAACTGGCTAAGGCTGAATTTCAGTTTCATCAGGAGCCCATCCTTTAAATAGCAGATGATGGACCAACTGGATCTTCTTACTGGGTCTCCTTCCTGTGTCTCAGGCTGTCTAATGTAGCATTCCCCTTGTATGACGCATACAGTCCAGAGACAACTGGAATACCAAGCCATAACCAAGTCCATTAACCTTTCCCTCCAGCTCCGCATGCCCAGTAGGGGGACAAGAAAACAAATCGACAAAGAACTCTTGGGAGTCCATGGCCAACGAGCTCCTAACACCAAATCACCTCCACTTAACACTGGCAAAAACAATCATGGGTTAAAGATCCAGCATCTACCCTATGAAGCCCACGGAACATGAAAGCTATGCACAATGGAAGAAACTCAAGGAGAGGCCTGCCTTGTGACATCGCAGTTACATTCTGGAAGATCTGCATCCACACAGCCGTCCTCTGCCATCCTCGGGGCACACAGATCTTCTGCCACCACCATGAAGCTTCCAACTTGCAAAAGTTAGGTCTGCAGAGCAAAAAGCTAAATCCTGCGTGGGGATGAAAGTTTCCCCTTGTCTGCGTATGGAAGTATGAAAATGCTCACTCTAAACAAATGTTGCTAGGTCTCTGCCTGATAATATGACACTGAGCAGTGACAAGTGGTCATGTTTCTAAATAAAACCTACATTCATTAACATGTGCCAAGCCTGATCTCCTGGAATGTAGGCCACGAGTGTAAGAAGAGGAAAGGCTCAGTGTAATCTGCAAGGAGGGGGAGGCTTTCTAAAGAAAGAAGGATATCAAAAATAAGGCCGGCTGCGGACACTGCCATTCTAGAAGGACAGGCAACTCTTCTTGTGGGCTGTTTGTTAAGTTGGAAAGGATTTTTGAAAAAGATAAATCAACCAAATGCAAACAAACCAAAACCCCCACAAGTACGGCAAGTTGTGGTGACAAAAAAGAGCAACTTTTTTTTCCTTCTGTTTGAAATGCCAGCTAAATGGTGTAAGTAGGAGTTCTAGGGGTTCTTTGGGAAGGTGGGATGGAAAAGATATTCTGTAGAAAAGTGGTTGGTCTTCACTTTTGAAAGGACTATTTACACAATAAGAGTAATTGAAGAAATATTGTTCTTCCCTTACATATTCAAAACTTTTGTCCTTTTAAAAATAATGATGTAAAGTGACAAAAGTAACATGTTCATTTTAAGATAATAATAAGTAAGGTATCTGTTCCTTTGCTTGTTGGGATGCAGATAACTTTCTTTTGTGAATTTCAAGAGTTTTAAATTTTCTGTACTGAATCTATATGAATTTCATAATTTAGGCTGTAAAAAATAAGCTCTCAAATTATTAATTACTGGTAATTTATAAAATGTGAATGAATGCTGGCTGCTTTAAATCCTTTTTGGATCAAGGTATATGTACACACAAATAGATTACAAGGAAAGAAAGAAAGAAAGAACATTTCCTAAGTTCTTTTTAAAAACCCTATATGATAAGCTGCAAAATAAAAGAAAGCATTCGGGTCTGATTGTGTGAGATAATGGCTTTTAAAATAGAAACATTTTCTTTTTAAAAGCAACAAACCTATATTTTACATAAGAAATATACTCCGGAAAACTTAGTTATAAATAAAAGTATTTTTCAAATCCTTCTATTTAAAGATATCCTATTGTGAATTCTTTATAAAACAATCGGTCCTCTAATATATTATTTTAGCCATCAGGAAGATAAACATAAGCTTTGGTTAAAGGAATATATTGGTCAAGATTCCATAACAGTAGGAAAATTTATTTTTTCTTAATTATGATTAACACTTCTGGAAACTTGAGATCTTTGAAACCTTATACTGCCATTATTTCCCTCGTTTAATTTTTTTTACTTTATTTAGTTTTTCTCATGGGTTCAAATTTTTTTCTCATGCTCATTATCATCAGGACAATATATTTATTGCAACAAATTAAACATAAAGCAAGGCTCTAAACACACAGTTACTGCAATAGCAAAAAATGGTAACAATATCAATGTCCATCACTGGGGAAAATATTGGATAAATCATGGTATATTAAAACTATGGAATACTCTGTAGCTCTCTAAAGGAACAAGATCGCCATATGTGACATTTTGTGGTGTACACGGTCCTTCCCCCTGCGTTGTCTCTTTGGAGCCATGGCAGTGATTTTAATGGATATTTTGAAAATGAGGAAGCTAGGGCTCAGAAAGGTGATGCAGTAAGCCCAGGGTCACACAGCCTGAACACGGTGGATTAAACAAACTCAGGACTCTTGATTGGTTCTGTGCTGTTTCCATGCGTGCTGCATCAGTACATTCCTGATCCTGGCCAGAGTTTTCCGAATTGACCACCATGGGGTAATGCCAGCCATAAACTCCAAGAATCAAGTTTTCTTCTTCCTCTAGTGGAACTCCTGTTAGACTGAAACCCCTTCTAAGGGCAGCTGCTCCAAATTCACAAAGCCTTCCTCGCACTGCGTATGCGGTTTACCTGCACAGCCTCAAAGCTCTCTCTGGGCTGAGAACCGTCATTTGCTGAGAGCTCTGCTAAGAGGTTTACAGGTACTATCTCATTTAGTCCACCTAAAAACTTTTGACACCTGTGGTAATGGAGGTACTGAGGAGGTAAGGAACTTTTCTAACATCGAAGTGCAGGTGAAGCAGAACAACGTGGTCATTCAGGCAGGTGAAGCCTTAAGCCCATGCTCTGCTTTATTCTTATCTGCACGGGTAGCACTTTGCATCCTATGTCTTAGGTTGGAGAAATGCAACGAATACTGGAGTGACCATTACGTGCAAGAGCTCCGTTGGGTTCCGGCTTCACTGTGGATATGCTTACAGTGTAGCAGAGAGATGAAATTGTAAACAACCAATCACACGAGATACTTATTACAGCAGAGGGAAATTCTACCAAGGAGAGGTCAGAAAGCCTGCTGAGAAGCTAAGAAGAATCTCACCTAATCCAAAGAAAAGGAAGAACATGAAGAACCATTAGGAGAGGGCCAGGCTGGATGGGGGCAGGAGACTGAGCAGGCACATGTGATGGAAGGAGGAAGGCCTGAGCTGAGTCGTGTATATACTTGCTCCACACCCTTACTTGGTTAGGCACCATTTTCTCTTTCATATCTTACTTTCTCTAGATCTGGGGTCAGCAAACTATGGCTGGCCACCTGTTTTGATAATAAAATGCTACTGCAACTCAGCTGCATTTTTCTGTTTCCATGCTGTCTAAGGCTGCTTTTGCAATATGGCAGATGGGGTTCGGCAGGGACCATTCGGCCCACAAAGCCCAAAATATTAACTAGATAGTCTTGTGCAAAAAGTTTGCCAATCTCGGCCCTGTAGCAATGTCCACGGTACTTCATACACAGGAGACATTCAGGAATTTTTTAAAATTATATTTGTTTTCGCTCCTTCTATACAGTGTTTAAGGGAATTATAATAAATACATAGTTGAAAAGCAAGCAGCCACAAAGGACCACATACTGTATGATTTCATGTATCTTCAGATCTGTGCAGGCCTGGGGCCAGTGGAAGGAGAGAGGGTGAAGGGGAAAAAGATGATTAAGGCTTTTATTTAGGGGTGATGACAATGTTTTAAAATTGACTGTGGTGATGGATACATAGGTCTGTAAATATGCTAAAAATCACTAAATTGTATACTTGTGATAGATAAGTTGCACGGTATGTGAATTATTCTTCAATAAAGCAGTTATTGAAAAAAAAAAAGTACCAAATAACTAAAGTGTACTTTTGTTTTGGTGATGAGGATTTAGGTTTGGTAGAGGGAATAGGAATACCCTTATGTTAGAGAATACAGTTAATTTTTTAAAAAACATTACAACACAGAGAACACAACTTGAGTCTGACCTTCCTAGATACCCAAATGGGAAATGTTCAATGAAATACCATCTGTTATAAAAAGCATTGAATAGGGTACCTGAGTGGCTCAATCCGTTAAGCTTCTGCCTTCGGCTCAGGTCATGATCCCAGGGTCCTGGGATCAAGCCTCACATTGGGCTCTCTGCTCAGCAGAGGGCCTGCTTCTCCCTCTCCCTCTGCCTGCAGCTCTCCCTGCTTGTGCTCTCTCTCTCTGGCTCTCTCTCTGTCAAATAAATAAAATCTTAAAAAAAAAAAAAAAAAGCACCGAATAACTAATGCTAAATGACAGAGTTCCTGTTATCCTGAGCTCTAGAAAAACTACTATGTGGGTTTTTTCATAGGGTTCAGAGACAAAATGAGAGCCAGAATCCTAGCAGACAGTTTTATAGAAATTGTAAGTACACCAATGACTTTTTCTTATGTTGACTCTTAAGGAAAAGCTAGTGGCTCAGAAATGGTTTGGCCAATTGTCTTGGCCAGTATTGACCATAAGGACTTTCAGGGATGAAGAAAATGTTCTGTATCTGCAATACAGATACAGATACAGTGCCCAATAAAGTAGCCATTATCCTCATATGGTTATTAAGCCCTGGAAATGTTACTAGCACAACTGACTGTAATTAAAATTACACTGTAATTTAATTGCATCCCATTTCAGTTCATTTAAATAGCCACAGGTAGCTAATGACTGCTATATTAAACTGAGCAGGTCTAGAAAGTATGGACAGGATACTAGAGCATTATCCACTGTAGAGACCTAAAAATAACTAAACAAATTTTGTTGCCCTAAAAGGCTGACAATTCTTAGTGACAGTCAGTTTAAAAATTCAATGCAAAACACATTTATTTTGTACTCAGAATTGTCTAAGCTAATCCACTCGTGATAGGAAGGTGGCTCAAAGTTATGCATTCTATTTGTATGCAATAGGTTTATTATCAGTAAATCTTTCTTTTCTTTTTCCTCTTTCTCTTAGCTGGGAAACTGTTCACTTGAAAATATGATCTTCAAAAATAACCTCTCCATTTCCACAAGAGCACCAAAACAACATTTAGAAATATCAAAAGGCACCACTAAGTTGTGTTCTGCTTTAATAAATCAGTGTGAAAAAAGTTGGAAGAGGGAAGAGTGGTGAATGGGACTGACCCATAGAAACTTGATGTTTGAGCAGACAGCTCATAGTTGAAGATGGGTGTGGGGGATGGTCACCTAGTGTGTGTACTCTCGAAGTGCTGATAAACAGGAAATGGAAAATCAATGCGATGGCCGAGTGTCATTTAAGAGAGGCTTTAGAGAGACTATGAATCCAGTGTGGCATTAAGCTCTAGAACCAGTCATCTGGTATACTTCGGAATGAGGCAATCAGAAATGGACAACACATCTACAAAAATCTACATCTGTGTATGATGAGACTCTACTAGAGTAGAAACATCTGAGTGTTTTAGTGACTACAGTGCAAAGTAGGCATATCCAAAAATATTTAATTGATTCAAACTTTACTAATGTGTCTTTGGAAAAATAAATAACATCTAGAAAATCCTCACTTGAACAACAGAAAAGTTATAAATAAACATGACTTTGAGGAGAAAGCACCTAACTCATTTGATGGAAACTTGGCTAATGGCTGGGCATACACTTGAGTTAGTTTCTTATGAATAAACTCTATTAAATTCAATTTAAAACATCTTTGACACAGTGTATCCTCCATATTCCATACCACTGAGCCATTAAAGATTAGAAAAGAACATTAACTAGTTTAGCTGGGTTACATAGCAATGCAAGCCAACCCATGAGTCATAATCTAACCAAAAAAATCCAAGGATGTTTACCAACTGGGCGGCTTCCCTAAGAAGGGTATTTATAGCACAAAGAGCTTCTATTTGTCTTTCTGAAATAAGATTTGGTTATCACAGACTGAGAAGTGAGGCTACACATAGCAATGAGGTTCTAAAACCTCCATATGCTGGAAGACTTGGAGTAGTTGAGCTGAACCATATGTTACCATCGCTTTGTAGTACCTCTACCAGGGCATTTAGATTGTCATTTTACTTGATTTCTTTGCATGTCTAGATGCCCACCATGAACTCCTCAAGGAAAGGGGCTTCTGTCTTTGTAGCCTCAAAATATCTCCGAGCTGCTCTGAGCCCTTTACAAAGGACTGGGAAATTAGATTGTTCAAATAATTACAGAACCTACTTTCCTTTTAATTGCATTCTTTAGATCAGGGATGAGGAAGTCATAAACTTGGCAGACAGGAGAATGTAGTGCTCCCAAGCACAGGTTGTAGAATCAGAGTGCGGGCTCTGCCACTCAGCACGTGTGTAACGATGGGCAAACCTGAGCCTCAGCCTCTGCATCTGGAAAATGGGTATAATAGTAATGCCCACCTCAAATGGTGTTGTGAACAACACAGGTGAAGATGCATATGAAGCCTGTGGCATGGTCACTGGTACAAACCAAGGGTTCAATAAACGTCAGCGACACAGTGCTGTTGCGAAACATTTTGAAAATTGGTCAATATTTACTCCCTTTTTATTTCATTATTGTTAAAATATAATCTCATCTTCTTCCTAAATTGGCTCCTCTTTGAAACTCCCTTAGAGAACAAAAAATATGTTAGGTATTTTCAAAATCAACACATGCAATTGCCATGCCCCTATGCAATTATTGTGGGCACACAGTATTCAAAGGGCACTATTTCACATCCACATTTGTGCAGCACAGCTAAGGAAAAGAACCCAGACTTTAAAAAGTGTATTGTTAGTTAGCTCCAAATGGGTATGAATCAGAAGCATTCATAACATTTGAACTGTCCTAACTGCCATACAAAAGAATGTCCGTTCAGGTTCATTCACTCAGTTATTGAGCCCAAACTGCATTCAGGCACTGTTCTTGGTGCTCATGATATATGGTGAATGGAGCGCACAAAGATGCCTGCTGCCCTTGTGGAGCCTACATTACAACGTGAAACCAAGTTTATTTTATTTCACCTAAAATAAAGCATTTACGTAGTCATTCGCTTTATATCAAATAACAGTGTCTCATTCATTGTATCAGACTTGCATAATGCTAATAAAGACCCTTATATATTTTTTTCTTTCTTTACGTTTACCTCTTTTCCTCAACCTGCCCTTCTGCAACAGAAACAATATAATATTCCTCTCAAATACAAGGCACTTATAGTTATTAAAGCTAAAAACAAAACTGCAATAATGCAGCAGATTTTTACAACTATGCCGAGTGGCAATAATTAGCTTTATTCCCACACTCTGCTAGCCATAAATATAGTAGGAATGTGATTTTCTATATATACTTTATTTTTTATTTTTTTGCTACTGTGGACAAAAATGCCCTCCAAGGATACTAGTCAGCAATTTTACTTCCTTCCTCATAGAAGGCTGAATACTCACGAAGCCCTGAAATAAAGAATTCTCTTTTGGGAATGGGTTTTGTTTGGATATGACTTTCTCTCTTTCAGCTAAATGCAAACACCACTGAATTTATTAAATAAGAAGGAGAATTTCAAAGTTAATGAAGGTGATATTTATGAGAAAAGCATAAAATAAAATGGTGGGATAAAGAACACAGATCCACACACAAATCCAACACACTGGATTATCTTTAGCTGCAACGAAAGGTGGACTGAATGCTTTAAAATTCTGCACACATGTGTCCTATTGAACAGGATACTTTTTACCTGGCTGCCATGAGATCCAGGAGATGCTGCCACCGGTCGTTGACCTTTCCGAGCTTGTATTCAATCTCAGAGGCTTTGCTTTCATGGCTGGCTCTAGCAAGTCGTTCTCCCATTTGCTGGAGCTGTATTTTGTTCTCTTGGGCAACAGCAATTTCTTCTTGATAATCCTGCATAATAAATAGCAATCACAGAGATCAGAAATCATATTTTTAATGCATTCAGCCTGGCTCCACTAGAAACATGATAATTATCGTTTGGTACTGCTTGGAATAGTTTGGGCAGGAGGAATAGTGTGTGAATATCAGTGCTTGTACACAAGAATTAGTGGAACCTATTATTTTCAGGATGTGCATAGACTCTAGATTGAATTCTCATAAAGCTTTTCTTAAAGAGAATGAAGATATTTTTATTTACTTAAAATGGGCATTAAAAATCAGTAACAGTGTATACATAGATATAAAGAGAAGGATTTTAATACTGAGAAATGATACCTTATTGTTATAATCACCAACCTGGGTTTTATATTCAGAATCAATCTTCATACAAACAGTTGCTAAGAGGGCTTAGAAGTTGTGTGTATGTGTGTGTGTGTGCACAATTACATATGTGCAACTGACATATGTGTATTTATATGTAAATGTATATATGTGCTTCTGTCAATTATTTGTATGCTTTAGAAATGATTACCTTCATTTTAATGAGCTATCCTCTATACAGTGTCAATATTTTACAACACATAGATCAATGGCAAACTAACTCGCAAGAATAATAACCATTAGTCTTAGGGGATTAACGGGTCTCAATCCTTTTTCATTTACCCAGTTTCTGTACTCATTCCTCTTAAAGATTGGTTTGGAGAAGGAAACACTGGCTCCATATGCAAGAGAAAGGCCACTGAACGGCATGGTTTAAGTGATGATGAATGGCCATCTCCTATCTTCCCCAAGCCTCACCGCCTGACCAATGATCCTCTTACTCCCACCACAGTGACAGAAGCCAATCTTTAGAATTGCCTTTCCTTCATTTTTGGGCTTAACTCCTGTCATGCAGCAAATATTATTGCAACAAAATAATACACAAAGACAGGTTACAGGGTCATGGATATTTTAACCCTCTCCTGCTCTAACGTTAGCGTGACAACAGGGCTATCCTCTCAAGTCAGTTATCAAAGCAAGAAGGTCCCCCAAAATGGGAGAAGCCAGTGCAGTTCTATTCTATCTCAGTGCTGAGTGCTCTCTTTAAACCCAGCAACCCCACCCCATCTCCTCTCATTTTATGTTACTTCAACACAGTGGGATTCAATGACCAGTACACTAGATGTCCTGACCCCACAGAGGCAAGTTCATAAAGACTTTTGAAATCTCATAACTCATTTTATATACAAACAGTGTAGCTTATATTTTAAAGATTTTTGACATTGTGCCAAATAGTGTAACAAAATTATGTGAAAAACTAAAATTTTTCTAAGTTTTCAATAGTGATTGTATTTTGCCCAAGAGATAGTTTCTTCCACACCCCCAAAATGTGCATCTTAAATTTCATGAAGAAAATAAATGAGAATATAGATACACTTAAGAAAGATTTATTCTATAGCAAGCTTCACGATAATACCTATAGTCCATTAATCATGTCCAGTAGAGCATTCTCTGATATCCAGAAACTACCAAAGTGCAAAGTTATTGGCAGATGTTAAGATAAAATCTGTACTACCTTAGTTCACATTTTAAAGGTTTACAATATCAAACATACAAATGCTTATTGCTAGAATTTGACATTTTAAATGGAAGTCTTAAAGCTATTAATATTGCATATTTATGTTGGAGTTTTTTTCCCTTTATGTGTATGCATGGATAAAGATAAATTTTCCTAATAATTATATGTATTTATTTTAGAATGAATGAAGCTATAATTCATTTATTCAGTATTCAGTAATGACTGAGTACTTATGAGAAGAGAGGCATTGTTCTGGGTGCGAGAGATACAGCAATGAACAAAACAAACAAAGACACTTCTAGCAAAACTGACAATCCAGTGGGGCTCCCACTGTAGACAGATAACCAACAAGTAAATAGGGAAAGTATATTGCGAACAAGATAGTGATATGTGCTAACAAGGAACATACACTAAAATAAATCAACATGATCAATAATTATTCAAAAATAATATGGAAGCACCACTGATACCATCAAAAACATTTTTATTTATTTTTATTTTATTTTTAAAAAGGTTTTATTTATTTGTCAGAGAAAGAGAGAGAGAGCACAAGTAAGGGGAGCAGCAGGCAGAGTGAGAAGCAGGTTCCCTGCTGAGCAAGGAACCCAATGCGACACGGGGCTCAATTCCAGGACCCTGTGATCATGACCTGAGCCGAAGGCAGATGCTTAACCAACTGAGCCACCCAGGCGTCCCATCAAAAGCATTTTTAAATGCTAATAAATTTGATCAGCCCTACACAGACATGGAAAATGCCCTGTAACCATATGAATATATAAAGTAATAGTCATACATAACTTGAAAATAATGTGAAGCAAAATTCTCAGGAAATTTTCCTTTTTTTTTAAAGATTTATTTATTAGAGAGAGCAAGTAAGCATGAGTGGGTAGATGGGCAGAGGGACAGAGTGGGAGGGAGAGGGACAAGCAGACTCCATGCTGAGCAAAAGCCCAATGCGGGGCTCATCTCATGACCCTGGGACCCTGACCCAAGCTGAAATCAAGAGTCTGACACTCAACCGCTCCACCGACTGAACCATCCAGGAGCCTCAGGAAAGTTTTCTATGTCTATGTCTATGCATTCTGTTTTACAGAGAAAACATTGGCTTAATTAATCCTAAGAATTTTTTCTTTTAGTCCCTCTCTAGTGATTTTACTTCTTTAAAAACAAAAACAAAAGACACAAAAGAAAACTAATACACATAAACAATTCCTTCTGAACAGGTAGCTAAAACCGAAATACATTGAACATTTTTCTATCAGCAGATAATTTACTTCAGCATATCCATATATATTGTATGTAAAGGAAGTCTTTCCATGCAATTTTATTTCATATTAAAAAGAGAAAACATTTAAAATATAGTGCTTTTACAGGATGGTAATTTAATAATAAGTAAAGCCATCTTTTATATCTGTTAAAAGTATGCCTAAGTGTTATAAAGAGTGAAAACATATATAGCCATGCATCCTGTACCTTCTTGAGCTTCTCTATCATTTCTTCAATGAGGATGTCTCCATTCTGAGAAACTTTGCTTTCCATCTGGGTCAACCATTCACAAAGCTCCTTGTTCTTTTCACTGAAGACTGCCCATTCATTCAATCTCTCGCTTACTTGCTGCCGCCTTAAGGAGAGCTGAGAAGTTTAAATGAGAGAACACATAAGAGGCTAAATCAGAGCAGAACATGTATCCTGAGGAAAAAAGCCAATAAACTGAGTTTGGTGGACTGGAATAAGCAATAGTTGTACATCTCTTTAGGTCATTGTTCCTCGAGGTACAGTCCTAGGAGGGACCTAGGAAGTTTCACAAGGACCTGCTACGAAATGCCAGTGGGAAGCATCCAGCCCTCTACTTCCCTTCTGAAGGGCTGCAATGCACATTCATTTATTCAAGGTTCTGAACAATCCAGCCTCACAATGCAATTGGTTCTGCGGAGATTTCTACACTATCACTGAATGCACTTTTACTAAAAGAGAAGGGAGAAATAGGAAAGAGGAAGGGACAGAGAAAGAAGGAAGGAAAAGAGGAAAAAGGGGAAAAGGAAAGAAAGAAAAATAAGGAAGAATAGTGAAAAGGAAGAAAAGAAGGGAATGAAAGAGAAAAGGAAGAATGAACTGAATCGCAGGTGTCTGGAGAGAGGGACACGGCGCTAAGAGGTCAGAAGTAGAAGATGCATCCCTGTGGCTCAGCTCTGTACCGATCCTTTTACTTTAGGCAAGTTCTCTTACTTACCTGCCCGCTTTCTTTTTTAATTTATTTACCTTTGTGTCTTTCTCCTTTCTTTCTTCCTTGTGCATAAGGGCTTTATTGAGACATAATTCACATACTATACAATTTCGCTTAGCATAAAGTTTTCAAAGTTATTTATGTTGTAGCATGTGTCTATACTTATCCCTTTTAACTGTTGAATATATTCTCTTATATGGATAGACATTTTATTTACCAGTTCATCTGTGGATGGATGTTTTGGTTGTTTCTGCATGGGGCTATTATGAATAATGCTGCTGTTGTGTGTGGAGACACATGTTTAGTTGCCTTTGGGGTATATACCCATGAGTAGACTTGCCGGGTTACCTGGTGACACTACAGAGTGTCTGCCAAAGTGGCTGCACCAGTTACATTCCCACCAGCAGTAGGGTTCTCATTTCTCCACATCCTCACCAACATTTGATATTATCTGTCTTTTTTATTTTAGTTATCCTAGTGGACATGAAGTGGTATCTCATTGTGGTTTTGATTCACATTTCTCTGATGGCTAATGATGCTGAAAATTTTTTCATATTTCTTGGCCATCTGTATATCTTCTTTGGAGAACTATCTGGTCAAATCCTTTGCCCATTTTTGAATTGGGCTTTTTGTTTTGTTTTGTTTTGTTTGTTTTTTAGCATTGAGTTGTAATAGTTCTTTATGCATTAGAGACCCAAGGGCCCTGTTTCTTATCTCTAAGTCTAGAGTGATTCCTTCCGGTATTTTAAAATTGTATGACTTCATAATACTCTCGTTTTTGCAGTGGTGGTTGAGATACTAAGGAATATTTTTAGTTGAGCTAAGCTACATGTTAGCAAAATATAATGTGATTTGAGTGGCAAGATGATGATCTTTTTTACAGATGTTCTACACACTCATGTTGATAATGCTAGACATTCCACCAGTCATCTCATCGCATTAAACACCTATGTCTTAATTTTCTTTTTTCCCACTAACATTTTATTATGAAAAACATTAGACATACAGAAAAGTTGAAAGAACTGTAATGCTAAGCACCCATAATATACTCACTAAACTCTAAAATTGTGAACATTTTGCTCCATTTTGCTTTAATACATATATTCCTTTATCCATCAATCCATTTTACTTTGTTATGCACCAAACCAATTTCCTTTTAAAAATCAAAGTCAAAATATTTCTAAGGTACTATACACTTCCTCGTTAGCAATTCTGCCTAGGGTAATTAATAGTCAAGGTCCCACACAAACCAAAATGTCTATGATTCTACACCTAAGAAAACACCTGGTAGCTAGGCTTTGAGACCAGCGTCCCTATGCTGGGGCTAGTCCTAGTCATATGAGTTGCTTAGATCATGGGCCCCATAACCTAACACAGTTTCTGAAATGTCACCATTACAAATGCATTCTCTTGAATTAATTATTATCTTTTAAAATAAAAATTTCTCTGGGTAGGGTGACACTGATGAATCCATCAAGTATTTCCTCATTAGTACAAGTCAGCTAATCATTAAGTTTTTTGTGAGGCAGAAAAATACAGACCAGCCCAAAAGCAGTGAACTTACTTGGAGTGGATACTGGTAGGAATGAAAAAGGCTAAGAAAACACAGGTTAAAGATTTTTGGAGACAAAGCTCACCTACAATAAGCTATACCAAGACAGAGCTGCGGCTAACAGCGTAATTCTTCTAGCACCCCCTTTCCTCTCGAACTCTGATAGCAGAGTGCATTCTGATCTTCTGCAGGAACACTAAGATTTGGAATTTTCTGATGGATATGACTTTTTCCCTTTCATTCACACAGCATCAGAGTCAAGAGTGCGGCTGGTCATTAAAAGTCTGGTTCAATTGATGTCCAAACTGAAACTATATTTTCATAATTGGGACCTCCCAAAGCAACTGTTTTTTAAGACAAGAGTAAAAGCCCCCGCCCTTCAGACTTAAGATTAATAGGTCTTGCTATGTGTAGCTCCTTCTTCCCTCTTTCCCTAAATCTTGGCCATGAGCAAGGATGAATTCTAGGGCTTTCCCCTACAATGTCTGCAGGGAAGATGAGCACATAACAGAAAAATACTACCTATTTCCTTGAGAGGTAGGTTTTATTATCTCCATTCCAGAGAGAAGAAGAGAGAAGGTTAGACAAATTTGAGGCATTTGTTTGTAGTCAGTATGAGACAGAACCAGCAAAGCTTGAGTCTTTGATACAGGCTGCGATATAATATTATGATCAAATATCCAGAGGCAGCTGAGATTCAAAAAGTCTCTATCACTTACTAACGATATGACCCGGGCAGGGGTACTCATCTTCTCTATGCCTTACTTCATTTGTAAATGAATTTTCCATCTGTTCCAAATTTCATTAAGCAAATGTTTACTGTTCGCAGTAAACAGGTGTCTACTCTGTGCCAAGCCCTGACATCTGTCTTGGAATAGTAGGCTCGTAATAGAATACAAACAAGAAAACAAGAAAGTAACCAGTACATACTGAAGATTTAACGAAAGCTGGCCATTAATAGACTACGACTACTACTACTAGAGGGCTTCATTTGAGTTTTTAATATTTTTTCCCCCTTGACACTCAGGTATTCAGTGCCTCCACTGAACAGCTTGACTATGTGTCTCAGGTGCTTATCACACAGCACGGAAATGTTGCTTTCATCTGCTCACCGTAAAGCAACAGCTGAAAGAAGAAACAGGGAGACCACAAGCACTGGTTGCAAAGCAGCACCAAGAGCTTCTCAAGAGATGTCAGTTCATAATGGAGACGGCGTTTTCCTTTTGGCTCGTAAAACTGACATTTAGGCCATATGGTAAGTGAACATTACTCTCTCTTTCTTTGGGGTTAGCTGAAACCCTTGAATTATTTATCAGCTTAGCACATATTTAGGTTCTTCTCAAGGTTACAAACACTCCGCATCGCCAATAACTGGCAAGTACCGGCTGAAACCTCCAGAGTGTGAGGCAGCTGAACAGGAAATACATCCTTTTCAACTTCACATATTTTCACCATGACAATTTGAAAAACATCAAGCAATTACAATGATGATATATTTAGATCTCAACTAGAATTACACACAGATCTACAAACCCAAACGGGAATAAAAATGGATAGAAGCTCCGGCTGTAGGCAGACATGACAAACCATTTGGGGAGTCTATTGTGAACGGTATGCTTTCCTCCATTAACTCTCCTCTGAAACACTTACACCATGTCTTCCTCCTTCTCCTCGGGAGTCCCAACGACTCCTGCCTTCGACTGGGCTGTGAACAGGCTACTTGCTCTTTAGCCGTGGGATAATGCCAGGTTTAACTAAAGTTTTTAGCTTTTAGAATGAGACCATAGGCTCAAGCTCATTTCACTCATATGTGGAATTTAAGAAACAAAACAAATGAGCAAAGAAAAAGAGAAAAGCAAAAAGAAAAAAAAAAAAAAAGACTCTTAAGTATAGAGAACAAACTGGTGGTTGCCAGACGGGAGGGAGGTGGGGGGAAGGGCGAGTAGGTGAAGGGGATTAAGGGTACACTTATACTGACAGGCATTGAGTAATGTATTGAATCACTCTGTTGCATACCTGAAACTAATATAACACTATGTTCATGATATTGGAATTTAAAAAATAAATAAAATTTTAAATTAATTTTAAAAATTAAATATCTACTTTCTTAGGAACTTTCAAAAATATAATACAGTCTTGTTAACTATAGTCACCATGGTATACATAATATCCCCAGAACTAATTCATCTTATAACTAGAAATTTGTGTCCTTTCTACCTAATGGCATTTTTACACAGTACCAGTTTTCCTAAATCAAAAAATACTGCATACTCATAATCTTCGTAACTTTCAAAATATTCAGAGATCCTATCATTATTTTACATTTAAAGGAAAATAAGTACAATGACATAAAATAAATGCCCTAAATTCTTCTTTTAATTATTAACAGTATATATGAACACTTAGTTGTTCTAGGCACTGGAGATAAAAAGAAATGGTCTTCATTCTCAAGGGCCTCATAGTCTTGAAATAAAGTCACAATCATTTAAAGAAGGAGAAGGAGGAGGAGGAGGAGGGGAGGAGGAGGTGGAGGAGGTGGAGGAGGAGGAGGAGGAAGAGGAGAACAGTGTACCATCAAATGATGGCACAGGCCAAAAGGGAAATGGGCATTAAGAGGAATAGGAAAATACTGAGGTCTGAGCATCTCTAACAATGGCATCATAGGGGCTGAGGCATTTGAAAAAATATGGGGTAAAATCAGAAGGGAAGGAATAGTCAGTCTAGGCAGGAAGAGTGGTCTGAGCAAGGTCTTGGGGTAGGGCAGTTCATGGCCAATTTGGGAGGGAATGGAAGCCATTATTTATTCATTTATTTTTATTTTTATTTTTTAAAATATTTTATTTATTTATTTGACAGAGAGAGAGAGAGAGAGATCAGAAGTAGGCTGAGAGGCAGGCAGAGAGAGAGGGGGAAGCAGGCTCCCCGCTGAGCAGAGAGCCCGATGCGGGGCTCGATCCCAGGACCCTGAGATCATGACCTGAGCCAAAGGCAGAGGCTTTAACACACTGAGCCACCCAGGCGCCCCGGAAGCCATTATTTAAAGTGTTATCTCTCTGAAAGCTTTTAAGACATCAATTAGCCAGAGAAATATAGCATAATCAATTTCACAGAATATGCTGAAAAGTATTGAGTCAACAAGTAGTGCTAAATTTTTCTCAATTTTAAGAAAGATGAATAAGGTTCATAAAAGTAACTGAACATTGCTGTGATCATTTTCTATTATTTGTCCACATCAAGTTATCTTGCACTTATATGCTATGCCATGATGAGTCCTTGCATTAGAAAATTATATGATAATTTACTGGATAATTATGGATTGATTTTGGGTTGAATAATTCAGAGAAGAATAAAGTATTGTGATTAGCATTATCACGTTCAACGTGAGTTTCTCATTGTGTTCTCTGAGAATATGAAACTCCGTAAAAAATGGCTAAATTAATTTTGAACTCAAATCACTGGCATGTTTATAAAAATCATCTCTTACACTCCTTCTTTTTAAAAGTATAGATTCATAGAAAACTGTTTACACATTTAGGAAGTGTGCTCCAGAGTTTCCCTTTGGCTAATGGTCTGAGAAATATCTTGGCTTTAATCTAAACATCGAGAGAAATTTACCTAACAACAAATTTCTTGTGGATGTCAAATGAATCAGGAGGCTATGAGCCTCTTAAACTCTGTCTCATGTTTCCTGAAGCATGAAGATAAGCATCTCTAAAGTCAGAGAAAGTAGGGAGGATGGAAGAGAAGAGATCTCTAGGAAGGCACAGTTGGCCTGAAACTGGGGAGGCAAAAAGAGACCCCTTCTCAAAAGCCTGTTCCTCGTCCTTGTAACACTTGCTTCTCCCCAGCCAGGTCCTCTGTCTACTCTACTCCTGTGTCTTTACTCAAGCTGCAACCTCGTCCAACCCATCCACTCGCTCCCTCCACACCTATCTGTCTCTTCTTCTCCCTTTCTCAGTAGTCAGCTCGAGATTTATCCACTGCGACAAGCATTTCCTTTATTCCTTGCAATGCACACTGCCCTTAGTTTGCTTATGTCGCTATACACCGTTGTAACTTGTTTATACCAGTTTCCTTCTTCACTGTACAGGTTCTTCTGGACTGATTTTCGTCTCAGCTCTGTTGTAAACTTGATGGTAGGAACATCTACTATAGCTTGTGAAATTCACAACCAATGTGACTGATTCATTGCATGAATATGGACCACAGGCTATTAAGTGCCAAGCAGAGCAATCACGTACAGCAAGGGACATTGCTGACACACTCCCAGCTTCCTGGAGGGGATGGTCTCCAGGCCATCAGTCAGAAGCTGTTCTTTACTTGTGGGCCTTTAATCTATGTTGTTCTTCTTTGCCTCTGATGCCTTCTCATCGCCTTTCCACCAATCTCTGCCTTTCATTTCAAAATCAAAATCCAATCTGGGATCTCAATTTTTTAGTATAATGCACAAGGAAGGTACTTAACAAATGAATCACATACGACTAAAAATGTCAAACACATGAATTACTAGGAAACGACGATAGCAAATCAACGGCCACAAAATTTCCAAATACAAAACCATTTCCACAGTAGTTAGCTAAAACTGCAAATAAAACAAAGGTTTTTTCACTTGTTTAAAGTAAGAAAAAGACCACCAGTGCCTAGCAGGACTGCACCCATGAACCAAAAAAATTATTTTTCCTCTTACAATATTATGCCAGCCAGTGAAAGGGACAGCAAGAGAATCCAGTTGAGATGCATCTCAAATATAATGTTAAGATGTAACTGTCTTAATCTGAAATATTTTCAGAAAAGCCAGAGTTCTTCCTCCATGTATACTCTTGAGTTACAGGATAGGTCCAAACATGGGTCAAGCCATTTGACATTCCAAGTCATCTTTCAGTTTTCCATCTTTCTGAGCTAATGCTCCATGTAGAGTTTGTCTTACCTGGTGGCACAGTTCTTCCCACTGCCTTTGCAGAAGCTCCATGCGTTCGTTCAGGATGGAGATATCATCAGCGCTAATGTAGGCACAGAGGGTATCCTTCAAGAGTGTCAACTGCGCCAAGTCATCTGTCCAGCTCCCAGCTGCATTTTCCAGCTCCTAGATTAAAAAAACAAAACGTGAATACCCATGAATATCTATCATCAATAATCCTGAAGTGTTTTAGGAATCCTCTTTTTTAAAATTTTTTTATTATTTTAAAGATTTTATTTATTCATTGGAGAGAGGGAGAGAGCACAAGCATGAGGAGCAGCAGGCAGAGGGAGAGGCAGGCTCCCCACTGAGCAGGGAGCCCATTGTGGGGTTCGATCCCAGGACCCTGGAATCATGACCTGAGCCAAAGGCAGACGCTTAATGACTGAGCCACCCAGGCGCCCCTAGGAATCCCCTCTTGATACAATTATCTTTCCACCCCATCCTATTTGAACATCTATTTGAACAATTCACTTGGTCTACTTTATTTGCTCTGGTGTTGTCTGATAGTTTGCCAAGTTCTTCTTTTTTTTTTTTTTTTTTTTTGTCAAGTTCTTCTGATAAAACCTCAGGTTGCGGGGCAACTCAGTTGGTTAAGGGTCTGCCTTCGGCTCAAGTCATGATCTTAGGGTCCTGGAATTGAGCCCTGGCCTAGCTCTCTGCTGGGCGGGGAATCTGCTTCTCTCTCCTCTCTGTTCCTCATCTCCACCCATCATGCTCTCTCCCTTGCATGTGTTTCTCTATCTCAAATAAATAAATTTTAAAAAATCTTAAAAAATAAAACAACCCAGGTTGCTTGAAGAATCTTTCTATGATCTATTTACCATTTAACTGATCATTTTGGCTCACTTTTTTTTTTCTTTTAAAGATTTTATTTATTTGTTGGAGATAGATAGAGCAAGAGCATGCACAAGTGAGGAGAGGGGCAAAGGGAAAAGCAGGCTCCCTGCTGAGCAGGGAGCCAGATGCTGGGAGATCCTAGGACCCTGGGATCATGACCTGAGCAGAAAGCAGGCGCTTAACTGACGGAGCCACCCAGGAGCCTCTTGGTCATCTTTTCTAAACTCAAGTTTCATCACTGCATGATCTTCTTTACTTTTAAACTGATTTCATAAACTGCTAATCCAGCCTTTATTTTTGTCCCAAGTTAACTGATCATGTTAATAAAATATTTTTAAAAAACCAAACTCCTAGGTTAACTTTCATCCTCAAACACTATGAGTTTACATCCTGTGATATAGACTTAATAATGTAATCACTGAAAAGATCTGTTGCTGTTATTACTCAACTGAAAATAATGGGCTGCATTTTTTTCCTGTAGGAGCACAGATTTCTTCAGGTTACTGAAGAAAGTATTATGTACTCTGTTCTTTTGGGAAATAATTTGAGAAAAAATCCACAAAACAATATTTGAATGAGTTGACATTGGTTTTTGCAATGCTTTGAACCGTTGACCAGTTTTGCAATTTGTATGACTCTTGCTTTTTGCCAGCTGTTGATGCTTTTAGATTCCAGCTAATTTTTTGTATAAATAGAGCATTTCACATGGCTCTTTCCCCCCCTCTCTTTTTGTCTCTTCACACAGGAGACAAGTTTCCAAAGGCAAAGGCAATTAACGGTACTGTTTGAGGCTAACTTCTCAGGCAATTTAGGCAAACAAGGTTTTAGTCTGAATTTTCCACGTAATTGCTTTGTTTTGCTGCTAAGGGTGGTTTGGGGAAGAGTAGCAGAGAGCTGGACCAAAATGCATCCTTTTAATCTCCAAACTTAATAGCCGGGTATGTTTGTAACTGTTGTATTTTGGGAGATGAGGTCCCACGGTAACAGCAATTGGCTGAAAGACCAAACCATCCAGGTGGAGTAAATACACAGTATTTCTGCTTATATTCATAGACATATTAAGCTGTCACACCAATGTAAAGATTTCTCACTTTTTATGCCAAATTTCTAGCCCCTAACTCAAACATTAGACATACTCCATGGTGTAAGGATTATAAAAGAAACACTACCACCACAAAAATTAATTGTTTCAGACTCACAGACTCCATTAGAAGAGTCTCTGTTGTAAAAACACAGCCTCTGGATTCAGGCAGCCTTGATATTTACTAACTTTGAAATGTTATTAAACTTCTGGAAGCCTCGGTTTTCACATCTGTAAAATGGAAATAACAGACTGTCCACATGAGCTTGTGTTCATGTCAACTGAGATAATGCTGGTATAGTCACTGCCACATGAGAGGAGACTAATAAATGCCCATTTCTGTTTATCAGTTTTCTTTAATCATCTGTTAGAAATTTACAATCACAGATTTAAAACAAACTTTTTAATCTTTGGATACTTCTGAATTTATGTCTCAAGATAATTATTTTCCTCACTTGCCATCCGTGATGCCATCTAAGATTTATTTTTCCCAAATCTGCCTCTTTTTTTTTAAAAAAGATTTTATTTATTTATTCGACAGAGAGAGAGAGAGGGAGAGAGAGCACAAGCAGTGGGAGTGGGAGGGGGAGAAGCAGGCTCTCCAGTAAACAGAGAACCTGATGTGGGGCTCGATCCCAGGACCCTGGGATCATGACCTGAGCTGAAGGCAGACGCCTAACTGACTGAGCCACTCAGGTGTCCCATAAATCTGCCTCTTTTGAGTTTCAAAGGATATTTTTAAATTTTGATACTGAAGAAAAATTCTTACATCCATGCTTTTTGTTATTTCAAGACTTCTTTAAAAAATTAGTGTTTCTTTAATGCTTATGACTTCTTAGCCAGCGTAAAGCAGAGACCTTCTGATTAAAATCCAAATCATTTGGAAAAAAAAAAAAAATCCAAATCATTTATGTGTGAAGTTTCTTTTTAAAAGATTTATTTATTTATTTTAGAGAGAGTGGGGGAGGGACAGAGGGAGAAAATCTTCAAGCAGACTCTCTGCTGAGCATTGAGCATGGAGCCTGACCTCACGGCTTACGAGATCATGACCTGAGCAGAAACCAAGAGTCAGAGGTTTAACTGACAGAGCCATCCAGGCGCTCCGGTATCTGTGAAGTTTTTACAGCATTATTCTAAGAGCAATAATTTGCAGATGACTGGGAAACACGAGGACATGTATTATTTAGGGGAGAAAAAACATCTGTTAAGGTAGTTTTGACAAGATCTGCATGCTGCTCAGCAGAGACCTGCTATCCGAATACTTCACTTGACTACATAGGTATGAATGGAACAAATCCTACAGCCACCACGTCATGCTGGTCTCAGCAAGCTC
>CM052886.1:12186023-12248652 GCA_028534135.1 Potos flavus | reverse complement strand
TTTTTTTATCAGACACATGTATTTCTTTTTTTAATTAAAAGAAAAAAATGATAGGCACCATAATAGAGACTTGATTCTTCTTGGCATTAGATCTACAAATTAATTCTTATCTAGTGTCTCAGTGACAATTCAAATTAAATTCATCTAAACAAATCTCCTTAATTTTGCCTATGATCTCCCATTCCTGTCCCCCCACCTTCCTGGTAACCCTTTGCAGTGGTCACTCCCTACAACTTAAATTACTGAGCTCCAAAGAAAGACAACTAGAATTGCTTTTAGTAGTGAACCTGGTGCCAAATCATGACGCCTTTTCCTTCACATTACCTCTTCCATTGTCACCAATCTTTTCTTGTCAGGGCTCTTTCTGTCTTCTTTCCTGATGTTTTGGTTTTAGCACAAGCAACCCATAGGTGCTATGACCAAAACTTTCTTCTGTTAGAAGTGCTGACTAAAGTGTCTCCCTACTCAAAAGGTCTTTTGGTTTCTAACTGAACTGAGAATTTGGCCCAAGATTCTCATTTCTCTTTTAAATTCCTTCAGGGATCTTCCTAGAGTGCATAACCACATTCCCTCTTTTCATGTACCAGAAAAAACACCAACTGTCTGTCTTGGTCAGATTTGTTCCCACTCCCCTTTGTTAAAGTATCTCTGTGTTCCCAGGCTACAATTATTCATCAGTGCTAAGCATAGTGAGATGCTCTTACTAAATAGAACAGCATTCTCAATGAAATCATCACACATTCTGAAACCTATCAACATGCCATCAGTGAATGTTCATTGATCAAAAGAGAAAAGGTCAGTTTCTTATTTTCCATAACAAAATTAAGAGGCCATAGTGAAGCAGGTGAACACAAAGGTCACAGAATTAGAATCACTGTATTTTGGCATATTTACTCAGAGCATTAAATCAAGGGCTAAAATTAGATAAGCATTATAGCTATGATGTAAAGATACACTAAAATAAAGAAAAATGACATTAACATTAGAATTTAGCTTCATAAATTCCTTCTTGGCAAATGGGTCCTAGTGTATGATTTAAAATAAAACAAACTTTAACAAGAGAAGAATAAGGATTCCCCTTTCCAAGGATGGCTTAGATTCCAAAGCTATAACCCAGTTTTTTTATTACATGAATTACAAGGAAATAACAAAATGTCATGAGCTGCAAACATCTATCAAAGTGTATGTTTTACACACCAACAAACAGACTGGCAAGAAAAGCAAATGCAGTGACTCAGCCATTTCGCCTAACTAAAGTCTTGGGAATGTGTCCAAAAATCACATCACAAATAAAGAAAAATATATGATTAAAATGATCTCTACAGAATGAGTTATAACATTTTTAATCCTTTCCTGAAAGCATAAGAAGAAGAAAAAAAGAATCAGACATATTGTATTACTGATGAATTGTGCTGCATGCAAATAATAGTTCTTTAACAAATGTTCAGTGGCATTTTTGATTGTTTCCTACACAGAAGGTAATATATTATTAAATAAAATTCAACAGAATAAACCCAATGGGCATGTACTTAAAGCATTATAAAAGCAAAATGTGTTCCATTACCTTTAGTTACTACCTGTGATCCAAAAATGTGGCAGGCCAAAATTAATGGATAATTTTGTTGAAGTGTTGGTGATTACCAACATATATAACTTTACCATTTCGCTCTGTTCACTCTTGAATATGATAATAATATCAACGGTGATAATGACCATCATTTATTGCACGCTCAATCTGTGTAGGTACTGTGTCACATGTTTACTTTCATTATCTCATTAAATCCTCACGATGCTGGCTAAAGGAGGGGTAATTGTGCCTACTCTAGAGAGGAGGAAACTGAGGCTCAGATAGGTTGAGTTAACCAGGTTACTTGGTTTATTATGATTTTAACTTGGATAGATCTGACTTCAGAAACCATGCCCTTTTTCCAACGCCTTCTGATTATGTATTGAATACGGTTACAGAAAGTGAAAGTGAGGGAGAAAGCATCTTGTTGGGGGGTCTGGAAAAATCTACATCTCTCTAAACTTGTGGTGTGATCAGTATGCTCTTCATATTCAGCTAAAGGCTTAATACACCTCCTGAATTTTATCTCATAGCAACGTGCTTGGATAAACTAAGATGAAATCAAGAGTGCCTCTTGGATTGGTTTTTCCCTGCTGTAAAATAAGAGATATCAATCTTAAAAACCACTTTAGAGTCTTAGATCAGGGAGTGGAATCTACTCTTTGCATTCCTGTTTGGATTTATAAAATCATCACATGGCTCTTGGCTCTGCACCGACCGACCATTAATCAGAATCCATCGCTTGGACAGTCTTATTAGACTTAAAACTACTTAGCTGGGGGATTTTTCTGAAAGACAAACTGCTGAAAATTGGGAAACTTCTCCAGTTTGTGCAAGACAGGACAAAGTCTTAAATAAGGCACAGGGCAGGGGATCAAAATACTTCAGGGTATGACTGAACGATCTTTGCCTTGTCCGGAAAGCTCACAACAGGAGGGAGCAGCACGACTACTTATGTCGCTTTTGAAATTGCATCACATCTATAGGAAGAAAGAGCTGAACTTACTTTCAGCAAGAAGGCAAGTTTTTTCTTCTGTTCCTCCAGACGCATGCTGGCTGATCTCCACTTCTCCTGGATCTCAGTGAGCTCTGCCTGCAAGGCGGCCTCAGCCCCACTGTCGGCCGAGAGCAGGAGCTGCTTGCCTGCCTCCACTGTGAGGATGTAGCTGCCTTGCTGTCGCAGGAACACTTTTTCTTTGAACTGAAAGGAACCGTAGCTTTTTACTTTCTCATTCTTTTCTTCACCAGGTCCCCATGACAAGTGTTTTTAAGTGACCGTACGGTTTTTCATTCATTGCATACCCTCTTTATCCAACATTTATGGAGCTAGCACTTGGGGCGTGAATGAAGCACTGTGTAAATGAATGAGAATTCAACAGGGAGAGGCTTAATTTCTGTCCCCAAGTTAAATACAATCGGAAACTGCTCGAGAAGACTGATGCATAGGGAACACACTGCAATATGTTTCATTTGTTTTAAGTTTTATTAGGATGTTTTCATTTCTTCTGCAAAAAGATGTTTGTGATGTTCGTTTTATACAAACAACCCTCTTCCAAGAAAGACCAGTGCTCAAATATCTAACCGACACGGATGCAAGACAGGTTTCCTCAAAGGCAAAAGGCTTCATGAGTCTTGGAAGACATATGAATGCAGCCAGATGAAGAAGGACCTGGTATGATGAAGGACCAGGAGTCGGGAGAAGAATCCTTCCATGCAGAGAAATGAAGATGGGCAAATTTACTATATGAGAGCAATAGGATGAATTCAGGACCCTGATGTAGTTTTCAGGGGCTGGGCATGTGAAAGAGTAGCAGAAAATGATACAAGATCACACCTTGCATAGGAATTTTTTTAATAGTGAAAGTGACTGAGACTCACAGGAGACTATTAAGCAGGAAAGCAATGTGTTTGTATTAAAATGCTCTGCAGTAGGGTATAAAACGGAATGGAAAAGGGCATATATTGGATACACTGAAATAGGTTAGAAAGCTAAGAAACCAAGAGCTCCTCATCTAAGGTAGTAGCAGTGGGGATAGAAACTGGGAGTGTATTAGAAATGGGGAGGGAGAGAACAAGAATATAGCTCTAGAGCGACTCTAAAGTTCCTAACTGACAGACCAGACAGTTGGTAATGACATTTCCTCAAATCGGGGACATGGGACATGGGGACTGCCAAAGAATGGCTTGTCTGGACATCACAGGCTCCGTGGGAACCCATGGAGTATATTACGCCTGTGACGAACATATATATATGTATATGATATATAACATATACATATATATATATAAATCTAAAGGCAGTTGAATACAGTAAGTTGAAAGTTCAGGAGGTAGATGTGACTGGAAGATAGCATGCTGGCCCTTCTGTGTTGGTAGGAGGCAGATGAAGCCATGGGTAGATGAGGTCCTCCAGGAGAAAGGAAGCAGCAAACAATGACCTCCAAAGCAAGAGGAGACAGGAAATACACTGGGGACAACTGATCAGAGTGCTAGGAGGGAGTTGTCTAAGGGGCTGGAGGCCCCGGTTCCCGGGCAGATGGAAGGAAGGGGCCAAACCAGGAATGGACCAAGAGCTCAGACAGGACTGAGACTTTTATCTTTTCTGGAATACCCAAGTTACACATTTAAATTGCTCCTGGTTATAATCAATGCAAAGTGCTCCTTTCCTGGCCATTGCCCCCTCCTCCATGCTGGAGGTTAGTGAGCTGCTAGGAGGCACTGGTGTGGGCGATGGATGGGGTCTGTGAGAGGCTGGGCCCACCAGACTATCATCATTAAATAAGGCCTTTGTAATGCAATCAGACTGTATGTTCCTGTTGATACTTTGCAACAATAATTGTCCTCATTCCAGTGTCACTCCAGGAGCCTCGTGAAGAACTGAGGCGAGGGTAAGGTGTACAGTGAAAACGCAGAAGAGGTTTAAGAAGCGTGTGTTTTGCACCTTACCTGCACTTCATCAAAGAGGGTCCTTGCCTGTTGCAGTGGTATTGGGACGCTTCCGAGAGCACTCACAGGAAGATAGGACACTTCAACCAACCATTTACGGAGCTTCTCGGCCATCTCCCTGTAGCGCTGCCACTGGCGAATCTGGCTGTCGATGATGCCCCTCCTCTGCTGGGCCCTGCGAATCACTCCCTGCCACTGACTGCTGAGAAGTGTCAATTTCAGGTTGAATTCATCCCTGGTGCAGAAATAATTACACGGGGAGGAAACACTGTTACCCTGGGTGCATTTACATATCAGCTATGGACACACACAGTGTATATATGCTTGATGATCCTAATAAGCCCTGAGACATGATTTAAGGCAGAGGCTTTCAAATATCACGCCATGATCTTTTACCAGGTCTATTTCAAGTAATTTTTTAAATTAATAATTGTTGGTCTTTGCAAACATTTTCATGCCTCAGCACAGGTTAGAGGCGTATGTATCTGTAAGCTCACTAATTATTCCCTCCCTGAATGCAGGAGAGGGGAGGGAGCATAGGGGAGCAGATGCAGTGGGAATGGGCCCAAACCCTAAGCTGTGTGTGTAGCAGGTGACAGCACCTTGCGAGTCTTACAGTGGGAGGGAGAAAATGAGCACCGGGCCCCTGGGTGGCTCAGTCAGTTAAGCATCTGCCTTTGGCTCAGGTCATGATCCCAGAGCCCCACGCTGGGCCCCCTGCTCAGTGGGGAGTCTGCTTCCCCATCTGCTCTCTCCCCCTGCTTGTGCTCTCACTCTCTCTGTCAAATAAGTAAATAAAATTAAAATAAATGAATAAAATATTTTTTAAAAAAAGAAAATGAGGACCAAACTTATTTAAAAACCTCTCTTTTCAGCCAGAATTATAAAGCACTTTGGATGAACAACAGTGGATTATTTCAGCTAGAATCATAAGCCACTCAAATAAAATCATGTTATTTAAAAATGTTTCTTTTTTAAGATTTTTATTTACTTATTTGAGAGAGATCACAAGCAGGGGCAGGAGGGGGAGGGAAGGCAGAGGAGCAGAGGGCTAGGGAGAAGCAGACCCCCCACCGAGCAGGGAGCCAGACACAGGGCTCAATCCCAGGACCCTGGGATCATGACCCGTGTGGAAGGCAGACACTTAATCAACTGAGCCACCCAGGTGCTCCCAAAAACGTTTTTTAAAACTGCATTCATAAGCTCCATATTCCCTCACAATCTTTAGCAAATTATTCCAAATTATTCCAAAATTTAGCAAATTATTCCACAAATTAATCTAAATCATCCCTTCTACATTTTAAACCCACTTCATTTTGTTCTTAGAAAAATTAAAACTATCTAGTCATCACTGCCTGTATGAAGTTTGTCTACATACTTAAGAGATAGGAAATTTTATTTAAGTGTTCTCAATTTCAGGCTAAATAATCTCAGGTCTTTTAGTTTGTCCTTTCTACCTCTGTGTTTTCTACTTTTAAAAAATGTTGGTAGTTCTTTAGGAAGTTTTCCTTAACATTCAGTTTGTAGCTCTAGAACTGATTTGTCCAGTATCAAATAGAATTGAGTTTCTTTGTAAATTAGGATGTTATTCACATTTTAATATTAAAGTGTAACATTACTTGTTTTTTCTCCATTGTGTTAGTTTTGCTTTTCTTCCCTAGATACACTATTCTCTCCTCTTGAGGGCGGCTTCAAATCTGAGCTGAACTTACTCTTGTGGACGGCTATACTGGTGACACTTCCTATCATCTAGGCCCACTCTAAACCTTGATTTTTGTAACCAAATGTGTTATTGGTGCTTCTGTTTTTGAAAGGAAATTCTGATGTCAATAATCTAATTGCAGTAGAATTAATGTGATGAAAGGTTCATGAAACTCCCCTAGAAGTTACCAGCATCTATCATCTCTGAAGACATTTCACTCTAGGACTTGAGACTGTGTGGCCACAGGAGAAGGGCCCCGCATGCTGCTTTTCCCATCAGGCTACTATCCGAGATCTCTTAGGAGCTCTTGTCCTCACTTTCTAGAGAGCCCAACTGTCCTGAGCCACCTGCCAGCTCAGGTGAGGAAGTACTCAACCCATGACACCGTTCTCATGGCTGAACTTGAACTCTAAAATACAAAACTTATAAACAAACTTTTAAAACACAATACATTTGTAATCTGGGGCCTTCATCCTCTAATCTGAATTTTTTTTCTTCTGCAACTTTCAGAATTATCCTTGGTCCAAACCTCCCACTTTCCTCTCTTCGGTGTTTCTCCTTAATTGTTAACATTTACAATTTAATAGATGTTGGCTTGTACGTGAATTTTAAATTTTGTTTTACTTACTGGCTTAAACTTTTATAATGCTGTTACAGAGCTGACCAAGGGAGGATAAAGCAAAGAATAAGTTAATTGCATTTGAATTGGTTTTATTTTGAAGGCCTTAAATTCTTAGTAAAACTCACGTTTAAGTTTGGCTTACTTTGAATAGAATAAATATGGCATCGCATTTTGTTGTTCCAAGCTTAACTGTGAAAATCTTGCATGTTACCTCCAAAGAAATCTCCACTTAAAAATGAAATTGCTTCAAAACATTTTAAAAACCCTCTTAATGAAAACAGTGATTTATGTTCTTTTTTTTTTTGAAAAAAATAGTAAGTTAATTATAATCACTGTTACTGGTCCTTAATATGGGAAAGATGTTCTTATGTAACTGTATAAATATCAAATGAGGTTTATACTGCAAATATGACTACATAAAGTAGATGGGATAGACTAGATTTTGTTCCTAGGAAATGTAAATATAGTATGAAATCAGCAATTCACATACTAGAAGTCAAAAGAGGAGCTAGATTTTACCTCTTCATTTTTAAATGAAGAGGAAATCTTCTAAGTAAATGAAGAGGAAGCAGGATTTCAGTGTGTCAGAGTGTCATCTGCCTTAAGGTAGCAACCGTTTTCAAATCTGGAATTACCATGGTGTGGAAAACCAGCTGGCTGGTCCTGACTAAAACCCTGAATGACCTTGGTCACATCAGTTTGCATTTCTGGGCCTCAAGTTTTCATCTATAAGTAATAAAGATGATCTAGTGATCTCTGTGCTCCTTTGAGGAACATAATTTCTGTAACTTTATGAGAGGATTAGAAGCATCTGTTTATAAACCATTGATACATCATTGATACAATTTGTTCGGATCTATTCATTAATTCCAGTCTCCTGCAGAGGTCTGGAGAAGGTTGGCTAGGTGATTTCCAATTACTTTATGTCCTTCATGTAATATAATAGCAGTTCTTTAAAAAGATTCAATACTCAGTCGTTTCAGAGATTCAGACAAGCCTTTTCTCCAATTACTAAGGCTCCATTGCAGTACAATTGCCTTAGGAAGATTAGACATATGCCCTCTAATCTGCTCATTAAAAAGAAAATGACTAATTCAATGAAACCTTTCTTCATAATATCAAATATCCTACCTGTCATCAACTTGACCTTGTTCCAGAAGACGCTGCCCATCAATAATGATCGAGTGCAAAATCTGCTGGCGACTGAACATCTCTGCTTGAAACAACTATTATTTGAAAAAACAGAAAAACATACTTTTAGAGTTCCCAATTTTAGTGACCAGTTTTCTAGTAACTTCCACAAAAAATTCTGGTTTTAGCAAGGCTTTGAAAAATATTTCCAGTTGTATCAGGATACACGTGAAATCCTGCAGTATAGGAAAATGTATTTTTTTTTACCCTTGTCTATTTATTTTTAATTTCTTGTCCTTTAAGTTTTTTTTAAATTAACATATAATATATTATTTATTTCAGGTGTATAGGTCAGTGATTCATCAGTCTTACACAATTCACAGTGCTCACCATAGCACATACCCTCCGCAATGTCCATAACCCAGCCACCCTATCCCTCCCACCCCACCCCCCAGCAACCCTCAGTTCTTTTCCTGAGATTAAGAGTCTCTTATGGTTTGTCTCCCTCTCTGGTTTCATCTTGTTTCATTTTTTCCTCTCTTCCCCTATGATCCTCTGCCTTGCTTCTCAAATTCCATATATCAATGATATCATATGACAATTGTCTTTCTCTGATTGACTTATTTCGCTTAGCATAATACCCTCTAGTTCCATCCTTGTTGCAAATGGCAAGATTTCATTTTTTTGATGGCTGAGTAGTATTCCATTGTATATATACCACATCTTCTATATCCATTCATCTGTTGATGGACATCTGGGCTCTTTCCATAGTTTGCCTATTGTGGACATTGTTGCATAGACAGTGGGGTGCAGATGACCCTTTGGATCCCTACATTTGTATATTTGGGGTAAATCCCCAGTAGTGCAATTGCTTGGTTATAGGGTAGCTCTATTTTCAACATTTTGAGGAGCCTCCATATTGTTCTCCAGGGTGGCTGCACCACCTTGCATTCCCACCAACAGTGTAAGACGGTTCCCCTTTCTCTGCACTCACTGCAGTTTTAATTCATTGTCTTTTATTCTATCTTCAGTCAACTTGATAAAACCGAACTTAAAAATACCTTATACATATTTAAAGTCTTTATTTTTAAAATTTAAGCAAAATGCTTTTAGTATCATTCTTTTTTAAGTTCGTTTAAGCTTTCCTCTGCTTTTAGGTAAATCCTATTTCTCCATTTGTGTATATTTCAGAAACACATGGGCCAATGTGCTTTTACCAGTGAACGACAAAATTGAGACAAACAGCAAATTAATTAACTTGCTTTTTGTATCTAGTTCTCTCGTTGGTGTTTACCAAATAATTATAATGCCATTTGATCAAGAGGTACTCTTGGATATATTTGATTGCTTGATTTCCAAGTATAAAATATGGAGTTTTTTGGGTTTTTTTTTACAGAACACTCAATTTTCATTTAGCAAAGACTTGTGATCAAAGCATAATCTCTTAAGCAACTAGTCTTGGCAATATTAACATAGTATGTAACTCAATTTGAAAATTGTCTAACTTTCTGTATTCCTTCCACATGTGCCCTGATTCCCCCGACACCCCCCATAAGTAGACTTTTACCACAATTCCAGCAGTATACAGCAGGATATTGAAGGCTGCCACATTTTTAAAACCAACTACGGAAGCAAAGAACTGGACCACATTTATATAGTTAAGATACGGAAACCTCAAACATAAGAAAGGCAAAACAGTGCCTACACCAGAGCAGACTCAGCACAAGAAACAGTGCCTGAACCCCTCCACGTGGCATTGCACAGCCTTTCCCAAAGACTGTTTCATTACTCAAAAAACCTACCGGCATACCTTACCTCATGTGCTCTCTGTTGCTCCAAAAGATGCTGATAGTTGCCGGAAATCTCTACCGCTAACTTTTGTTCCGTTTGAACCAGGAATTCCATCCATGTTTCACATTTTTCCAAGAAAGTCTGGTGTTGCAGCAAAAATGACTGCAACTTACTGATAAAGGAAAAAGAATACGATTACGGTGTTGTTTGTTAGTTCTTACATTGTCATCATATAAAACTAGATTAAAAAATAACCTCTGCCTCCAATTCTAATCTGACCACCACAAAGCTTTCAATGTTAGATAGCAAACTTTTAAAAAAGAATAAAAGTTTAAAATGGTAGGTTTTCAGAATGATAAAATTATGTATGTACCTTTAATACAGTCTTATGAAAAAGAGTTTTTTCTTTTTTGTTAAAACAATATTTCATACATCAACCATGGGAAACCACTGCACAATCTGAGTTCGCCACTTCTAGTCTAAATTTTGTGAGTATCATTGGAAAGACCTGGAATTTGTCAATATGCACAAACCATGCACTTCTACATCCTGGTATATAAGAGTGACCCAAACATCTCTTGGTTACTCTACCTGAATCTTTCTGTGGTCTGAGAGGAGATCAGAGACCAGTGTCGGTTCAGATTCTGCATCCTTTTGATTTCCTTATCATTCAGCGGTAGCCTGTATCCAAGCTCATTCAGACGGTCAAGGTCGGGGGCCATGCTGCTGAATTTTAGCATCTGCCCCTATAAGCAAGATTTAAAAGCCAGATTAGCACTATGGTCAGAAAAGGCAGAGTTCTTTCAAACTGCACAGTGACCTTCTGATTTCAGGAAGAAGCAAGGTCTTTGGTCTCCCCTGCATTTCTAGGCCATTGGCTTGTCATCTCCAGAGCTGCAAATAAAGAGCTGTGTCTCCTGACCCCATTCCCCTGCTGCTGCTGCTGCTGCTGCCCCTCCTGCTGCAGCTCCTCGCTAGCTTCCACTGAACGTTTAGTAGTTCACGTGAATTACTTACTTGCTGATGGATGAAAATTATGCTGATGACTGAAAAGGCCTTTTTCCGACCCTTTATATTCCATCTGCCTATGGTATTCTGCTCCTTTATTATCTATTACCAATAAGAATATTTATAATGTTAACCATTATAATAGTAATAGCTAACATTTCTTGAGCACTTATTATGAACCAAGGAACAGTACAAGAGCTTTACAGATAATAGCTCATTTTATTTGCAAAATAATCTCCTAAGGTAAGTACCATGACTATTCCAACTTAATGATGAGAACAAAAGTGGCTCAGAAATGGTAAGTAAATTGCTCACGGCCACCCAGCCAGTAAGTGGTAGAGCTGGGTAAATAAGAGCCATTGAGCACTTGCTAGATGGAATGAGATCCTGTTTGAGCTTTGAAGTCACCACCCATTATCCTAGCCGCTTCAGTTTTAGGTCCTTGGCCCCAATCCCGAAGTTGGTAAGACTCAACTGACAAAGCAGTCTGTGCTCTCAGAGCTCCTCTCTCCCCTCAAACACAGGACAAAACTGTCTTTTCTGGTTTATGTGTGGGCATCTGTAACTCCATCTAGGAAATTGGCTACAGGAAGAGGCAAATGGCAGGACACCTTTGGCTGTGTGCGTTTTCTCTTTGCATGCTCTGAAATAGGCTCATTACCCTAAAGACAGAATAAACCTTTCCAACTATTGAAGTCAAAAGCATAACAATTAGATGGCAGAATTTTCATGGGTAGATATTAGCAGTGAACAAAACTGACAGGCAATGGTCCTTCTCATGGGGCTTACAGGCAGCAGGATACTATGCCGATAATACTAGTCCACAATAGTAGTCACCTACTCATGTGAACGTAATTAAAATGGTATGTAAAAGTTTTTGAAGAAAAAAAAACGTGTGCTATGAAAGTGTTACACGGGGGAGCCTGACCATGAACAAAAGGGCAAGCTTTCTTAAGAGAGTGACATTGAACAAAATGACCAAAAATTCATTCCTTTTGGTGGGAAGGGAGTTGGTGGGGACAAAAAAATGAATTCTAGAAAGAGGTGACATTATGCACACAAATGGTAGGAAGCACAGTGATGGACACTGAGATGATCAGTGGTGAAGACAAGACCCTTTGGAAGATGGAAGCCAGGTCCACTGGGCGTGATATTCTGCACTGGTCTTCACCCTGAGAGCAGTAGGAACCTGTGGAGGGTCTGAAGCAGAGGAATAATATGATAAAACTGGCGTGTCTGTTGTTACCGTTTTATTTACTGAATGTTTAAAACAGTTCATAATTAAGTAAAACCCTTTAGAAGAGAAAGATCATTCTGGCAGCTGTGGGTTGGATGGGTTGGGGTCGCCGCGCAGAGGGCCATGGAGGCTATTGCCGGAGTCCGAGACATTGGGAGCTTGTGTAGGAGTGGATGCAGGTAGAGTGGAAATGGGAAGTTCAAGGGGACCCACTGGGCAGGGGACGGGACAAGAGGTGGGAAGGAGGAGTGAGCTGGACTCCTAGGATTGCCCCTGGCTGGCTCTCGTCGCGGGGTGTAAAATCAGTGTGTGCACATTGCAGGAAAACAGCTGGCAAGGGTTTCTCTGGGAGCTCAAAATAAAAAGTAGGCCTATGTCAGGAGTTGGGAGTACTCCTTAAGATTTTGAGGACAAAAGATAGAAGATCTAGGCCTAGGATTTGAATGTACTTACCTTAAGTTCTTCCATCCTTTCCTGGATGGTTGAGAGATCAGATGAGTAGCTAGGGTCCTGCCCTTGTAATATTTCTTCAGCTTCTACTATCCAGGCCTCCAAAGCTTCTAAGCTCTTGGTAAAGGTTTCATAGTCAAGAACTCCAGCCTTTTTTTTTTTTTTTCACAAAAGAAAATTGGTATTTAGATATCTGATGAAAAGGCAATTGGATATTAAAATTATTTTTCATATTCTTGTGTCAAGTTGCCATCCTCAAGATGCCATAAGGCCGCATGACTTAACCTTTCTTCTCTTCATTCATGTAATTTTTTGAAAACTTAGAATTACTCCTAGATACCGTTTATTAATTGACCAATTAAAGTTATTTTTAAAATATACTACCAAACAGAAAAATACTCTGATTCTTGGCAAAAACTTGTTACATAAATATGAATGTCAATGCTAAAGCCACTTAGTATTTATCAGTTGAACGTATTTTACTCAGTACCATAGAAAGAAGCATTGCTTTAGGGACAAAATTACATTGTAAAGAATAGTGCAAGACTCCCACCTTCCCTTGTCACCACTGGAACTTCCAAGTTCATTTACTTTTTAATTCTTTGGTCTTGAAAGAGGCATTGTCTCAATGATGAGAAAACTTTCGTTTCCTGTGGTTAGGCTGGGATGTTAGAGAAAGCCAATTTACAACACGTACGGAATATGAGCTCTGTAACACACCTGTAACATAGTCTGCTGCTTGCAAAGAGCCTGCTCTAGGGCACACAGGTGTTGACTCAAAGACAGCTGATCAGACTGAATGGCTGATGCCGCGGAAGCATCCACTTGTTGCTTGAGCTGCTCTCCCAGCTCATGGAGAACAAAAAGGGAATCCTTCACTGTCCCCAGTCCTTTAAGGAGATCCTATAGATGATGAAAATATGCCCATTATGAAACGACATGATAAGGGTACTCCTTAAACTCAGAATCAGCAAAGGGCCACACATCTGGAAACACTGAATTCTTACTTGTCAAATTATTACACTAAATAAACTTCACCTGCAGAAAAATGAGGAGTTAAATCTGATTTTTAAAAATGCATGTGTATTAACATTTTTAGAGATACGCGTACTATTCTTATAATAAAAGCCACATAGGTTCATTTTAGGACACTGAGGGGAAGTGCAGAGAAACATACATAAGAAGACACATCTACAGGAAGAGCCAATAACTGGAAGCATTTGGGCATGTTTTTCCTATCTTTTCATGTAGTTGATATCAAATCAAAATAAAAAACACAATGCTACCTTTTACCTTTTCCCGTTTAATTTTGTACACACAATGGATGGGTTTGTCAACAGTATCTTTCGTATGCATGGTTGCATTATAATGGTTACAACAGATCCTCCTGTCTCAGTGGAGCCTAGAACCCCAGCAATGGCCCTGGTGAGCAGGGACTGAAGCAAAAAAGAAATCTCCATTCTTTTCCATGGCTTCTCTTGCCTCCACTTTTTGTGGGACACTCCTAAATGCTCCAAATTTAAGCCTATGGAAATTCTGTTTCTGGTTTCCATCTACCACTAAGAGATGACAAATGACTGGTTCTTCTACCTGTTGCTGGTTCTGCCACCAGACGTGATAGAAAGAGTGGAGCCTGCTATATCTAGACAGTGACTCCTATGAGAGGGAGAAAAACAAACGAAAGGAAGCTTTGACCTTGATATAGATCTTAGAAAAATTCAGAGAAATAATTTGGAGTATTGCCCCCCTAAAATAGGGTGCATGTATCAACTCCGGAGGACTGAAAATTAAAAATGACAAACCCTGTAAGGATACACTATGTGGAAGGAGGAGAAAAAAAGCATTATGTTATCTTTACTCTAGAATTAAACTTTAGCTCTAAAGTGATTATTTAGTATTCATGTGAAGGTATTAGAGTAGGTTGAAATTTATGTGCTTTTTATAACTTGCTTAATTCTAATAAACCGATTTGGGAAAGTTTACAAGAAGATCTTTGGAACAAGTTCATTAAAATAAAGACAAATAAGGATAAAAAGTAAGAACCATGTAATGGATGAAACAAGAGAACTGTTTCTGAAAAACTAAAGTAGGTTATTGGCAACTTCAGTGAAAAAAAGAAATATTAAAAAGCTATTAAAAAGAGGTATACTAGTAAATCAGGAGAGAAAGACTTCTTTCTACCATTAAATTCTTAGAAGAAATAATTATGTTGATGCTTACATAAGAAATAATGGACCTAACTAGATAATACATTTTACGGTGGATTTTTAAAAGATAAAACATTATTCTCCATACTCTCTTATTTCTTAATTGACAAATGTGTAAAAACAAACAAGCTAAATCTTCACAAGGATAGTACGCCATTAGGAAAAATGAGAAAACAACTCATCTATAAAAATGAAACAGTGGGAGGGACCTCTTAAATCTGATACATGTGCAACTGTGTTCTGAAAACCTAGCAGGCTCTTTGATACTTAAAACCATTTTTGGAGAGCTGTCCCACATATTGAGACATACCAAAAGCTTATACACATCAGCACTAGCCTTGCTAAACTTGAGATGGCTGAGACTGGCATGGTGGGAAAACACCAGTGTTGCCAAACATACATTGCAATCTCCAATCCATGTAGCAACTTCGTCATCAGCAATGTCCTTGTTGGTGGCTGCCTTCAGGAGCTCATTGGTTCGATCCTCCTGCTGCTGCACTGCAGAAGCACACTGTTTGGAGTAGTCCTTGTATCTCTGCCAAAGCTGAAGTAGGGCTTTGCTGGAGTGCAGCTGCTCCGCGATCTCTTCCAGCAAGTTATTCCATCTGGAAACAATAGCCAACACTCACGGGCAGATTAACACCTCTTACCAAATGCTGTTATTTGCTCTTTTATTTTTCACGATCCTGCTTCATGTGAATATGGGAATAATTCAGAGATGTCTTGTTTCTATTTGACACAATTCCCCACTCAGAGTTCAAGGGCAGACAGTAAAAATGAGACAATCTTTGGGTATACAGCAGTTTTAATCTATTTCTAAGTCTCTTCACTACATTTAGTTACCTTAAACTCATTTGCGAAAATTGAAACATTAGTAGAATAGAACCTATAAAGCCTAAATTCAAAATGCCAGCAAGTTTTAATTGTATCATTATTTGTCATAAGGCTGTGATATAAATAATGCATAACAACGTAAAATTAGTGTGTTCCATACCTCATATTGACATCTTTCAACGTATTGGTAAGAGTTTCTGTCACAGGTGGGTGACACTCTTTTAACAGTTGGTTGGTGACAGAGCCAAACCTCTGTAAGTTCTCTTCCTGTTTTTCCAGATCATCTTGAAGATTCTGCCCCAAAGTTTAAAAAAAAAAAGTGCCACAGATGACATGACAGGATGTAAATTCTAATAATCAAATTTAAAAGTAATTTATAGCTGTTTCTATAAATATGTACATATAAATACATAAACCATGATTTTGTTCTGATGCTTTGTAAATTTTCTTTCGATAATCATTTCTTCTTTTCTAATTTTGTTCTTATGGGTGTGAAAAGGGATTCCTAAAAGCTAAACATTCTGACAGTGGCATCTGGAATTCTGCTGGGAAAGCTCGCATGAGTGTCCTTGTCTGTCACCTAGTAGGAAGCTATGGCCGTGATATGTGTGCAATCTGTCACACTCATTCTCTTTGCCATTCAAAGTCAAAACCCAGGTCTCCATATTATTACGTATCTAGAGTTGTTCTACTGGAAACTCCAGATAATCCGACCTTAAGAAGTCATGACTTTTCTGAGAACCACTTATAAGTTCTATCTCTGGGTGTTCTTCCTTGCAAAGAATATTTATTAGACAGGCTACAGACTTGGCACAGTGTTCTACCAAGGACTAGTGAAGGATCTTGAAGAAAGACACTTCCCTGCAAATACTGCTGGAATGCTAGACTCAGTTCTTAGTAAAACTATAGGTGATGCAGGTTACAAAAACCCAGTTCTATTTAAGACCAGTATCTGATTGCTATCAAATCAAAATCCTTTCATATCTTAAGACAGCATGTGCTGGTGTTAAACATAGAATAGGCTAAATTAAAAAGTACTTCTAATTGCCTCAAAATCATAAAATCTGTTTTCAAACTTACTAGTCTCAAAGCAAGTTTTAATGATTCTCAGTATCTGCAACAACTATTTAAGGTTTAAAGAAATTGTGGATATATACATTTTATCTCTCTTCCCTCCTACCCCACCCACAAGAAAAGGCATTCCGTGATCACAGCATCTGTGTATGAGGTGAGCAACATAGAAACTTTCATAGCCAAGCCAGGGAAATGGACAGATGTCGGGAGGGTACATGCTTGGCTCTTGCTGGCATCCGATCCCTTGAGGGCCTATCCTGCCCATCTTGCATCCCAGACTGCATGAGTTAGCCAGGGAGAAAGAGCGGCCACAGGTGAGAGAGAGTGCCCAATCAGTGCGTGGTGCGCAGGGGAGTGAGGGCAGCAGCTGATTTGAAGGCAGGGGTCAGAGGGAGGAGACAGTGCTCTGCAGAGTCAAACAGCAGCCTCATCCTTTATGAGCACAGAGATGACAGGCACACAGGAAACCAAGCAGTAAGTGCTAGAAAAAGAAGCTTATGTGTATGCATCGGATAGACTACTGTTACTATACTGAATGAAAAGAAAACAACTTAAGAGTTTACAGGTTTACCATTTTGGCTATCTTTCTCTTTGCTTTCTTTTTACTGCCTGAGAATATGTTTGGAGAAACAGGATAAAGAGACAAAGGGAAGACATAAAGAGAGCAGCAACAGATCAAGGAGGTTGGTTTGGGTGTAAAATCATTTTATAAAATGTATTCATGTGGATATTTAAATAACAGAATTTTAAAAATCATTTAGTTGTATAGCAACTAATCCAGAAATTTGGTATCTACAGGCAAAGTTACAAATAAAGCAGGGAGGTTTAATTTTAAATATTTAAAAATAATTAAATGCAAACAATATATAGCAACATTCCAGGGTGCTGTTCACGTTTGCTTTTTTTTTTTTTATTTTCTCAAACTAAAAAGAATATTAAAGATGGGTTATATTCATTCTTTACCTGAAGATTATCCACCTGAACCTGTACAGCTTCTAAAGAACCAGTCAGCAGACGGAAGCGGGAAAGAGAGTATCTGGCCTCCATGAGGTAGCTGTTTATCTCATCAAAGGCCAGCTTGTGATTATTCCATTGGTCAAACACAGACTTCAACAGTATCTTTAACTGCCCAACCTTTTGAAAGAGACAGGTGTTTCTTAGAATTACATAATATTTAAAATTTTAAATACTTAAAATAATGGAATACATACTGAACTGATGGAAACAACATCAATATTTAAGAACTTCATCACGGTTTCAGGCATTATAAACAAATTAGAAAAAAAAAGATTTGAAAAGAGAGACGGCAACATTGAACTGTATGTCTTTTTGTGAATTTTTGACCACTCAGTCTAAATTAAAATGCTTAAAAAGGTAATTTATAACCTTTGTATGTAAATATATAAAGTATACATCCTATATATCTATATAATATAAAAATGATAAAAGATCAATATATTTAATACCACAGTTAGGAAATACATTATTATTTTAAATGCATTAACTCATTTAATCCTTATAACAACCTTATGAGATGGGTATAATTATTATCCCCATCTTATAGATAAGAAAACAGAGGCACAAAGAGGTTATGAAAATCACCTGAAATCATACTATTGGACTATGAGAGATCTAGATTTGAATCTAGGTAGTCTGGTCCCAGGAAATGAAATAAAAATCTGTCTAGCTAGCTAGCTAGCTATCTCCTCCCTCACTCCCCTCTATCTCTTTCTTTCTATCTCACATATGCACGCTCACACACACACACACACACACACGGACACTCAAATTCCTATCTTAAGACAAAACATCTAAGAACATTCTTTCCCTAGACTTTTCTGCAACAGAAAATTCAGGCTCTTAGTTTGGTCTGTGTCATTTGGAAAGACACCTACTTTGGATTTCCCGAATGTCATCCTTAATCTTCTAAATGTAATCTTGGGGTTATTAAAAGAGTAATGTTCATAATAATTCATAATAATGTTCATCATAATAATGGTTTATTATAGGAAATATCCAAAGCTAGACTTTATTTTAAAAAAGAGGTTAATAGGGGTGCCTGGGTGGCTCAGTCGGTTAAGCATCTGACTTGTTTTGGGCTCAGGTCATGATCTTCCAGGTTAGGAGATGGAGCCCTGCATTGGGCTCCACGCTCAGTGGGGAGTCTGCTTCCCCTCTGCTTCTCTCCCATGCACGCATGCACACGCTCTCTCTCTCACACACACATAAATAAAAATCTTAAATAAAATAAAAAAGAGGTTAATGAAGCAGACTTAATACAAAGAGATAATGTAGAGATTCTGTAACTATTTACTCAGTTATTTTAGGAAAACCAAAACGCCATGACGTGTTTGGAGTCAGGTCTCTGCAAGCAATATTACCATGTGGTCTAAATTTGCCCAGGTTTGGCTGAGCTCCCGCAGCGTGCTCATGACAACACCAGAGACTTCTTCTTTCTTGTTCTGAATCAAAGCAAGTCCAGTCTGCTCAATTTTCTCTACCTCTTTTTCTTTTGCTTTAATCAAATCTTCTAGATCCTGAAAATTAAAAATAGTCATTTTAAATTGCTCTATTATGGAATTCTGTGGTACACTGAAATTGAGCCATTACAGCCTCCTATCCCCCCAAGTTTAAGTAAAATTTGATTACCTAATAAAGACATGGCAACATGTAATTTTTTCCAAGAAGTTAGAAGAAAAGAAATATATGTGGGAAATGGTAACATAATTTATATTCTTAAATTCATGTAGGAGAAGTTACATAGTCCTAGACCAAAGGATAAAATGCAATAGGATGGTATTCTTGGTATCTGAGTTTAGTTACATTTCTGTTACTATTAAGCTGTGCCACTTTTAAGTTAAAAACTTCCATGGGGTCTGTTTCTTCAGACAGAAAATCAGAATCTCTTTTAGCCTTTCTTTCTCCCTGATTCTATGTGATTCTGAAAGATTATAGGCCTTTTTTCTTTTTTTTCATGAATCAAACCCTTACTTTCTTTGGGATGTGCATTTATAATGGTCAGTATAAAATCTTCAAAAAAGAATATACAATGAGGCAACATTCTGGAGATCATCCTTAACCATGCATTATAATCCTAGTTTATATTTTAATGCCATTGGAAACTTTGGAAAGCTCAGTATAGCAGGCTAAGACTGCTATTAACATTTTATGGATGAATAAGTGGGAGATCAATTCACACGACCTGTCTTGGGTTACAGAGCTGGTGAGGCTGGGAGATGGGATTAGACTCCAAGCCTTCTGAGCCTACTGACTCCAGCACAGTGTTGGAGGCAAGTCCCCAAATGGGACTTGTGGAGAGGAAGTAAATCCCAGGTTTGTGTGATGTGAGAAGCCATATATTATGGCATGAGTGCATGCTTATATTCAGAAGGGTATCTCCAGGTAGATATCTAAATAGAGATGTAGATACTCTTGGAGGGTAAAGTGAAGAAAATCCCCAAATAATACACATGAAAAATGTCTTATAAGCTGTTAAAAACTTGGCAAATGTAGGGTAATATTTGTCTATTCAGGTATTTGGTAATCAGCCATGAGTCAGTACTGATTTATTTATTTTTCTCCCCTTAATTATCACGAAGCTATTCTTTTCTAGATGTATTAATTAGAAATTCATGCAATTAGTAGCCTGAGGAAATCATTTTTGTTTTTAATATTGTGCTTTCATTTCCACTTCATAATTCTGTCAATATTTTGACAGCTTTGATAATTAACCAGAGAATGAATATAGTGATTATTAGGTCATAGGTCCTTTATACAGTATGGAAAACATCATTAATTTTACTATTTAAGGATTTCTCTCTCTACTTCTTTGAAAGGGTAATCATAAACAATTCTTCCAACATGTCTTCAATATGATTCTAAAATCCAGCCATTGGAATTAAATTTATCCTATTTATTCATAGATGTTAACTTTTTTAAGGAACAATATTAAATGAACGATCCATTGCTTAAAAACACATCTCTAAAATGGCCTGCCTGCTTATGTTGGCATCAAAGCAAATCCCAGGAAGGAAATAAGACTGAAATATATATTTTGTACAAAATGAAAGTATGTTTTCCTTTCCTTTCAATAATAATTAAAAGACGATTCTATTTCTGATCAATGAAGAAAAAAGCCAAATCTAACATTTTTTGCTACAATAAATCGTTCTTAACTTGAGTTAATTCATAAATATTATTTTTAAGTTGGTTTAAATTAATAAATCACCTCTGAAAGAGTGGGAAAATATTCAAAATGTTTTAAACAAAATAAAGCTTAAATCCAGTCACCGATTTAAGTCTGCTGGCTTGAATTTCACACTTTGGTCCAGAGGAACAATTTCTCAAAAATGACAATAAATTTTTATCAAGGTTTGTGGTACTGCCAAATAGAACCTGCCATTAAGCTGTTGTGATTTTTATGTGATGCCCCAAAATAACTGTGTGGGTTACTTTCATTCTGTTCTTTGTTTCAAAAAAAAAAAAAAAAAAGACTACATTTGAAATCACTAATTGGCATTGTGTGTGAAGATCATTAAACCACATTTCAAGCTTTCCTCCTGACACTGCCTGGTGTGACCTTCTGTGAGACTAAAATTTGGGTCTGGAAAAGAGTAAAAGTTGGCCAAGCTTCCGCTACATTTTCTGATAATAACGTCTCCGTTAAATAGAAGACATGGCCATGAAAAGAAACAAAAGGGAAAAATGACAGAAAAAAGGTACGTGAAAGAGAACAAAAAATAGTGAGGAAAAGTAATAAAGAAGAAAAAAGGAAAAGTTAATGTATTATTTCAGTTTTAACAGTAAAGTTTATCACAAGGACATAACAAAGAAGCACTGATCTTACTGATGTTAACACTTAAATGATCTTTTAACTTTAATGGAACATTTTAATTTAGGAGCGTAAGAGGTCTGACTTTTCATTCCTTAAAGTAAAATTGTGAAATTCTGGATTTTTGGGTACATTTTGATATATAACATTGATGGCCAAAATTAGAAATACTGCTGGCCCCTGGAAAACTGGAAATGCAGTGAAACTAACTGATGCATAATTTTGGTCTTCAGTGTTTTATACACTCATCTTCTGATGTGAAGCATTTTTTAAATTTCAAGGTATTTTTCTGTATGATGGTTTTCTTTGCCACTTTTAGACACTCTGGAAATGACAATCCATTAGCCTGTCAGCCCAGTACAAGGGCATCTGCTCTTCCTTTTCTGAATGAATGGAAAAGCTTTAACCGAGAGCTTAAATATATCTCTCTTTATATGTGTCCCCAGAAAAAAAATGCTAGTTGGAAGGAAGATCATTACAAAAGGTGTTTCTTTTTGGAGTCTACAATATGGAAACAAGATTTAGGGAAAGGAGTGTTTCTATAAAACTATTTCACAGCTGAGTCTTCAACTGGTCTTTGGATTAGATTAGCTAATCTGTACATTAAAAATTATTGAATTATTTTAAAATTTTATTGCAGCACTACCTGTAATAACTCACATTTCTTTTGTATAAACAAGAATACCTGAGCAAATGTTAAGTGTTCCAACATCACTGGGAGACATTTAGAGTGTGCTCACTCCACCTGAACCAGAGATTCTTATCACGAGCAATAGAACAAGCAGATACTGCTGAAGGCTTCCCGCGGGACATGGGAGAAAGTACCACTGTCGCCTGGGAAGCACTCTGCTCCTTAGAGCTGAAAACAGAGTTAGTTCAAGTCTCTAGTGCTAACTTCCCTTTACAGGAGATACAGAGGAGAGAAAAGCAAGGTCGATGACATCTGAAAGGAAGTCCACAGGCTAATCCTGAACCTGGGGCTAGTCTACAGGTTCTGCAACAAGGTAATTGTATTTAAAAAAATATTAAATAGGCTTAAGAGATCTGATAACAAATGTAGCACATGGACATTGCTGTACTCTTATGTGAACAGATAAACTGAAAAAAAAAGACATTTTAAAGAAAACTGAGGAAACAGTATATGAATTGAGCATTGAATAATATTAAAGGATTATTGTTAAAATTTTTGCGGTGATAATGATGTTATGGTTATATAAGAAAATGTCAATTTCTTAGAGATGTGTACTGTAGTAGGCAGGAAGAAAATAACATGATGTCTGGGGTTCACTGGAAAATATTTAAGAAAAGAAATAATTCAGGAAAATATGTCAAAATCTTTAATAATTATTAAATCTGATGATCAGTATAGAAGGGTTAGTAGCATTCTCTCTATTAATGAGTACGTCTCAAAGTTCTCATAATTTCAAATTATCTTAAATAGGTGAAAGAACATAATGGTTAAAAAAAAAAACTCTATAAACTCACATAATCTGAGGAATTCATTACCAAACAAAACTTTTTTTAGTATTTAACTCTCAACTCCCAGGGCCTAAGAATTCCTTCAGTATATGCCATAAAACTGTGACATATGCCTACCAGCCACCTAGACAAGTTACCTGACAGTCTTTCATTGCATTCTGAACTGAAGCCTGATCTCCAATGCGATGTTGTTGCTTTAGTCTGTTTTCCTGGGTTTCATACCAAGTTTTTAGACTTTGTACATTATTTTCATATTCTGACCAAGATTCCAATAAGCCTTCCAACAGCTGGACCTGAAAAAACATAATGAAATGAAATGTGCAATTTTATTTTAAACTCGAGCCACTATTTCCTCCAACTACACAAGCCACTATTCCCTCTAAATTAAGAATTCTTTAAATTTCTTTATTGTACATATGATCAAAAAATGAATCTTACCAAGTGTGAATCAGTGGCTAGTACTGATAAGAATGTAAAGAAGTCAACTTAAAGGAAAGGCAAAAGAAGTTAAGAGGCATCTTTAGAAAAAGTAAAACAACCTATAGTAGGTGAAGAGTAGAGGATATATAAGGGAAAATAATGAATAAGGGTAAAGAATGTTTAGAGCAATGGGATTCAGTGGTGTCCCCTGCAGAAACATTTGTGTGCTGTGTATAGCTAAATTACCTATGAAATGAGTTTTCTTTACAGAAAGAATATGTTCTTGGCATTTTCGTGTAAATACAGACAGCAGAGGCTACTTGGCTTACCTTCTCAGTCACTAGACCCTGCAGGATTTGCCAACTTTTATTCATGGCTCCCAGTTGCTCAGCAAAATCAGTCTTATCACTGCGTTTACTTTCCACATCCTGACTACTGATTTGTAGCACGGACTGATTCACAAAATCAACTGTCAACTGCTTACAGTTAATATCTATCTTAAAACCCTGAAGAGTGAAGGGAAAAAATAAGAAAACAAGGTTATGCATAAAAATATCTTATATTTTATCAGGAATTGGAAAGCCTCAAGTAACCTTAAGATTAATATTATCATTTCCATGATTTAGTCCCAATGGCAAAATCTGTATATATTTACATAACTCATTATTATCAGACGTTGAATATATATCACATATGCTCATCCTGAATTTATAAATTTTGAATTTATAAATAAACTGAATTTGAATTTATAAGAATTTATAAAATTTTGAATTTATTAATATGTTGAACATAAATATGTTATATTTTAGGTAGAGGATGTAGAATTGGATAAATTGTATAATCTCACTATAACATATTTATAAATTATAACATTTTTTTCTTTAGAATTATCTTTTTTGTTTCAGATGTAGAATTCAGTTATTCATCATTTGCATATAATACCCAGTGCTCATCCCATCATGTGTTATCCTTAATGCTCATCACCCAGTTACCCCATGCCCCCCCACCTCCCCTTCAGCAACCCTCAGTTTGTTTCCCAGAGTTAAGAGTCTCTCATGGTTTGTTTTATGATTTTTTAAATGACACAAAATCATATTCAAAATTATTCCTAATACCGGACTTTTCTATGTCTACGATTAGGGAGGCGGTTTTCTTACCCTTGTACCCCTATCTGGTCACTACATATGAAACATACACTCCAAAATCTAATGTCCATAATCTGAGTTTTTGAGTTCTTTTAATAAAATGGTCCTAAAATATGAAACGTTAAAAGAAAAAAAGATGTTCCATTACCTTATATTTCTGAAGGTATTCATGAATTGCCTTGTAACCTATTGAATTTTTTATATTCTCTTCATCCTTTTGAATAACATTTTCCATGAGAGAAATCCAAGTCATAACTTCAGAAATGGCATGGCGGGAAGGCAGCTTATCCATTTGGAGCTGCCCAATAAGAGACAGAACAAGACACAGGTGTTAAAATTCAAACCAGAACTCTGCCAACCTAAAAACCCTGCATTAATACTTATTTGTGTACCAACAGAGATAACAATTCTTAACGACATCTTTGGATCTTAACCTCATTAGAAGCTTAAAATTAAACATCAGGCAAACACGGAACAATAATAGTCATCTTATGTTCACTTGACATCCAATACTATAAACATTATATAAACATTAACTAATTAATCAAAATACCAGTAAGAAGAAAATATTATTCTTATTTTATAGTTAGTTTTATGAGTTAAAAAAAACTTAACTACAAAACATTCAACAGATGTATTTTATTAATTATCTTGTAAAAATTTCTGTGTATTATGACTCAGGAATGTTAAAGGAAGAAAGAAAAATACCACAATACAAACTATCATTTTCTAGATTTTTTGGCACTCTAATATTTATTCCTAAGAGCATGGCCAATTTTCTTACTCTTTAACTAAAATATACTTAGAATTCTGAATCTTACTTGATCTGTCATACATTTTTGTAGATATTTATTATAATGATTTGGAGAAACAAAAGCAATCATTTAAAATATTTACGGACTTCTATGTAGTGCAGGAAGATACAGAGATGAATGAGAGATGTTTCCTGCCCCCTAGAAATGCATAGCTGCTGATTAGGAGGGTAAGACAGACATCAGACACAGCTATCATACCTGGTAGAGGGATGAATATCAAAGAGAGATAAGTCTGGGATCCAGGGAAGGGAGGTATATTTCCAGATAAGGAAAGCGCTTATATTTATTGAATGCCAATTGTTCTATTGTAGGTGAGATTATAGGTTTCTCATACATACTGTGATTGAATCCTCAGAACTACTCAGTTTAGGAAGGAAGTGTAGGGACCTACATTTTACTCATGAGAAAACAGAGAGTTTAAACAAGGCCAGATGAAGGTTCTACCACACACACACGCACACACACAATAAAGGAGTCCTTGGAAGACATGACATTTGTACCTATGGCTTCATAGAACAGTTTACTTTTAGTATGCAGAATAATGAATGAGAGATAAAAGGCAAGATGTCCATGACAAAGCTGATTTAAATTTCTAAGTAAAAGCAGATTAGCACTCTTTCTATTTAATACTGCTTAAATCAACTATGATGATTTAAATTTATGATTATTTCTATACCTGGTGGAGCTTCTCCTGTACAGTGGGAATATTTGTCAGCAGGTCAGTCCACTGGCTATCAATGTGTGACAGCTCTGAACGTAGGGCAGCTGTGTCCACTTTCTTTAATCGAAGAAGCTGATTTCCAGTGCTCAGAACAGATGATTTCAGGGAAGATTTGGCATCTACTTCTTTGGAAAACTCCTAAAAGAAGTAGCCATGTTCAAACCGGGATTAAATAAACCGAGCTTTAATTTAAGGAAAGAGAACCATTTACTATAAACAATTTTTCTTTACATCTCGAAGGGAAGTTACAGTACGCACTCCAGAGGAAAACAAAAGAAGCACACCATCGCCTTGAATGAAAGTCAACAACATAGTCATTGCTTGAAAATTGCTTTAATGAGGCAATGTTGAAGCCTATTATTTTGCACAATTATTGACCACACATAGTTAACATTGACAAATTCTCTACAGGTTGGCTTATTAAGTATAGAAAATTGAATCAAATGATTTAGATCCTTAGGCTTACCAGGAAAGCATTTAGATGATCACGGACCATTTCCAGTTCTTGTGGGACCGTCACAGATTGTTGAGTCCAAAATTCTAACCTGTCTTTTGCAGATTGTAACCAGTGAATAAGTTCTGCAGATTCACTTTGATATCTGTAATTATATTAATGAGCCTATTAAGTAAACATCCAATACATCTCTTCTGCTAACCCATGTTATTCAGCAATGTCAATTTTAAAACAAGAGACACAACAGGTTTGGGAGAATAATGTCTTGCATTCACACTCTCAATTACCCTTCCAATTTATACTGTAAGCAAGTTTCAGTTTTCCCATTTCTAAGCTGAATATAAATATATATATATAATATATTATATATATGTATATATATACACATACACACCTTTATATACCTTTCTCCTCCTTCACATTGAGGCTATTTAGAAAATATTAAAGTTCTCAGAACTAAAGGTGGCATAGAAATAGAGTATTTCATCATGTAAAATCAGCCTGCCCTTGAGAAACTTTACTTTCTCAAACACACTTTCCTTCTATCTCTCCTTCTAAGGTTTTACTTTGACCACCCATGTATAGTCAATAGACAAGGGAGGATCAAATGTACAAGATAAAGTGCATTAGGCACTTGCTTCCCTGCCCACTTCTAATTCATTGTTTATACAATTCTATAAGAATCCAAGTGGGGGCTTTGTTTTTGTCTTTATTTTCCAAAATATAAAACAAGTACCCAGAGGGATCATCTTTTTCAAGTCTCATGCCCACTGACCTTATAAAGACTCTTCAGCACTAATCTAAAGTGATATAGAGTAGTCATCGTATTACCTGGTCCGGTGTTTCAATACTGTTTCCAATCTGTGAAGCTCCTTAGACACTTTGTTGGTATTATTTAACCAGTGTTCTCCAAGTTGATTTAGCTGGCTTTCTAGATCTGAGCAGCTAATGGATATGAGCAGTCGTTTGCCATCATCTAATACCTGATATAATTTGGGCTGGTATTCATTAAGGCTGGATTTCAAATGCTAAAATTGATTGAAAAAAAGGGTTAAAAGTTTGGACGATGCAATTTTTCGCTTTAAGAATTACAGTATCTCTGGTGCCCATAATGTTCTCACGCCCTGATAGTCAGACTTCAACTATTTGCCCCCAAGTAAGATTAGAAACTTTGAGATGGCTCATCCATATCTAAGTATAGATGTTATTCTTCTTTTTTTTCTTTTTTCTTTCTTTCTTTTTTTTTTTTTTTTTGTAGTAACTTCAGGTTATAAGAATAGCGTGACACCAGCATAACACCATAGAAAATGCTTGGTGGAGGCTGAATTTTCGAAGAGCTCTCTTATTTAAAAAAAAAAAAAAAGAAGAAGAAAGATCTTTCTTACGTTCTATTATAAAGCAAACACTTAAAATCTATCTGCTTTCAACAATGTCAATAGCTTGAAATAAAAGTAAAAATACTTAATAAAATACTTGGTTGCAAGTTTGTTTAGATTCCATTAAAACCATGGGAAAGTTTCAAAAGAAGATGTGGCAACTTTTCACACCAAGATGCCATTGGACGCTGACCTGGTAGAGTGTGATCCGGTCCAGGAGCCTGTCCTCGCTCTCTTCCACCAACCCCACGGTCGGGATGCTACCTTCCACCGCCTCCAGCTGCCTGCTGAGCTCCTGGTGGTCCTCATCCAAATGAGACCATGTCTAGAAACATAGTATCAGTCTGTGAGCTAAAGAATGCTCATTCAGGAACAGGATCCTCTTTTGTGTGCAAAATATGCCTTCGACAGATTCTCTTTAAAGTTATGTGGGAGATGTTTGTATTGGGGGTTTGCTCCGAGAAGCAAAAGATGGCTCTGATGCATGTAATCAGATGGCGACCCCCAAAAGTACTACGAACAGGATGTGGATCTGGAACCAATCCGCTGTATGAATGGGCAACTTACTAAACCTCTCTGACTCTCATTTATAACGTTAAGAAAATGGGGAAAATAATAACTCTCTTGTCCATCATGAGGATTAAATGGAATGACTGTACCCAGGGCATCTGGGACACAGTAGGCATCTGATATGCACGGTTTCATTCTTTACCACGGTGATGATGCATGTATGATTTAAGCAAAAGAGAAGAGCGTGTTTACTTCATGTAGTAAAATGAAGTAAATATATGACATTCACAAATAAAAAATGCTACCACAGACATTTGAGAAATATACAGTGTAGACATTCTACGAAGGAGAAATCTCCCACACCAGTCACTCCTAAATTCTGATTTTTACTTTAGCTGAAACTGGAAAACCTTTTTTAAAATCACTTGAAGGCTTTTTCAGTGATGTAAAGCAAGGTTGGCAGTTTTTTAGTCTGACTGTCGAAACCCCAAATATCAGCATGCCCTAACTAGAGTCAGTATGGAGGGAATCTAGCTGACTCAAGGTGTGGCAGACTCTTTATCCAGATAGAATTAGGAAAGACAAGGGGGACAAGGCAGAACACGATGCTGAGTCTGAGGGAGTTCCAAAGTTCTATGAGGTGAATGGCGTGGGTAAATACGTCTCGCCTTAATGGTGTGTGTTCTGCAGTTGAGTTTGCTGTAGGGAAGGGATTCTGTCAACAGTCTCACCTCTAGAATGTACTCCAACTCCACGCCCCTCTTGTGAGCCCGTTTTAGTACAGCTGAAGCCTGTGTCATCAGTTCTGTGTGGAACTGTGTTTCCTGTAGGACTGCAAAGCTGATTATCTTTCTGAAGAGCGTTTCAGTCAAGATCATATGAGATTCCAGGCCCTGAAAGTATTCCTGCAAGTTTTCAGGTACAGAGAGGTCAGCAACTCATATATATCCCACCTGACAACAAAAGCTGCTTTAGATGTGAAAGTTGACGGAACTCAATATACAAGCAGTATCTCTCCACCCCTGCTGACCCCCACTTCATGCAGGCACTCACAGCTTCCTGCAGAGAAGGGGGCTCCAGTCCCCTCACTGGCCTCTCGTCCCTCCACTCAAGTGCACCCATACACGCCGGACTGCAGACACTCTGTCCCCCTAAACAGAGCTCTTCAGGTGTGACCAGCTGCTAATACAATTCCTCTGCCCCCTCAGTGCCTCATCCCCGTACAATCTGGGAGACTCTCACTAACTCCACCACACAGACTGGCCTTCCTTATCCCAGGACACATTAGCTTCCAGACCCCTGTCTTCGGTCTCTGCCTTTACTCTGTACTTCCTAAGACGTCCTCACTCAACACATTCATGACTTTCCTTCCTCTGTGTCTGGGCTTGAGCTCTACTTTTCCAAATTCTCAGAGCATTCGTTGTGCTCCATACTCACTGCCAAGCATAGCTTGACATGTATCTATTGGTATTATACAGTTTTAAATTTCCCTTGTATTACACCTACATACAACTGAATGATAGGCTTTGGGCAGTCCTACAAATGTGTTTTGAAATGTTATTTTTTATGTATAAAAGGCCCTAGAGAAGGGAGACAGGGCTCATCCTATTTCCTGTTCCCTCCACCGTGGGTCAAGTTGAAGACCTGCAAACTGATAACAGTATTTAGTGCATACTATGTGCTGAAACTCTACCAACGCTTTACTGACCAACTCGGTTAATCCTTATAACACCTCTATGATGCGGGTAGTTTTATTTCCCATTTGGTGGGTAAGGACACTGAACTGCCCAGTCTATAGAATATGCCATGCTCAAGGTCACTGCAGAGCTCTCCCTCAGAAAACAGTCTGGTCAAGAGAAGACAGAATCTTCATTTTTAACTGATAATTATTATATCATAGAATCTTAAAGTTGGAAGAGAACTTGGAGGTCATTTAGCTCAACATTCACAAAAACTGATATTCCTTTTACAACCCAATCTCCCTCTAATGGCCTTGGACAGTCTTCCCACGGCCAGAAGAGTTGTCTGCTCAATGGCAGTATTCCTTTCAGAGTTCTTTACCTAGTGGGCCTACGTCTCTGTTATTTATACTCATTGATCCTAGCTTCCTCTCTGAAATAACTCAGGATAATATTTTATTGCTGTTGTCAAAGATTTGAAGAAAACCAGCTGCAAACTTTAAAGCAATGTTTTCAAAGCCAAATGATAAGGCTTTAATAAATCACAAAGTTTTGGACAAAAATCTCTGGGAAAAATAGCAAGAAGTACAATTCCTCCCCCTCCCCCCCCAACAATTCACCTTTATAAGCCACCACAGAACTACAGAATGGTAGAATGTTAACTATCTATATCCCAGTGGGATTTTCAAATTTTCCATTATCACATTCCCACAGTCTGAGATTTTGGGTTTCTGGACTGGTAAAACTACTCTTCCTGTAGTTATTCCAAAAATGCAAGAGTTTTTGTGTGTACACATTAAACAGGCATTCCTTTACTGAGGAGCAGTGTCTAACTTGAGCTTGGCTATGGCACGTACTGATAGGGCAGTCTCAGGCCTACCAAGTTTGATCACATAGTAAAAGGAATTGTCTCCAGGAATAAACTCTTGAGGCCCACAGCAATCAGAAGAGCATGTGCTTATTGGCCAGAAGAGCTAGCGATGCACATATGAGACAGATACCCAATCCCACAGCTGAGTAGGTAGCTCTGCTTTCCCAGGGCACACTGAGGAGCCTTTGGCCAGGACAAGGGGAGTATTCTCTCTAGAATACTTAGGGCTAGATGAATAAATGGGCATAAAAGACACAAGGAAAAATCAAAAAGAGAGTTAAGAAGGAAGCTAGGCACTTCGAAGAAAGTCAAGTTTCCCACCGGTTGCAGTAAATGAAGGGAAAAAGCCTGGCTAATACTAACGAGGAAGTGATAATTAAAATTACTGGGAATGTTGGTATTCTTTTTTTTTTTTTTAATTAAGTTTAAGCTTCACCCCCAGCATGGAATCCAACACAGGGCTTGAATTCATGATCCTGAGATCAAGAACAGAGCCAAGATCAAGAGTCAGACACTTAACCAACTCAGCCACCCAGGTGCCTCTGTATTCTTTTTGAACTCATAAAATTATAGGAGCTCTATAATTTTTCTATGCTATTTAACGTCCATGGGTTTGAATATACATTTGTTGACCATTTTAAAGAGTATTTTATTCAAGGAGGAACTCATAAAAGATTAATAGTAGGTTTTACTAGGTAGATACACATCAGTGAGTGAGAATATGCTTTCACAATGACATTCTCTCTCTCTCTCACTCTCTTTACCTTATGTTTGTCAAGTAGTTGTTGAATTTCCTCCTTGGAGGACACGATGATTTTCTGGTCACCCGCCATCTTCTCCTGTCCAGTCTCCAGCAGGTCAGCCAGATCTTGCAAGGCCCTTTCATACTGACTCTTGAGTGCAAGATTCTGGTTCAGCCCACTCCGCCGGGAGCCAATGGTCATCATTAGTTCATCATACATGTCCTACAAAACAGAGACAGTGATACTCACTCTCTAATTCATGTGTTGACTCTTCTCTGAAAGGCATGCTACCTACCAAGTCCATGACCCAACCAAGAACACTCCTTCAGGTATCTGACCAGTGGTGATACTCTCTACACAGAGCACTGCCTATCTTTCTCATGAATTTCTTTGAAAACTTCCTTCAAAAAAAGGATAAGCTAAATATTTACAGATTCCAAAGAATATGCAAAAATATTGGCTACAGATGACGTAAGGTAGATTTGACAGATTTCTTCTCAGGGTATCAACAGTTTATGGTAGGATGTGGGGTTAAAATGTTGAAAAATTGTTCATGTGGCTGAGGGAAATGTTAAGTGTAAATTCTAATTTTCTAATGTAATTCTAATTTTTATAGTGTTCTTAACATTTACATAATTTTAGAGTAATTGAATAAAGTACCTTTCACATTTTATCTGCTAAATAATGATCAGATTTTGGACTATTCTCTAAATAAAGAGCTAGAGAAACAGAGGAGTTCAATGTGAGTGGAATGCTTTAAGACTTAAAAAGGCAATGTTTTTGCCAAATGTGGTGGAGTAAATAAATAACTATTTAAACTGGAAAGACATTTTAGGAGATGATGATACACCAAACACAAAATTTATTTGAACCATATGGACCTGATTAATGTATCATATTAAGGTTTAGCAGGCCAAAATGGCTCAATCTGGAAAAGTTCAACTTTAATGCCCATTTACAACTACGACGTTTGACTCTTCCACCTGACATTTAAGCCCTGTTGGAAAACTGTCTAAGTGCAAAGTGGGGGCATTGGGCTTATGACATTGTGAAATGTTAGGTAATGGAATGAGATAGTTAAAATAAAAATGTTCTTTTTAAAATAAGAGCTATTTCATTTTTTCAAAAGGAAGAACTTGTGACCCTGTGCTGGAGTTACGCTATTAATCCCTCAGTGGTTCTCTGTAACGCAGAGAAACTTTAACATGTGTGTGTCACTGCACACCATTCTTTCTTAATGTAATTTAACTATGTTGCTTATCAACTGCTAAATTCTGCTGGTCTAATATCTCAGTTCCTTCCTCCCACCCCCATCTTGGATTTTTGCTTAGTAGCCTGATATAAGAAAGCAAATTAACCCCAAATTATTTCCTACTCCTGAAGGATGTTGGGAAATCTATTTAGAGTTCATCTACCTTCTAGTTTATTTTTTTCTATTGGCCTAGTATTGAATCCATGTCTCTCTTCCATTCAGACATGTATGAAAGATTAACTACAGTTTTGAACACTGGAGAAAAACTACTTTCTAAAAAGTATTAGCTTGAGCATTTTTTCTTTAAAATAGATTTTTGATGGGGCACCTGGGTGGCTCAGTCAGTTAAGCAGCTGTCTTTGGCTCAGGTCATGATCCCAGAGTCCTGGGATCCAGCCCCGCATGAGGCTCCCTGCTCAGCGGGGAGTCTGCTTCTCCCTTTCCCTCTGCCTGCCGTTCTGCCTACTTGTGCTCTCTCTCTATCTCTCTGTCAAATAAATAAATAAATAAAAAAACAAACAAACAAATAAATAGTTTTTTGAGGTACACTACAATGCAGGGTAGATATCCGTTTTTTAACTTTTCCAGGTAAGAGTGATAATTATTATCTTTTCTAGAGTAGAAAATAATATGCCACAACTAAAGGTATATATACCACAATGCTTAACCATTGTAATAATAATAAAGTAAATGTCAGGAAAAAAAATCTTAGAAGTTTGAGAATACAATTTATTTTATCACATTAAACCTGGTAAAAGTTTCAGAAAATTTTCTAAGTGTTGCTTGGAATAAAGATTAGGACCTAAATGACATGAATTGTATAGAGAACAACCAAGAAAATACAGAAAATAATTTTTCTTGACTTCTAGTTAGGATGTATCATTGAAGCTGAAATGTTGCTGGTAGAAAACCATACCTGAAGTTTGGACAGTTCCTGTATGGAAGGCTGCTCAATCTGCAACTTGTCCCCACGCTTTTTTAATTCAATGATTCCTGCATCCAATTCCTTTAGCCCATCTTCAGCCTCTTGTATTACCTATGTAAGATTTATGATATTAAAACTCCCATAAGCAATTTCTCACACAAAATGTGATTATTACGTCTATTTGTTCTTCTCTCCATATTAAACATTTTCAATCCCTTCAAAAGGACTTTTAATACAGCATAAAAACCATGACCATCTAGTATATAGAAAAGAGAAGGAGGCCCTTCATTATACCACAGTCAGCTACCTCACAAGTAAGGAAGTAGGAAGGACTTCACATGGAGGGCTGGGAGAACAATGGCTTTCTTAACCAAATATGGGAATTCACAAATAGCAACACCTGAAAAAGAAGCATGACTTAGGACACGGTTAGAAAAGATACTGGCCTAAGATTTTGTAGGGGAACATGTTCTGGTTTCCCGAGATGCATTTTGAGCATCCTGGGAGAGAGATTCGGTGAGGCAAGAGGAAAGTATGTCATGGCATGGTCCTTTCCCTAAAGCTCACTCTTTGTTTAGTAGAAAAGCAAGCAATCAGCAATTGTTAAAGTGGCTGCTGGCACTAAGCCTCGTCTTCCCAGTGTGATTTCTCTAGAAGTAGAACAAGGTCTTCTCCGGGCCTTCAAGGAGCTTGAAGTCTGATTAGGAAGCCCAAGTAAACAGAGCAAAACAAAACAAGGGTGAATACAATCAGGTACCCAACTTGATGCAATACATCCCTGTTAGAGGAGCCTGGACAAGAGATACAGCAGTGGATTCTGGGATCGTCTAAGTAGACTTTTGGAAGAAACACAATCTCAGCTACCCTGAAGGATGAAAGAACATGGACTCCAGATGGCAGATGAAACACATGTGTCTTATTTTCTCCTTCCTGAATCACCGCTACACCACAGCAAAAATTCTGTTTGCTTGCTTTTTGGTGCCCCTCCCACCCATAAATCTACAAGGACAAAGAAACAGGAAAGAAAGCAATACCAACAACATTTTGAAAGCTGGAATTCAGAAGGATACAGGATAACTGACTTAAGAAATCTGAGGAAGCTGAATCCTAAGCTCACGGGAGATCTCTATTACCAGACTTATAGCAACAGGAGTCTGGCACTCTGGGCGGGTAGGATAGGGTGCCAAATAAGGACAGGGTGCCAAATAAGGACAGTTGGCAAAAAGCTGCTTAAAGAACAGTGAAATTTCCAGAGACTCTTTCTCACTCCACGTTGCCTTTTTCCTTCTCTGGGAAAGATGGGAAGTTTATTTTCTAGAGAAGGTAAAACAGTCTCTGGACTGAGGGGTACCAGACATAGTTGCAGGTTTGAGTACTTGGCTGAAAACAGAGGATACATGACTGAATGCCCACAGAATGCTAAATGGGGAGCCCCCACATCTTCTAAGGTATTGCAGCCTGACCTCAAGTCTCCAGACAGGAGAGGAGAGAAAATGTAGAAAGACCAAAAGAAAAATCTAAAAACTGGACACAAGGATTCTCCAACAAATAGCCCACACAGCCCAACATTCAATAAATCTCAAAACCATCAAGCCACATCCATACACAAAGTTCCCATTCAGCTGTTTAGTTCTCCATCCTAAATGTGTACAATGAAAGAATTTCTGTAATCTCAGAAAAGCTGCTAACATGAAAGATGGAAACTGAAACAAACAACTAAACGCAGGCTGAAGGGAAACAAACTATATGGGAAAAATAAAACTTTGGCCAAAAAAAATCATTAATATATCCAGAGAGATTACAGAAGATAATGCATCTATTAGAAAAAGAACAGAATACTACAAAAAAAAGGATCATTCAGAGATTCAAAATGAGCTCAGGGAAAATGAAACACATGATAGCAGAAATACAAAACTCAGTAGTAAAGCTGAGAGTTGAAATCAAGGAAATCTTCCAAAAAATAGAGCAGAATGTCTCTTGATAAAAGAATTAGTAGACTGGACCAGAATATCCAACATCTGCTTAAAAAGAGTTCCAGAAGAGAGACATAAAATGGAGGAATGAAAAATATTAAATCATTAGACAATTTTCCGAAATGGAAAGAGGAGAGCTGCCAAATCAAAAAAAAAAACAGCCTGTTGAATTTCCAGCCGAGCGGATAAAACTGACCCTTCCCAAGGTGTATCACAGTGAAATTTCAGACCACTGTGGGAATTAGAATGATTTTAGATGCCTCAAGTCAACACCAGAAGCTAGAAAACAATGAGGTGCCTCAAAACTCTAGAGAAAACTGATTTCCAGCCAGGAATTTCATAGTGAGCCAAGTTATCAAGAAAGTGTGAACACAGTATAAGAACGTTTTCAGATAGGCAAAATATTAAAAAATACATCTAGCATGCATCCTTTCTTAGTAAGGATACGTACTAACAAAACAAGAAAGCAATATAATACAGACAGACTTGAGACTCAGAAAAGAGAAGATCCAATAGAGAGAGAAGTGATGGAAATTCTTAGAACAGTGGAAAAGGGAGATCCCTGGAAGTCAGCTGGGCACCAGGCTTGTGGGGACAAGTCTGTTCTAGATCAGAATGACATCGCTCAAAAGATGAACATATTGAGAGGTATCATCCTCGTGTCTCCTGCTGTTATTATTTTTTTAACCCAACAAGGGTAGGGGTGAAATCAGCACTTTTTTTTTTTTTTTTGAAATCAGCACTTTTTTTTGGTGCTTTCTATTTATTCAGAGAAATAGTCTAGCTATTTATTTTTATCTGTGGGATTCATTTTGGTGATACTGGTCAATAATTAGTAAAAATGTTACTGTGATCATACTATCCTACATTTCACATTAGAAATCCAAGGCAAACCATCATTATAGCTGCTGAAATCTTTTTTGGAATCAGGTATGTTAAAAGCCAAACATAAAAAAGGAAAAATAAAAAAAAGTTCCTTTCAAGTAGAAGTTTCGACATAGAAGAATGCTTTTTAATTTGGGGGAAATGAGGGATTTGTTTTAAAAAGCAGATGAAATTATGGTCAAGAAAAATAAACATTCACATATAATTTTGCAAATTATTTTAGGTGATCTTACAGATGAATGGATAGACAGAATGATCTAGATTTCTATCTAGAGAAATATTTCAGGGGATTTCTATCACAGATGATTCTCTATAGCCTACTCATAGAACCCTTAGAGGTCTACTGAAATTAGGTTAGGAAATTCTATTAAAACACATACTTTTCATAACTACTTAGCTTGGGAAACAGGAGATATTATGTGTAACATCCTTCCCATTCCATCTCTCCTCCCTGTTTTCAATGATGTCGCTTGAGTTAGAATTCTCATTCCTTCTCCTCAGTGCAGTTACGTGAAGCCTCTTGAGGCATATCCTGCTTCCTGACCTGGCACGGTCTTGTCCGGGAAGCAGGGCCTGGCATTGACACTCATTCACACCTTCAAACCACCCCAGGGACTCTGCACGGCCAGTGGTCTCCAAGGTGAGTGCAAGGACCCGCGTGTATGAGATGATTGGTGAGGATGAAACACTACATCTTTCCTTTATATTCAACCACATTCTTCTGAATTTTCATTTGTATATATGCTTTATAACAAAGTACCTGCTTATAATTCATAAATAAGTAAATATACATATACTTGTGGTATGTGCTTATTTTTTGAACTAATGAGGTATGCCATCAATAAAGTTTAGAAACCACTGGTTTGTAGAATAAAGTCTAAATTTCTCTGACATTCAAAAGGGCCTACAAGTTGCCTCAAATGTACTCACCCAAACTTACTTCCCCTCAATTGTTTTCATTCATCATAAATTCAGCATTTAGCTGAATAAGGATAACTTGCTTTCTAAGATATATTTGTAGATATAGCTCCTGTGTTATCTAAGGATAACTTGCTTTTCTCTGGAAGTGCTCTGAATTGCCTACCACCTATGCCTTTGTTCATGTTGTCCTCTTGACTTGGATATCTTTCTTCCCAGTCTCTGTGTGTCCAAACTTCTCAGTCCGGTTCCAATTTTCCTGTACAAAACTTCCCTGGATCCTACCTCTGCTGGAGGCAGTTGGCCTCGCTTCTGAATGTCCATAGTGCTTTATCTGTATCACCCCAGGACGGTCTGACTGTCCTATGTCACTGCGGCTCCTGTCTAATCTCAGTGTTAGGTGGCAAACTTCTTCATGTCATCATCTGCCACTGGCACCTTTACCTGTCTCCTAGTTCCTAGTTCTATACAGAGAGAAGTGACAGATTCCATGTCGCCTGGCCCATCCCTCAAACCTGACACTTAGAGACAAAATGTATGACAAACAAGAATGCTATAGTATGCCATTAATCTTTTATAGAATATCTGAAATCTCCTACCAAATTAGATTGACTCTATGCATTTGTTCTTCTGGAAAAAGGCGGCTGTAAATACCTCTATTTGCTCTGCCACAGGCTGTTCAAACACATTTGCCAGTTTCTGCAGAATGATGTACTTGTTGTCAGCCAGCGATGTGCACAGCACCTTCAGATCATTCTAAAGAGGAAAGCAATAGGAAGACTTAATAAGAGTAACAGGGAATTCAGAATGGTTGTAAATATAACACATCCTTAGAAATAATATATCAGTGTAGGAATTTAATGTCCAGAAGAAACAATACTGTCCTGGGGGAGGGAGAAAGGAAGTGGTGACAATTTAAGTGTTAAAACTGACTTAAAAACAAACAAACAAAAAAACCGACTTCTGAAGAATTTGTTTCAGAAAGCATTTTCCAACACAATACAAATGGTGATGAAGTATACAAATAAAAAGCAATCCTAGTCACCTTAATCTTGTTGATACATCTGAAATAAATGTGCACATTTAAGCACTGCAGTGGAAATATTACACTAATGACTTCTACTTAGTGAAATGACCTACAGCTGCTACCCTTATTTGGGAAAAATATGATTCTTTTATTTTATTTCAAGTTATTTTATATTTTTTACTTTATATATAAGTCCAAATTTTACTTAAAACTACATCTTAAATTTAACAAAAAATGTAATTCTTAAGAATATAATTCCTTTTTTCCTCTCCCCTCATTCCCTCTCTCTCACACTTCCTTTTCTCTTCTATTTACAGAGAATTTGCCCAAGCTTATAAAAAGCCATCCAGAAGTGAAGAAAATAAATTTTACCCATGATGACGAAAGACATATGAAGAGACAACACAAAAAGACCTCAGCAAAGCCTTTTGTTCATAAAGATCATTCACTTAAAAGTCCAAATATATTTATATTGAGTTATATTTATACAAAAAGAAAGTTAACTATCAGAATTTTGGTCCTCAGTTCTACAGGAAATAATGAACTTGAGCAAAATTTGAATGATATAATTCCTAGTTTTTCCCCTGAAATGTCGGCAAACGTATATGATGGGCTGGTTGTTGAGCATAAGCTGAAGTTTGACTCATCACATCCTCTTTGCTGGGGGCTGCTGATATATCCACAAGCACATATCAACAAGATCCAAAAATCTGTCTATCTACAAGGAGAAGGATAATCACACCGAAGAAGAAAAAAACATCTTTAAGGATATGTGCCAGCCTTTTAACACAAAATGCAAGTCTAGAAAACAAAACACTTAGTGGATTATGCAGTAAAAAAAGAAAAAAAAGAGAAAGAAAAAAATTACTCATGAACATTAGAGAAAAGCATACGATCCAAAGAGGCAATAACTGTCACTAACCAAAATCCAAACCAGTCTGCAAGCCTCGTTGCAGATTCACTAGGAAATTGTTATAACAGTCCTGGAAAAATGATGCCAGAAGCAAGGTTTTTGCTTATGAATTGTCACAATGTTTGTATTATTCAACTGTGCTCAGAGTGAGGCCATGTGGGCCATTAGAACGATGACATATTTCTCTCTTCTGTATGCCTAGAAAAAGATGTTTCCCATTCATTTGAATAAATTCAAAAGAAAGTCTCTATTAGAGACATATATTTAGAACAACATTAATTCAGTTAATCTAAGTGAGTAGATAAGTCTAAATAATATATCATGGGTTAGAAATGAAGATTGTGGGGGTGCCTGGCTGACTCAGTTGGAAGAGCATGTGACTCCTGATCTTGGGGTCATGAGTTCGAGCCTGACGATGGGTTTAGAGATTACGTAAATAAATAAATAAAGTAAAAAAAAAAGAAAGAAAAAAGAAATGAAGATTATAGATATATTTCCTGTACATCACCTTTATATTTTTAATAACATATTTTCTGTCTTAATTATATTCTACTCAAGGTAATAGAAAACAGAGTTCACATTTCTGGAGGCCTCATTAATTATTGGAAAGGACCAGTCAAGGAGACACTAAAGCCAAGAATATGACTAATTTAAAAATTACTAAATAAGAGATTTTAAGAGGTGTTAATAACCATATGGATGTTGGTACTTTTTAAAACAAGACCTTATATATTTATTTGAGAGAGAAAGAGAGAAAGAGAGAGGACGTGCATGTGCACAAGCATGAATGGGGGGAGGGGCAAAAGGAGAGGGAGCAGGACAAGCAGACTCCCCACTGAGTGGGGAGCCTGAAGTGGGGCTTGATCCCAGGACCCCGAGATCATGACCTGAACTTAAGTCAGACACTTAATGGACTAAGCCACCCAGGCGCCCCATGGATGTTGGTTTTCTTAAAAATGAAAATCCAAAGGCTTTAACTGTTTTTTGTTACTACGCATGTGACACAGCAGGATAATTAAGGTGTCTCCATATTATACATATATCGGAAATCACAAGTTTTATCGTATGGTCACTGGCATTGCTTGTAGGGTATAAAGAGGCAGGATTCTTGCTTTTTGAGAAACAGGTACATAAAAGGTTTCAAGTTTTCGATACATCTGTGCTGACTCACTCATTTAATAAAGAATTCTTTCATTTTTTTTTTTCAGTTTTTAAATAACTTAAAATACTCAGTCATAAAAATGCCCAGTAAATTTATTTGGGGTTAGGTCTCTAGGTAAAAACTTTTGTAATAGAATAACTGATAATTAACTTGTTTTGATTCCATGGAGATGATATACATTTACATAACATCAACATATTCTTCCAGATTCTTTGATGGGTAGAGGATAATGTTAACAGTCTGGCAAAAGCTAATACTCAAAAGTTAAGTGGAAGACAAAGGCATACCATTCCATTAACTACCGAACACGGACAGCATGCCAGGTGCTTGGTGCAAAGTAAAATAAAATGTTTTGTGACTTGACCTTTAATTATATTAACATTGGAACTATTTCTTTCAATTAAATTGGAACACAAACATTTTGAAATGTCAGTTGCTGTCCGTGAGCTGGCCACCAACAAGGAGAAACTTGTTGGCAGAAGAAAAATAGAGAACGTGATTTAAAGACAATTTCATGATTGTATGTTCTTCTCTTGGTCCTCTCCAGAAAATCAGTTCCAGAGTATTCATACTTAGTTCATATTTTACTCTGACTGGCTATAATTATTAATAAAAATTTTAAAGGACTGAAGACACTAGCATAGTAAATGCAATTTGTAAAGAGAAATATGCTTCTAAGTGATACAAACATTGTACCTTTAACCCCCCCTTATTCATAACTGACAGATCAACTAGAATGCTGTTAAAACTCAGCACATTATTTTATGCAAGGTCCATTTTAGAGTAATGAAACAAGTTTCCATAAACTGTACAACAGTTTTGCTGATTTTAGACATATAATGTATACATGGGCATGCAATCAGATCTTGCATCCAAAACAAAATACCCGAATAAGCAACCCCAGCTTTTCTGATTCCAAGTGAAATGTGCCTTCCTCTCTATGAACTCTACAACATAACCTTTACAAATGCAAATATCTGGTCCAGGTCATTCCTTGAAGCCCTAGTCTTGTATATCCAAATGTCTACTGTGACCAGTCACCTGAGTATCTTAATTCTACAGCATATCTTTGTCCAGCCAGTGACTCAGCCTGGCCCACTGGTCAGTGGCACTGCTCTGCCCCAGTCCTGTCAGCCTGAGTCCCTGGACTTCCTCAGCAGTACCCTTTTCTCTCATTCCCCATATCTAACCCACACACAAATCTGCTCCTATTGATTTTGCTTTCAAAATATATTTTGAAGATGTTTACTATTCTTCATCACCCCTCTTAGCATCCTAATGATATAAAATATAAAAATATTCTTTGAGTCAAATCCTGGCTCTAGTTCTTGATGGTTGAATAATCTTAGAGAAGTAATTTAACTTTTATACTGGTTTCAGATTCTGTATGTGTTATAATGAATACTACTATTAATAATAACAACAATAACAAAACTTACTGAGTACTTACTATGTTTCAGATATTGTTTGAACTATTTTACACATTTAACTAATTTTATCCTCACAAAACCCCAGGAGACCATAGCACGGGTGGGCTGTTACTCAATAGTTGAGGACACTAAGCCTTAGAGACGCAGTTAAGGGCATATAGCACTGGGGGACAAAGCCAGAATTTGAACCCAGGAGGGTCTATTTTAGAGACTGCTCTTAATTTTTGCTCTTCTGACTTTGCAAAATGAGTATCAGAACAATGCTTAGCTAAGAGATATGTCATGAAGGTTAAAGATAATAATAAAGGTGAAAATTCTTTATGAATAAAAAAATGATACACAAATTGTTCTCATAATTTTACTTTGTAGTTTTACGAATACAAATTACTGAAAGTCAGTGATGATTTGTCTCTTTAGATGACTATCAAGAGAATTCCATGTTTCTTGGTCGATGCTACATCTTACACTTTAACAGTATTTTTTACGAATCAAAATTTTATATCAAACTCTTAGCCCAAATTACATGTTATCAATCTTATAAATCTTATACATTTGTTAAAAATAAAACTCAATTAGGAGCTCCTGGGTGGCTTAGTCGGTTAAGCGTCTTACTCTTGACTTCGGCTCAGGTCATGACCTCAGGGTCGTGAGATTGAGCCCCGCGTCAGGCTCTGTGGTGGGCGTGGAGCCTGCTTGGGATTCTCCCTCTCCCTCTTCCCCTCCCCTCATCTCTCTCTCTTCCCTCTCTCTAAAACAAACAAATAAATAAATAAATCTCAATTAAAACTTAAGTATTCCCAAAAGGTGACTTTTATTAGGAATGGAAAGCAACTCAAAGTTTATCAGTGGCTTTTGCATTTGCTGAAGTTTATAGTCAAAGGAAAAGTTTCATAAGCAGACAACTGCCAGTCAGCTGGCAATGGAACTCGAGTCTAGGGCTTACAGGCAATACATCTGAGGAGTTAGGATTGGGAAGTAGTGCCATAAATTTTTTTTTAAAGAATCAATCAATCAATCTATCTATCTATCTATAAAGAGTGAACGGTGGGGGGGGGAAGAGGGAGAGAGAGAATCCCAAGTAGACTCCATGCCAAGTATGGAGCCCGAAGTGGGACTCGATCTCATGACCCTGAGATTATGACCCGAGCTGAAATCAAAAGCCGGTTGCTTAACTAACTGAGCCACCCAGGTGTCCCAATCGTGTACATTTTTAATGCAGGCAGAAGTAGGCCATAGTTACTCTCAATGGCCCATAGGTACTGGAGTCTAGAGTTCTGTATTGTGGCACTTCCCACACATTTCTTTGGTCATATGTTTTAAATAAACTTTGGTCATATGTTTTAAATTCCAATTATCAATTTAAAATTATAATTATAGTCAGATGACTTATTGGTTGAATTTAATGTTGTATTCAGCCCTTAGTTTACTTGGTTGGTTTTTTCAACCCTTCATTTCTAGGAACATCAACCTCTTAGTGTCCTAATCCTAGGGTTCTAGTCCTTTCTTTTTCTATAATGTTCTTGCTCTTCATTGTGCTTTGGAGAAAAAAAATAGGTCTATGTCATATCTCAATAAGACATCCTGCTTATTACTGAATATAGCTAGAGAATGATCAACCATCTCTTGATGATGTCTTACCTGGAAATTTAGTATTTGCTGAAGTCTTTCCTTCATCTGATGACAGCGTTGATTTACTACTGAGTCTAGCAAGGACAACCTGCCGAAAAGACAACCCAAAGTGTCTTCAATGACATCCCGGTTATCGCCATTCTCTGGAAATGCTTGGGAAAACAAGTTCCTATTCTTATCCATTTCTTCAGACATTTCCTTAATATCTTTGGCAAGAGTCTAGGGTTGATAAAAGAGAAAGCACTTTTCAATGCTTAAATCTATGAATCTATATACACATCAAGTTGTTTCCTCAGAGAAAGTCTCCCATATCTCTCTTACTATTCAGTGGTAACTATATCTAAGGCAAGTTGACCCACTTCCACAAATATTACGCAAGTTGCTGCTGGAGAGATTTTTCTTAGAAATTTTACATCATTAGCTAATAATAATATGTATTTCGTGAAAGGTAAGATTTGTAAAGGGCTTTTTAGAAACTCTAATTTTTAGCCTGTGATTCATATGAAGAAAATTTGCAATACACAACAAGTTTCTACAAAGAGTCCTCCATTTTTTTCTTCCTCCTACATACACAAGATAGAGAATAAAAATGCAAAACACGAGTATCTCTGGGAGCTTTTTATATTAGGCAGTTCTCTTTTGTATTATGCAGCTTAGAAATATACCTAATTTGTACTTTACTAGAACTGTTTTACGTTCAACCTTCCTTATACATTATCCAACACCAAAATTTCAAGTGCTTTGTAATATCACATACTCACAGACACCAGCTGCCAATCTTACCTCTTGGTTGAAGAGGCAAGCTTCCGTTTCTTCTGGCAAAAGTGCTGTGGCAACAAATAAACGTTCCTCAACATCATCCAACCATGTAGAGGTCGCTGAGACCCCATCATATAACTTCTGTTCCAAGTGAATATTCTGCTTCTTTGTCCCCCCACCCTGAGAAAAAGGGGAGGGGGCATGGAATTAATTACAGTGCTTTGAGGAATCAAAGAAAAATACCCGGATGAGATGCCAGGGTCCAGTGGCTCGCCTTTCAGGGCTAATCTCTAGTGCTGGGTCTCGATCAGTCATGCCCAGAGGTGGAACAGCTTCATGGAGACCAAGATCCATAAGCAAGCCAAGAGTGTAGCCCTACCTGAGATGAAACCTCCTCAAAGGCCTGGTTCAATCCGTCCAGCAAAGATGTCACTGCAGATTTGTCTTGGGTCTGTCCATCTCCTTTGTATAGTGGCACGCCAGACAGGAGCCGATTTGGTCTGCTGTATAGCTGTAGGCAAACAGGGGCACTTATTTAAGAGCATGTGTACTATGTTTAGGTTTCATCATTTAGAATTGCACATTGAAGCAGATGCTGGAAAAACTGTCCTTATAAAAACCTCTTCTAGAGAAATATGACCTCTTTGATATACCATGTCCACTAAACATGGTGACCAAATTCAGCAATGGTAATGTTTCTACTGACGGACTTAAAAAAACAAAGTGGTGGGAAAAATGCCTGAAATCTATCACAGTCTTCCTCTCCACTTGTCTTCTTGGTTTTAGACTACCCATGATGAAATCATCCATCCTAGATACCAGATCTAGACTGATCCCTAATGCTTTCTTCATTCACTCAAGTGCCCCTACACTCTTGTAGGCACAAACAGTGCCTGATAAGGACCATGATATTGCTTAGCCCTCAGACTTTTGAAAGATGTGTCCCATCAAACTCAGTTCCTATAATTTATAGAATGTCTCATTCTCATCTTGCCTTTCAGGCTGATTACTCATTATCTTCTAAACATGCCCGACTCACTTCCCACTGTAGCTAGAACACCCACAACACAACACCTCTTTAAAATCCACTTCCTTAAATTCCACACCGACTACGATGGCTTTCTACTTCTTTTACTTCTCCTTCCTTTTTAAATTCTTGCTTATAGAGCCTACCATGGTTGCCTAATTTCTCAGATTCCTTCGTTGGGTTACAGGTTCCTAGGAGTAGGAACCACCCATATATCTATCTCATCCTCAGGCTAGGTGAACTTTAGGCCAAACAAACAAACAAAAAACCCCAAAACTTGCTTTTATACTTGAGATGGTTAATGTATCCGGTATACAAAACTGTCAGTAAAGTAGTATGAAAAAGGAGGGACTCTGGAGTTGGGCAGACCTGCATCCAAATCCCAGCTCCGCCTCTTCTTAGTCCCAAGACCCTCAGAAATTATCTAATCTCTCCAAGCCTTAGTTTACAGATCTACAAAGTAGAGATAATGTCATTCTTGCCACAGTGTTGTTAGAAATAACACCTGGAACGCAAAATATGTTCGCTAAATGATCATCTCCTTTCTTCTTGGAAACTCTCATAGCCAAATTGCTTCTTCCTCACCTTTTCTTTCACTTCGTCACACCAAAGAGAAGAAAACCACCTCGGAGGCACTTTGTACAAATGATCAGTGATTATGGAAAGAAAGCACTCGAATGCAAAAAAAGGCCATAAAATAAAGAACATTTGATGCTTTCCATTTCCAATTCCAAAGGGCAATGAGCTATGAACCTGAACCTAAACTTTAACGATCCAGGGTTCATGGAGGCATGTCAGTGGCAGAGGCAGGGCTCTTGCGGTAGGCTCACATGGAGCATGTCGGGGTGACAGCACAGCACTGACAGAAAACATAGCTCTCTGAGACAGGGGTGGTCATGGATGAGACACCCAGGAAGTCTGCAATGCTGCATGAACCATGCAGATACTCTAGGCTGGATGGACAACAGGCGGGCATTTCACGAATGGAGGATAGTTAAGTAAACATGAATATTAGTAGAAATGCCTTGGATTTATCTGACTTAGGATAGTCAGAGAAGACTGCAGTTCCTGATTTAGGACAGTAAATATCCCTTATAGTGAAAGGAATGGGGAATACTAGAACATGAAGGTGAGCTAGTGGTCAAGTCTGGGAGATCCACCTCAGAAATCAAGAATTCAGGCTATCAGTTTGAGAAATGTTTGCTCACTGATGTGAAGAAAGATTAATTCAAACAGGCAGGAAGTCCATGCGAAAGCTATAAGGCACCACTTGCCAGGGTAGAAGAGGATTCTGGGAAAACTATCTCCAAGAATGGAGTACTCTGTGCTGCCCAGGGCCACTGCTGGTGGCTATTCATGTAGACAGTGACAAAGAAGGCTCCTGGCCAGAGCAGGAGAGGAGCAAGAAGGGGGCGTGCACAAGAGTCTGCAAAATGAGACAGACACGCATGGCTCTGGCACTAATGCGTGGTTCCCCACAGATAAGGGGACGCATTGTGACCTTCAGACTGTCCCCTTTTCAGGTAGTCCTGGCGAGCTGTATCTGCTTTCTAGAGCCTGCTCTGTCAGCTCCTGCCTTTCGCGCCTCAGATGCACTCAGTCACTGATAACCTTTCACTTCTGGGATCAGCCTCTCCCGGCCCTGAAGCTAGCCCTAGTCGGTTGGGTGAGAGAATGGCAGCTTCCTCAGATCCACAGTAAAGGACCTAGACTTTATTCTGATAATACTACTGTCACAGAATCGCCCAGATGAGCACTGTGGGCCCAGGACCCAGGACTAGACTTCTATCTTCAAAATCTTGCTGGGCCACAACTGTGGTAAACATCGCAGGCCTGCTGGGTTCCCACCTCATGCACTAGCTCTCTACAGGGTCGATTCCTCTGACTCTCAAATGTTCTCTGGCTTCTGCTGATAGTGAACTAATAGTTATTATCCACCTGGAACCTTCGGTTGCTATATTCAATTCCACTGGATTTGGCTTGCTTTGTGGAAACAAGTCCAACATCACACAGTGCTTGCCCATCTAGGGAACAAGCCTACAGATGGGCCAATAACTATTCTAGCTGGCCACTGACTTCCCCTTCCTTTTAGATCCACTGAGGTCCCAACATGTTTCTCATTAAGATCGTCTGAAGCTATTAAGTACGGAAATAGTAATGGAAAATAAGATAACTTGACAATTTACTTCTAGAAAGTAACCAAATTTATTGCGTTTCTCTTGTCCTAGATGTGTATATTCTTGACTTGCAACCTTAATTTTCAAGGTTGTGGAAAAAAAGGGGGCCGCTAATTTAGTGGTTTATGCTAATGAGTCATCAGATAGTAATCATCTCTGAGGAAAAGAGTATCTAGAAATCAAATAAATTTACACATATAATATATAATTATTAAGGGAAGTTAAGAAAAATATAAGATGAATAATTTTTTATGTCTTATATTAGAATTGATAATGAAATTATAGATCACTGCACAGTTATATTCCATTAGCATAAGCTATACATCTTTTATATTAGTTAATATATAAAATCAAAATGTTTGGATACCACTTGCTCCTGTTCCTGTTCCAGAACATTCTGTAGTAGCTTCTGCTTGGTACTAAATTCTTGATGTAGGCTTTCCCATTTCATTCGCATCTGGTCTTCAGCAGCTGATTTCTCCCCTTCCATCCCCAACTCCTGGGATAACACATCAGGTTTTTCGCTATTAGAAGAATAAATAATCTAAGTTTACAATGTGTGCAAAAAGGCATTAAGTTCTAGGTAACTCATTGTATGTACTAGATCTGACCTCTAAGATTGGAACTAGATTATTTTAGTCATTAGCTTACACTTTAAAACTATCAATTAAAATAGAAAATTTGAGACTAACCATAAACAAATATATTCTTTTTTTAACAAATATATTCTTAACTTATAACTGAACTATGAGCACAATAATTTAACAATTCATTGAAAATAGCTCAGTATTAAAGATACAATTTTAACATTTAGAATCGGAAAATGTACAATTAGACTAGTGTCCCTCGACAAAGAGCCCACAGAATAATTAAAAAACCCTAAAAATGCCACTTAGTCTACTGAGTCCAAAGAAAATGCTACAGACAAGGTCAGGACGTGGAACAGAAGTACAGTGGGTGGAAGGAAGGCGCTGAGTATCATCCTTATTAAGGCAGCAGGGTGGCATCGAAGACTATGGCTTTGCAGGTGAGACAGATCTGGGTTGTAATCTCTGCTCTAGCATATTAACTTTGTGACTTTGAGTAATTTGCTTCAATTCTCTGATCCTCAATTATATCATCTTAACGATGAAGACAGTATCTATCTTGCAGAAGTATAAGAATTTAGAGAAGATATGCACAATGGCTAGAACCCTACCAGGAACATAATAGCCACTTGGTAAGTGGGGCCTAACAATAAGAGTTTGGGGGACCCAAGTTCCAATAGAACCTAGTTTGTCAGGAGTTTTAAAGACCTAACTAGAGAGACGCCTGGGCAGCTCAGTCGGTTAAGTATCTGCCTTCAGCTCAGGACATGATCTCATGGGTCCTGGGATACAGCGCTGGCATGTAGGGCTCCTGCTCAGGAGTCTGCCTCTCTCCCTCTACCGCCTCCCCAACCCCACCCCGATTGTGCTCTCTCGCTCTCATATAAATAAATAAATAAAATCTTTAAAAAAAAAAAGACCTAACTAGAACTATGTCATCTGAAATACATACTAGATTGTAATTAGTATTTCCACAAAACTTTTGCTTAAGTGGAAAAAAAAAAAGTTCATTGTCAGGATAATACTATACACTACCCTGAAGTCTACTCATCTCAGAAGAAGTATTGAATACAATAGTTTCTTCAGGTAAGTGTGTTGAAGTAAGCCTTTAAAAATTACCTATAAGGCTATAATGCTGGATATGCTATTTCTAGGATACAACTTAGAGAATCTCCCCAACCTGCTCACTTAGAGACACACAAGAAGGTTGCTATCAGCAATGCTGGTAAGAGGAAAAAAAAAAAAAAAAAGAAGTGGGAGCAAGGAGCAATGCCCATCAATAAAAAAATGGGAGAACAAGTTATTGTCACAAGATAAAATACAATTAAGCAGTTAAAATGAAAGAACTAGATCTATATGAACATGGATTGGATTTAAAAAGTAATACTCGGGGGGTGCCTGGGTGGCTCAGTGGGTTGAGGCCTCTGCCTTCAGCTCAGGTCATGATCTCAGGGTCCTGGAATCGAGCCCCGCATCGGCAGGGAGCCTGCTTCCCCCTCTCTCTCTGCCTGCCTCTCTGCCTACTTGTGCTCTCTCTCTCTCTGTCAAATAAATAAATAAAATCTTAAAAAAAAAAAGTAATACTGGGTGAAAGAGTGCTAAAATCATATTGGGCACGTATTGCATGGAGCACTGGGTGTGGTACATGAACAATGAATCTTGGAACACTGAAAAAATAAAACAAAAGTAAAAGTAATTGGGAAACTGAAAAAAATAAAATAAAAGTAATTGGAAAAAAATAAAAAAATAAAATCATGTTGGGACCTCTAATTTTGTTTGTCATATTAGTCTCTGGAGTTTTCCGTATGTTTTTAAAAAAATCTTTTTAAATAAAAAAGTTTTAAAATCTTATGAAATTAAATTTCTTCATTGTGATGTCCTTTGTCATGGTAGATTATAGTACATCATTTTTAATTCATATGTTTGCATAACAATTTAGTATAAAACCAGGGGATAAACTTAATCGCTGACATATAAAAAATGCCAACAGCAAATCAGTCTTAAATGAGAGCCTTTTATTTCCCATGAAAAATATTCTTTCCCTTTGATGTTTATATCAGTTAATGTCCAGCTGAGTTTCTTTATCTATCGTTCAACAGTTCTATACATCACATAGTACTTATTCTTTATATATTAAATTTGTACCCTTGAAGCAAATCATGCTCCTCCCACAGAGGTTTTCTTACACAAACTACTTCATATTTGATATCTTAGAAATCAGCTAATAAGTTAAAATCTGAATACAAGGTTTTTTCCCCTAGCAATGTTCTTCTGTTCTTTTAAAATATATGTATATTCTTTTGGCTTCTAGATATCACTTATTTTATTTATTTATTTTTTGTTTGGCTTATTTATGCAGATGCTTGAAAGGCATGACTGAACTGTAATCAAATCGATTTATAGGTGACTTTTCTAAAGATTTTGTATAAAAATGTAAAAATTTGTGAAATTTATCAAGTAGTCTTTAAAATGAATCCTGCGTAGAAAGTCAGCACTGCACTGCGAATTTCTCTTTAAAATATTTTTGTATCTGAAACAGCAATTTATAGTTGTTTGTCTTTCATCTGGGTCCTTTCCAAAGCTAAAGGCCAAGGAAAGAAAAATATCATGGCAAGAAAGTTGCAGAAGATTCCTACTGCTGCTTTTTGTGACTATTCATATGATGAGAAGGCAATATGTGAATGGGTTCTTTGTAAAAATAGAGTTTGGCAAAAATATTCAGAAAATTGTGAAGGATGAATAAATGTTCTAGAAGAATTGGAGACAGAATAGAAAATGAAAAGTGAAGGCAGGTCTTGATTCAGAGTCGGCGTGGAAAGAATAGCGTTTCTCATGTTGCCTTTACAGACACACATATTTACGGCCTTATCTGTATTTGTAAGCATGATGGACAATCAGGATTTTGAAAACTCTTTTACATTTTAACACAATTTTTACAGTTTCAAAGTTATTTTAATGGAATTCCTGACTACCCATGTCACAATAGTTTTCATTTATATCCTTTTAAATTGATATTTATTAACTTTATCAGTATTTCTACTGTCTTTTTGTTTCATTTTTCTTTTCTTGAGTGACATCCTAATTCCTATATATTTTGTCATAATATGTCTATTTCAATTGCCTTATGGTTTGGTTTCTATCATTTTGCACTTGCAATTCTTAAATGTAGACATATATACATACAGTCAATACTGATGTTATATGTCAGCAACATTTCAGGTGCATTGATTAAAGTGCAAAAAAGTAAAAGTCTCCAAATCTATCCTCTCCAAAGTTAGTTTTTGTTTTTTGTTTTTTAAGATGTTGTTTATTTATTTGAGAGAGTGAGCGAGAGAGAGGACTAGCAGGGGGAGGGAGAAGCAGACTGCCCTGCTGAGCAGGGAGCCCGATGAGGGGTTCTATCCCAGGACCCTGAGATTATGACCTGAGCCGAAGGCAGACACTTAACTGATGGAGTCACGCAGGCGCCCCAAAAGTCAGCTTTGATAATCTACCTTCTATTGTCTGGTTCTTACCCACGCATACACTAGACCTACGATTTTATATCACATTTTTACTTACTGTCACATATACATTTTCTGGTATTGTTATATAATTTTTTGTTAAGATTATATATGCAAAAAATTGTCCTTAGGCTTTTTTATAGTAGCAGGCATTTCTACCTTTTCTACTATTTAGTATTATAAACAATATTTCAAAAGTCATCTCCATAGCATGTATTTCCTCCTTTGGTTATTTCCTCCAGTAAATGTTCAGAAGTGACAACGCTGGAGTCAATGGAGTCAGAGCTATTTGCCGAATCATGGTGGCCGAAGGATACCACTAAATCACAATCTGTACAAGGCATGAGCGCAGAGATTCCAATGAAACTTTTTTTTAAAAAATATTTTTGAGTTTAAGGTTTTCCTCCATAGCCTCTCAGCTGCATCCACCGCTTTCGAACCCTTCTAAGATGGAGGTGGTCAATTATCTCTGTAATCCCAGAGGTGAGCAAACTGAGGCTCAGGGCTGAGTTCCTTTTCCACGACGACTGCTAGAGAAATGGAATTAAACCCAGACCTGACTCAAAATACAGGCATACTGCAACCTTGCTGTGGTTTCTTTTCTGTCCTGCCTTTTAAGTCAGAATCTCCAACTTGAAAATTCTCCAACTTCCTTTATTTTTAACACTTTTGCTCTGCTGTGTACAAGGCTTTCAGTTTCCATTTCAAACCAGCTCTCGAAACTCAATGACTTCACATGTAGAAATTATAGACAGACATCATCAAGAGAAATGAAGACATTTAGTGGGCACATACATTTATTTTTCCGAGTGATGTTAGGGGTAGGTAAGCTCATTTTGCAGGGAAAATGCTTTGCAGTTAGATATAATCACTCAGAAACACACAGGAATGTGTTTAGAATGCATTTCTTATTTGATTCTAAAAAATGAACTCATAAGCATCTTCTTTGGACAGATATGCTCAGGGAAAACAAGTCAGCCAAACAAGTCAGTCAAACAAGTCAGTTGTTGATGTCAACATCAACAAATGTTCAAAATCCAAGCAAATTTAATATCATAAAGTGAAAACAAAATGATTAAATTCTTGCAGATGTTTAAAATAAAATTTCAAGTGAGATATTTACATTTCTTCAAATCTGGGCAAGTTGGGAGAAGAAAGTGTTTTTGAAACATACCCAGCACCACCAGAGGTCTCTGCAGCCGAGTGCTGGGTGAGAATTTCCTCTCCACGACTGGCTACTGACCGGAGAAGGCTTTTCTGCTCGGCTAATTCCTGTTCCAACTCCTGCTCAAGGAAAAGCAGAAATGAAAACATGTGTTACTTTGATTATTACCTACAATCACGGTTTTATGTCTAGAAAATTCTCAGAGAACTCCTACAGTAAGTTTCTAAGTACAGATATTGCATAAAAGGTGTGATTTAGGTAAATGCACAATCATGTCTCCAAAGTACTCTATACCTTTCTTTGGCTTTTATGAAAGAGATCGCTGAAAAGTCTTGGAAAAAATTAATGGAAAAAAGAATTCTGCTGGGCAATGGTGCCCTCAAGTGGTACACAATGCACTTTCACTTTTCAAAATCAATACCGCCTGTTCCAGCAGAGATAAATCCTTGAGGGCAGCAGCTCTCTTGAATTCCCCACTTGCTTTGTAAATTGGACAGTCAACAGATTCGGTTTTACTTCTTCACTACTTGTGAAAAGTGTTTTTTCCGTTTGAGAAAATGAAATATTTTAATATGCCCCATACATAAGGCTACGGTCAATGAGAAATCATTCTTACTCATCAAAGCTCATTTGTTTCACTAGGCAATAATTTTTAATCCTATCTTATGATGGTATCTACCTAAAAGTGAGAAATAAATTGTATTTTTAATTAGTTTTTTTAAAAACATGTAACTCGGGTTTTTTTTGTTTTTGTTTTTTGTTTTTTTACCAATTCTCAAAAGGCCTTTCTGAGCTTATTTATTCTCTAAAATAGGCTTGAATGGGAGCAAATCTGGAAACAGAGTAGGTAACCTTCATAAGACAGATTATAATTGAGTCATGCTATTTGTAAACCTGAACACCAGCTTTTCTTAAAGATCGGACTTTAAAATGACCAATTGTTCCAGGGGTCATAAAAAAGTACACTGAAGCAGTTAGCCAGGCCTTGGGTCTGTCCAAGGGGAAGATAAAGGGGCACTCTGTATTTAGTACAGAAGTCACTTGTCCACCTAAAACGTGTCTCTCAAGGTGTTTGTGTGGCAGGTCTGCAGGCTACGGAGAGGTCAGAAATGCTTTACTTTTTGTTGCTGGAGGCTGCTCTGTCGCTGGTGGGCCCACGTGGTCCGCGCTTGGGTCAGCCAGTCCTGGACCCCGGGGCTCTGGCTGGCAGTTAGGTCGGCGTGGCTCTCCTCCTTCTCTTGCGCTGTGCCCTGCTTTTAATGAGGCAGAAATCAAGAGTCATACTATCCACAGAAAAACCTTAACCAAATGGAGTGAAGGCGACTTTGGTGTGGTCTGTGTAATGATACCAAAATAGATCCATTTGGACAGGAAACCAGACTAAAAAAAAAAAATGGTAACACAAAACCCATCGAATTTATGGTATTTGCAGAAAGGAGAACAATAAATAGATGATTATACTCAAATATTTGAGGGGGAAACTGTCTACTCAAGGGCTAGGCTTTTTTAGCTGACTGATGTGGTCACCAGATATTCCAGAACTTTTTCCATGAGAATATAACTCTAGATCTCACTTCCCCTACTATCACCACCCAGACCAGCCCCCCCCCACCCCCCCACCCCCGTTATTTGTTGCCACTGCTGGCGTGGATGTTTGGCTAAAGGAGACAAGAGAAATTACTCATGACCTAGGCAGGAGTTTATCCACCCTGCATGAGTATTCTGATGGAATTCGAAAGCCTTCTGACACTGCATATCAGAATGGAATTAGTTCAGAATGAGAGCCCTTCTACTCATATGTGTATATATATATATATGTCAAAAAGATAAAATACACAATCCTAAGATGACTCATTCTCTAAATACTTATTAAATAAGCATGCATTGTGTGTCAGCCACTGTTCTAGGCATATTCTGCCAAGAAGCCAGACAGGGGCCCTGCTGGGGAGAAAGACAGTAAACAAAGAAGATAAGCTAAGAGCTACAAAGACCGTAAACTAGATTAACAGGATAGAAAGGTTTCCCAGGCTGGTCGAGGAAAGCCTCTTGAGAGCAGACAACTGCACTGAGCACTGAATGATGAGAAACCACCTGCCTGGCACACCGGAGGTGGAGGGCCCTCCAGGCAGAGGGAACAGGTGGAGCGAAGACGGTGCGGGAAGAGAAATCGGGCATCTCGGAGGGAGCAGCAGTAGTGAAGGGACCAGTATGGCTGCACCATGGGGCAGAGAAGAGGGACAGTTTATAGGTAGCTTCCACGGAAGAGGGGTCCTGCTCCCAAGCCCCAGGGCTGCTGCTCTCCAGTCCCTTTGGATCTTTGTCGCTAAATCTGACCAGGGAATGAGATCTAGCCGCTGCACGTCATCCAGCCTGATGGCCCACAAAGACCCTTCTCTTCCTCTTATTTTCAGATTTTTACACTACCTATTCAGGGAGATAAAGGGGATCTATTGAGCCTTCTGTCTTATTCATTAGAGTCTCATGATTAAGTTGCAAAATGTCTGAGGTAATGCGGAGATCACGAACTTTGCCATGTTGGTATCAGTGCTTGAAGTACAGCGAACTGAAGGGAACCGTGAAACCTAGAGGTACTATTATACATAATCCTCTCCCAGATTCAGAGCCATTTTAGCTCATACGTGACTTCCCTTCCTTTAAGATGATCCAGCTTCCCAGGGAGAGAATATGGTTTATATAGAACAATGGGGATGCCATTGGTTTTATACCATTTGCATTTCACAGGACCTTCCCAATGGGGGACTAGTGACTCCCAGTTCAGTATATTCCCACTTCTCCAGGAATGCTGCCTACAGATAAGCCGTGATTTTCCTGAGGGTAGGAGGTATGGGGTGAGTGGGTACTCTTCAGCACGGAAGCTCACACATTTCTGCATGAAACAGATTCTCTCCCATCTGAGAATGCACCAGCTACCCAACATAAACTCTGAAAGATCCTAGCTCTTCCGGTAAGGATGAGACAGCAGGTCAAAAGGGACCCACAGAGAATGATGCCAAGGAAGTCAGCATACACGGTTGAAAGTTGTCCCCAGTGAGAGCTGCCACAGCTGATAAAACAGTGGCCACGGCCATGACCTGCCACTTCATGTGGGATCAGGTCACTTCCCCTCTGCTTTGCTCTTCAGTAAAGGTTCGTTTTTAGAGCCCAGTCTAGAGACTCACATGGTGACTTCTCAGGGGCAGCACCTCACCCTTCTACGCAGGTTACAATTGTCCAAGTGGGAGCTTTTCCCCCCCCAAATTCCTCACACCGAATTTGTGCTAAGAAAAATAACAATGGAAATGTTAGATCTTAAGAGCTCTAACTACTTTTACACGCACAGACACATATTCAGAATCTAAGACTTAAAATCTAAGAGGAGTCATATTTCACTAATTGAATCCACAGCTTTAGAGAAACAAAAATTAAGTAGCATCAAAAGCAGATGTTTAGTATGTATTTCTTATGTGGTTAGGTTCCATTTTTCAGCTAGTAAATTTTTCTTTGACTGATTTAGTCATTTCAAAACATAAGACTTGGACCACAGGAAACAAAAAATGATTAAGAATCTAGTTCAAATTTCATTCCCTTTCCCCAGGAGACGAGAAGGCACTGATTGAAGGAATAGAATAATGGTAATTACATTCTCTTCTTGTAGGTCTGATAACTGTTTTCTCTCCTACCTAGGAAACAGGAAGTAAGGCAGCTTTGGTCCCCAGAGTTCCCCAAGGGTGGGGCTACATAAGCTGTTTATTTTGGAAATAATAGAACAGTAACCACTTTTGCCAGGAACATTCTTTGGAAGATTAGTGAGGATTGGAAATGCTAAACATTAAATAAAACATTTCTTTATAAAGCATTTCATTGTTTATATACGGCAAACTCTGCTCCTTCAAAGGATGATAATATGTGAAAATGACCTACACCTTTTATGAGGAAAGATAGCATATAATAAGAGACAGTATTACATTCCCATATGTCTGTGTCCCTTCACAAAGAGAAGAAATCTCTTGGGGGTGGGGGAAAGGACAACATACTAAAGGGATTGGTTATTCTTTGATACATACAGAAGTCCAATTAGTTAAAAAAGATGGCCGTGATAGATATGACCATTTTGTAAGCAAGCAGCACTGAGAGATGGTGTGCTTATGGCCATACAAGACTGAGGAAGGGGCTCCAGTTCCCCTGAATCATGCAAACTCCAAGCGAAGGATACAACCTCACTGACATCTACATTCAATGGAAGATTTTTTCCCCCAATCAACATTAGTTAATTTCAGATCAACTATGAATTTTTTTTACATGAAGGCAAACGGTCCTTTTTATGGTAATAATAATGTAAACAGGACTCCTTTTATTCCTACAGTTGGAAAAATAATCTCTTCAAATAGCTCTAATTATAAATAAAGAAACTAGTTTACATGCTGGAAACTCATTAGACGAAAGATGAGGAAATTTATAGATATTTTAAAAATAAACAAGGATCAATTTCGATTCAGTGAAACACTACATTTTCCAGTATTTACACTTTTTACAACAGTATCCTCAGGAAATCCTTCCACTTGTGGGCAGACTCAGGATTTTACTCAATTTGAAGAATCTCTGTGGCCACGGGCAGGATCTGCTGGGTGTGAGCACCACAAGCTGTTGGGAGAGCTCAGCCCAGCCAGCCCTGACCCATCTCAAACCTAACCTTCCAACATGTCAGAGATCCTTTCCCCCCAAGAATGTGGTTTGCAAACAGTTGATTGTTGTTGTTTTTATAGTCATTGCTATTTGAGCACTTCCTGTGAGCATTACTTGCATTAAAATCCTCAGGATTTTTAAAAGTTGAATACTGTTAATATCCTTATTTTACAGATGAGAAAACTGATTACTTGGCTTCAAGTTCCAGGATCTTGCCCCAGGTCACCTAGTTAATAACTTGTGGTACACCAGGATGGGGAGACTTTGGGACAGCAGTTGCAAAGTGATAGTCCGAGAACCTGGTCTGACCTCTGTGTGGCACACAAATGATTTTAAAGCTTTAGAATCAAATGGCGGTGTTTTAAAATTGGGAGATTTTTAGATATAAATCCAAATGTCCCTTCTCTGGAAGATCTAGCAATATTGCCTGTAAATTCTCATATGACAATAGCTAGAGCTGAGGAACAGCTGCTTGACATGAGACCCGCTTGCCAAGGTCCTGACTGGGCCTGCTTCGCTCATTTATATGCCTGTACCAGGCCCTGAGGCCTTGGAATTTGTGCCCTCACCCCTTCACCCCCACCCCTCAAACCCCCTTTTAATCCTGACATGTGCCACACGTATCAGGTTGCCCCCTCCCTTCCTACCTGCCCTAAGGGGTAGGGTACAAGTGCAGCTTTCTTTTTTTTTATTATTATTATTATGTTCAATTAGCCAACATATATTGTATTGTTCTTTTTTGATATAATGTTCAATAATTGCAGCTCTCTTAATAACTATTCCAGATGCGAAACCTTGAAGTCTTTCCCTTTGATTTGGTTTTAGAGATAAGATTCATTCACATATCACCGTTAGAAAAAAAAAAAAAACATTATATATTAGATTGATAATACTTTTTTTATAAAATCGAGTAAATTACTATAAACTTTTATTCTCAGAAAATCATCCTCATTTGTCCAATTATATTTCCTACTCCCCAATTTTAATATTTTTAACACTTTCCTTTTTGCTTTAATTCATAAAGTCAGATTGCATGTACATTCTAAAGTATGTAAATTTAAAGTAAAAAGCAATATTTTGTCTTCGTTTGCATTTATTTAACCAATAGTAAGTTAAAATATCTTTTCACATGTTCACTGTTCACTGGCCATTTGTATGTCCCTTCATTTGAATTATCTCTTCATCTTTTGTCCATATTTCTATTAGGTGACCTTTTCATATTGATTTACAAAAGATTTGTGGAAATTAAGGGAATTAACTCCTTGTTATGTGAATTATACAGTTTCTTCCCTATTTCTCTGTCTTTTCATTTGGTTACTATGTTTTTGGTCATATAGAACTTTTTCATTTTTGTGTAGTAGTTTTAAAGAAACTAAAATTCTGGGTTTGGAGCATACTGGCAAAGATCCTTCCCATCTTAAGATTTTTTTAAAAATACTCATATATCCAGAAATTTTCAGGTTTAAATTTTTATATTTAAATATTTAGTCCATCTGTGTTGCTTTTTTTCTATAAAGAATGGAATAGGAAATCTAGCTTATCATATTTCAAGTGGTTTGCCTATTACTTTATTATTATTTTATCCACTGATTTGAAATGCTACCTTAACCATTAATCAATTTCCCTTAAATACTGAGGTCTCTTTCTGGAATATTTATTCTGTAAATATTTTTGTTCATTTATTTATTGTGCCAATGCCAAACTATTCTAATTATTGTAATATTGTATTTTAATATATGGTAAAATTAAATTAGCCCCTCAAAACTCTTCACTTTTAGAATATTATGGCTATTTTCACATTTATTTTATTCCAGATAAACCTGGAATCATTTTGTCACATTTTATATCATTGTGTTACATTCCAAATAACTTAAACTTATATGTTAGTAAAGAAAAAAATACCATCTTTTATTAAAATGTTGTATTCCTACCTAAGAATAAAGTTTATCTGTCCATTTTTTTCACATTTTTTTTTCTACTTAGGTTTTAAAATGTTATTTGTTGAGATTCCAAATATTTCATGCTTTGTTGATATTACAGATGGAAAACTATTATTTCTCTAAGTTCTTTTTTGTTTGAACATGGCAAAGTTATGGATTCTCCATTTTTTTAAAAAGATTTACTTATTTGAGAGAGAGAGTGAGCAGAGGGAGGGGAGAGAGAAGAATCCTCAAATGGAAAAAAAAAAGAGTCCTCAGATGGACTCCCCATTGAGCATGGAGCCCAACGTGGAGCTGGACTCCAGCACCCCAAGACCATGACCTGAGCTGAAATCAAGAGTTGGATGCTTAACCGATTGAGCCCCCCCAGGTGCCCCTGGATTCTCCACTTTATTTTTTTTTAATAAGCCAGTCATCTTACTAAATTCTTCCATTGCTTCTAATAGTTTTCTGTTGATCAGGTTTGATGTTCCAGACCACATAATTATACGATTAGCAAAAAGAACTGAAAATACGTAGTTTAGTCTGCAAAGAATTGTCATTACACTGAGAAAACAGAAGCAATCGGAGTGTATGTCCATCAAGTTTCCATCACAATATTGGTGTCCTGTCCCCTGCCAGCATCTGACTCACATAAGAGGTTTCCCTGATACTGGAGCTTTAAGACCACACCCTGCCCTTTGGCCCTATCTTCTCCCTCATACACATTTTTCTTCAGCTTCTTTTTCATCATTCTGTCTTCTACTGAGTTATTTTCATCCACATGTAGGCATGTCATTACTCTTTTGATCTTAAAATGTTTCTTAAAGCTTATCATTTCTCTGCCCCTCTTCATAGGGAAACTCCTGAGTCACTCATGCTCTCCTCTCCAACCTGTACCCCCTCATCTTCCCTTTCATTTCGGAGTACCTTAGTCTTCTCTACTCAACTGGAACAGCTCCTGCTGAGGTCACCAAAGACCTTTATGTCATGAGATCTAGTGGTCAGCTCCCAATCCTCATCTTGCCCCACTTACCTGCAAGTAGCTTCCAGAACCAAATTCTCCATTTTTCTCCCATCTCCCTGGTTTCTCTTTTTTGTGGGCTCCTCCACATCTTCCAAACCCTTAACACTGGAGTGTTCAACACTTGATTCTGGGACCTTGGTCTTCATCTCTCCTCAATCCTTTGGGATCTTATCAAGCCTCACGCCTTAAGGACCATCTAGAGGATGATGACTCCAGTCTAGGTCTCTCCCCTGAATTCCAGCCACTGAGTGATACTGAATAGGCATCTCGAACTTCACCTGTACGAAATTAAACTATTGACCTAACTACTCTTTCTCCCCTACATCTGTGCCTCAGATAGTTTTCACCTTCACGATTACCCAGAATCTAGGAAGTTCTCATCACCTCGACCTCTATACTATATCCTCTAACTGGTGTCTGAGCTTCCACCCTGGTCCCCTATAGTGGATAAAGGCTGATCTTGTCACTCCTCTTGATGTTGTCATTCCCAAATTCTCCAGGGGCTTCTTATTTCCCTCAGGGTAAAAACCAAAGCACCTACGATGCCTTTAAGATCCTTTGTACCATGTCCCCTGTTACCTGTGTCTGGCTTCATTTGACACCACTCTCTCCTTGCTCACTCCACTCTAGCCACAGTGGCCTTCTTAAAGAGACCAGGGATGATCCCACCTGGGGGCCTTTGCACTCGCATTCCTCTTTGTGTAGAACTCTCTCCTTCATATCTCTCCTTCATATGAAGGTTCACTCCTTCAAATGTGACCTTAGGGAGGCTTCCTTGGCCACCCTATTTAGAACTGCAAATCTACCCAGACTGCTTTTCTCCATCTACCCACCTTATGGTATTTCACCTATAGCTCTTATCATCTCCTAACTTAACATATAATAATGTGTTTTAATTTTATTTATTGTCTGTTTCCCCCAACTATAATCCTTTGAAGTCAGGAATGTATAGACACAAACACAGGCATATAGATACAAATATAGCTATTTTCCACCCTCCTTCACTCTGTTATATAAAACAGCAATTGACACATAGTTGCTTCTCAATAAATGTTCCCTTAATTTTTGTATAGGATAATAATAGTAATTTCTAATTTTTATAGATTAAAAAAGAACAACATTACAATACTGGACAGTATCAGAATGAAAGGTGCATGAGAAGAAGTCTGGGTGAAAGTGTTCTGAGGTTCTTACATTGACCTAGAAAAAGATTAAGAAATAAACTTAGAACTTATTAGGTATGAGTGGTAAAGAGTAGATATTGGGGGGAAAAAAGCATTCGACCACTTAAAAATAAAGGTTAAAAAGGAGAAAAAAAGAATAGAAAGAGGAGAACAAAAACAAAACACAAAAAGTGAGATAACAGAACTCTACACAGATAGTAATCCCAGTAAATTTAAATGGACTAACCCTGTCCTTTCAAAGTCAGAGATTTTCTGATTAGATAAATGTTTAAAACCAACAAAGTACAACCAAATGTTTTTTTTTTTTTTAAGAAGTCAATCTAAAACAGAAGGACACAGAAAGGGTAAAATCAAAGGAAAGCTAAAGGATACATCAAGCAAACATTACTCCCCGAAAAGCTCCTGAAATCAAAAGCCCCAAAAACATAAAACAGAAATCACTATTTGGGAATGTTAAGGCCATCAGGTGAGAGTAAAAATGTTCAATTCACCTAGAATATATGACAATATAAGGTATAAGCCCTAAATTAAAAAGCCTGAGTATATCTGAAAAACGGAATTTAGGAGAATAAAAGATAAATATTAATATTATAGAATATCTTAGTATTTAAACCTATGTTTAAATACTTCTTAAAATAGTATATTTGCTCAATGCGGGTATTTATTTTCATTTTCTTTCCTTTTCCTATATCGTAGACTTCAGGTCTATGGATTCAAACAGTCCTTATGAAACCTATCTGAAAATCGATACCAAAGCGTGTGTAAAGCAGGTCCATGCATAAGTATGTGTTGGTCGCTAAATCTTCTTTTAGGGACACCAGGCACAGAAAAGGCCCGGCAGGGCAGCGATGCCCTGGGATTGAGCAGAGTC
>CM052886.1:12069814-12185923 GCA_028534135.1 Potos flavus | reverse complement strand
ACCAGCATGTTCTAGAGCAACGGAAATGAGGATGAAATTCACACACCCTGCCTCTGCAAAGATGCTTTCTCACATCGAAACACAACACTTCCTTAGTCTTTCACCAGAAGAGTATGCCTTTGGGTTTTTTCCTACTTTTCTGACAGACCTGAAGAGTAGGTATAGATTTTGAAAAATCCCTTGAGCTTCCTAATTTTTTTCTCTTCTTTAAGATTAGGTATTATATAATGGAAAACATACCAGAAAAGCACACGGAAAGCATATTTCATCTAGCCAATGGATGAGGAGTTGTGTTACCCCATTATTATGATTGTTTTATCATTTTAGTGTTAGATTGTAATGGTTATGACTAACAATAGTAAAGACATCATATGATCAACCCTTTCTTGTCAACTTAAAGATGATTCTCTCTTTCAAGACACTGCTTCTTTTTTTTTCAGATTGCTGCTCTTATTTCTTGATTTTAATTTTTTTTGTTTTTTATATATTTTTAACCTTGCATTTCCAAAAGTTTTCCTAAGAATTTTACTTTCACTTTCTGTGACAACTCTTTAGGGCTGCCTTTTCTTCTCAAATAGAGGCTAAATTTAGAGAAGGAGCAAACTAGTCTTCCGTCTTCCAAGGTAAGATTTAAAACAAAAAATAAAAAAGAACAAAATAAAAACATCAAAGCTAAACAAATAATAACCATTTTATTTTCTGCAGAAATCATTCTGTTCTTATATTCCTTAACTCTGAACTTTTTAAAATGTACTCTCTAATTTATATTTAATCAAGTAATTTATTAATGAGAAAATATATTTTAAATCAGAAAAACTGCCATCAACTTGTAAGAATATATGTTGGAACCAAAAAACTAGAACGAAACAGAAGCGTGAAATGTTTAATGAAATGAGGCTTAACGGATGATTTTCTGAAGATTACTTTTGAGAAACTAATATAATTCTGTGCCGGACAGACTTTTCCATTAGGCACAGCTGGCACAGTGCGGAGAGCTCATAATACTTTCAGAAGCCCAATAAAAATCTTAATTTTAATCTCTTCTAAAATCGGAAGAAAAAAATGAATATAATAATGAATATGTATTAATAAATCCCCCCTGGATCATATGACTCTTTGTACCAAAGCAGTTATAAAATAAAAATATAATTTTTAGTATTTTTTTAGAGGAAGAAGCCCATAGAAGTAAAGTGCCCAGGGTCCCAAAATTCATAATGAGACCCTAGTAATATCCACAATTCTAATTACACAACTGGCTTAAATACTACATTTGAATTGACTCAGGAGCTGCTGTATATTTGTGTGATTCCATATGCTTCTAGTTTCTAAAAACGTTGTCAAAATACCATTTTAATACTTCATAAAAACCCTAAAATGTATTATCTGAATTGTGGAATTTATGCATAGCTATAAAAATAGAGACATCCAAAAGGGAGAGGTGGGAGTAATGGTAAAACATAATTTTGGAATGCTAGTTAGTACATGTGCTAATTTTAAGCACTAGCAGGGAACGCAAAAAATAGACATTTCTTTACAGAAAGAAAAGATGATATAAAGAACAGAAAACATTCACACGTGGTTCTCTATTCTCTACCATCCAGGCAGAGAATAACAGTGCTTTGAATACACATAGATAAGTTGGCTGGAGAATTTAAAAATCCAAGTTATAATGATCAATATTACAATAAATCTCAAATCATAAAAGGAACGATCAAAATAGCATACTACATATTAAGAAAAAAGACAGTGTTAATTCATTAATAGCTTTTGCACATTTCCTGATTCCAAATAGGAGACATATCAAGTCACGCATGCTGATACTTAACACTGTGGGTTAGGTAGATCTTTCTAGATACTTGCTAGTTTGTTAAATGAGAGAGCTTTCAGATATACTTCACTCACGTGTGAAGTCTATTACATTGCTAATCATTGAAACTCGGTGACTGGTACATGGGAGTTCATTATCCATTCTCTATATTAATACCTGTGTTTGAAATTTTCCATAATGAAGAGATAAAAAATATTACAATAAAAACCTTAGTATAATTAGTCCTTACGTTAATTCCAAGAGACCTCACATCAGAGGAAGGTAATTTTCTGCTCCAAAAGACAACCTTTCTATGTTTACTCTATCTCTTTATAACTGACAGGTTTTCCAAGTTGTCCAAACAATATATCGGAATTAGAACCAAAATTACAACAGAGCACCTACAAATACCTCCTATTGTGTTTATCCACAGTCTGATTCACTGATACTGGTTCTTTTCATTGGGTTTGTAGTCCTTACTAGCCACTAAATATAGATACTATAAGTGTTTTTGGTATTTATGGCCTTTAAACAATGTCCTTTAGGAAGCTGAAGATTTTCTATAGAGTAGATACCACCGGTGGAATTTTCCACAAGACTAAGTCCAATTTTGGATATCATTTAAGCTTTCATAAGGTATTGTTTTTCTACTCTCTAACGATATAAAACATACGGATTGTGAAAAATCATATATCCATACCAAGTCTTTTTTACTATTATGTCTTCTGTAGGTAAACAATATACATTGTGATGTTGGCATATTCCTTCGAGACCATTTTTGTACCTGGCAGTCCACCAGCTGGGCCTCCATGTCCATGGGCTCCTTGGCCGTACCCAGTGCAGTGTCCAGAGTAGCCTTCGTGCTCAAGAGCCAGTGGTCCAGCTCGTCGGCCTCACAGCGATACCTCTGCAGAGCCTGCTCCTGTCTCTGTTCCTCAAGCTGCTCACTTAACTTCTCCTAATGCATTAAGTAGAATGTAACATCGATCACCACGGGGTAAAGTCGTGAGGATTCAACACAAAAGAACCAGGTTCTTGGTCCTGGTTGTGCATCAGAATCACCTGCGAAACTCAAAAAGAAAAAAACAAAAAAACAAAAAAAACCCATGCTTAAGCCACATCCCAGAGCGATAAATGAGAGTTGCTGGAAATGAGTCTCAAGATCAGTATTTTTTAAATGCTTCTCTGGTGATTCTAATGTGAACCCAGAGTTTAAGCTTCTTACATAATATGCCTATGGGGCTAGGCAGATAATGTAAATAACGGAAACTGACCAAGGATTAGAACAAAACAATGGCAGGAGACGGTAAATGGCAATAGATACTTTACCTCAATGTCTGGGAAAGTGTAAGGAGTGGTGGGGACAGCACCACCATGAAGTTTCAGGCTCGTGATTCCCTACAGGAAGCAGGGGCTCAGTGGTACAAGTTTCTTGAGTGAAAGCAGAAATTCAAATTTTTTGGTTACATCCTTGGATTTTCTCAATGATGTCAAATAATTCATGTTAAAAAAAAATCCAAGCCAATCACGTCATTTTAAAACTTCACAAGGCTTTCATAGTGTGATCAAGGACAGTATTAGTGAATTAAAAAATTAATTCTTAAGATAAGTACTGTAAATACCTTATTTTAAAAATTATTTCATTAATAACTTCTTGTTATGTTTAAAATTTCTGGGTTCATGTTGGAATCATCAGAGAAGCTTGTTGAAAATAGAGATTAAACAAAGCTGACACATTGATTTTAAATGTCTTCCAAGCGAAAAATACATGAATATATGATTTGACTAATCTTACAATAGGTAAAACTGGAAAGAGCCTACACAAAGAGCCGCATTCAACTGAATTATAGCATAACCAGCAGCTATATAAATAATCTTAAATTTATATAATAAGAAATGTATTGAGAACTGATTATGTGCCAGAGAAGCTGCTTGACCCTGGAGAGAGATACTCTACAGGTCCTTAGGAGGTCTCTAGTCTAATCAAATTTATAGGAGCAAAAATATGAACATCATATATGTTTAGGGCCAGGAATTATAAGAGAACAAAGAAAAAGCAAAATAACTTATTTTGTAACCTATGTTACAGTCACCAAAATTTATCGATTAAATAATGTTAAAGTTAAGTAACATGAGAACCAGAATTGTAAAACTATTTTCATGAACTAATGTGCTCAAATTGCCTAAGGATGAATAAAGATTTATTCTTCAGAGTATTAGTAATACTAGTCATAAAATGCTCTTATTTAAACAGAGCAAACCATTATGCAAACCTTTCACAATTATTCTTCACAAGGCTCACGTCTACGAAGTTTTGCTTTTCCACATTCTCAATTTTTCATGCTGAAATGAGTCAGAAAGTGGTGAATAGACACATTCATGGCTACACACTGACTCAGTGCTCTGTTCACGAGACCCTCCTTGAGACACACACAATACCAGCTTCTGCTGAGAGGGGAACTATAAAAATGTAGATCACGTAAATAACTCGCGGGCTTGTCAACACAAGTTGGAGTGAATGTGGACGTGAGGGGCACCTTCAGAGTTACGTGTTACCTCCAAAAGCTGTCGCTTCCCTGAGGCCTTCATCTTGATGGTGGACATTCGCTCGGCTAGGACGGTGAGCGTGGACTGCAAGGCCAGCTGTTCGGCGGGGTCGGACTCCGGAGACTCGGACACCAGCTCCTCCGCAAGAGATGACTGGAGCGCACTGATCTCATCTTGAAGCATGAGAATCTCATCCATCAGTGCCTGTGGAGAAGACTGTGGAATTACACTGCTGTATGTATTTTTTTGGTCTGAGGAATCACATCCCTAGCTGAGTCTCACACTGAGATTAGTGAAGAAATTTCACAGGCAAGTCATTTCACCAGCAAACAGGGGTCCCACTAACCGAAGTTCCAAAATGAAAGTACCAGAATGAATGCCAGGACGTTTCTGACTTCAAAACCAATTCGAACAAGTTAATTAGTCCTTCTGACTTTCAGTTAGGCTCATCTGCAGTCCAAGAAGAGGGGGCATGCTCAGTCTGAGTCTACGATTCTATGTTGAAAACAGAATTCACTACTTTCCTCCTCAACGTGATTTTTCCCACTCCAAATTTCCCCAAGTCTGACACAACACTGCACTTTAACCCAAAGCTCACATCACACAAGACCAGGGAGATCCATCACCTGTTTCTATGACCTCACCCTTTCCTTGTCTCCTGTCCATTCCTGAGGCTTCAAATGCTTTCTAATGCTGAATGCTCACACGGGTGTATCCCCTACCCAGACATCTCTCCTAAATTTTAGGCTTTATCAACATACACATTTCCGGGGTATCTCCAGTGTGATACATACAAAGCCTGCTTCCTCCTCTGTCTTCCTTATCTCAGTGAAAGATAACATTCTGTTATTGTTCAAGCTCATGACCTCGGAGTCACTCCTCACGCCTCCTCTCCTTCACTCGCCACATCCAATCCAACACCAATTCCTCCACGATGCATCCTGCAGGTCTCGTCGGCCCCACTCAAGTCAGAGCCAGCTCTCTTACTGAATTGCTCTAAGGCTCTACTGGTCGGCTTTCCTGCTTACGGGCTTACCTGGCCTCTCCCGTCCACTCTGCACAAAGCAATCAGAGTGAGCTTTTAAAAAGGTAATCAGATCCTCTCACTCCCCTGCTTTAAAATACTAGTGGCTTATTGCCTGTGAAGTAAGAGCCAGACTCCTTGCCCTACTTGTACGTCTCGCCACTCCCAGTCCTGGTACCATCCATACTCCCTTCCTGCTCGCAACATTCCTGCCTCCTATACTCACTCTAGGATCTCCAGCAGTTTCAGGGAAATAGCATGCTGATTTCTTTATTCACATCCATCACAATTCTATACATGGTTTTTATTTCTCGGTTTTGGGCATGTTATGACTTGCTCTTCGACTGGGATCTTGACAGGAGAAATTCTTATTTAGGACTTGAATGGTGTGTTAGAAAAAACAGGTGCTACCACATGAGGGGACAGTAGGCTTCCTATTTACTAATATTTCATGGTTTCTAATGTCCCCGTACTTGCATAGTTCACAGCGCTGCCCCAGGACTGCGGGCTTCAGGGTAAGCCCAGTGCCTCCTCCCAGTGTTGAGAGTGGGTTCTCAACAAATACTAAAAAAACAAAACAACAAAAAAAACTTCTCTTCTCCTAATATCAAGTGTCATCATACTCAATTAATTTTTAAAATATTTACACTGAAGTTATTCTGTACATCTAGAGAAGTGCACAGACTATTAAGGGTATAGGTCCGTATGTTTCCACAAACTGCATATACCCATGTCCTGCCACTCAGATCAAGAAACAGAACATTCCTAGGACTCCACAAGCCCTTTTGACCTCCTCTCTGTTATGACCCACCTCCTCCCCAAAGACCACCACAGTGTTACCTATAAACATCACAGATTACTTTTGCCTGTTTTGAGCTTTATAAAAATGAATGTTGTGGATTGTGGAAGTCTGATGATCCACAGACCTGTACCCCTGAGGCAAATAATACATTATATGTTAATAAATAAATAAATAAATAAAATGAATCATGCCTGAGGTACTGTTCTGTGTCTGGCTTCTTGCCCTCGCTGTCATGATGATGAAAGTTGCTCATGTTGCACGTAGAAAAACCTGGTTATTTTCATCGCTGTATGGTACTCCACTGTCACCTGGTTTGTGGATCTTTTCCAGTTAAGCCTTTTTAGTGGGTTCATAGTAGTACCTCATTGTAGTTTTAATTTGCATTTCCCTGATAACTAATGAGATTGAGCACTTTTTCCTATGCTTCTTGGCCATCTGGATATCCTCTTTCGGGACTGCCTGCTAAAAATCTTTTGTCCACTGGAGTCCTTCCCTTTCTTATTGATGCATAAAGTTGTTTCTTTATTTTGGATAGCAGTGCCTGTATTCCTTTTGGTTCTGTGTATTGCAAATATCTGCTCCCACTTTGTGACATGGTTGTCCCTTAATCGGAATGACTTCCCTCCTGCTGCCTTTCGATAAAATGAAGTTCTTAATTCTATCATAGTCTAATATATCAGCATTTTCCTTCACTAGAAAAGTGACGGTTAGATTTGGTGTCCTATTTAAGAGATCTTTCCCTATCTAAGCTCATGAATGTACTTCTCCATGTCATCTTCTAGAAGATGATACTTTAAATAAAGTATGGCCCATGAAATATATCAGTCTGCAAAATGCTTGTTACCAGTTCATGACAAGATTGAGAGACTGTAGGTGTCAAGAAATTTTTAAAGCAACTTGACATTGACATGCCCAAGCAGTATCTTATTTTGTTTTGCTAAAATACTGGTCTGATGGGTCAGAAATTTCAAAAATTAAGTACTACAGATAGTTTGAGAAGTTCTGTTTCAAAACTTTTTTTTTTTTAACCTTCATATTTAGATCTAAAATACACCCAAACTTAATTTTTGTGTCCAGGGTAGGAAGGAGTCAATTTTTTTTTATATGGATATCCAATTGACCCTGCATGACTTAATGAAAATACTATTTTGCACCCATTGTTTTGCAGTATAATATTTGACATAAATCAAGTGTCTTTGTAGGTGTCCATGTACTTATGTCTTCTAATTCTGTTCCATTGACCCAGCTGGGCTATTTGTGCCAATGCCACACTATCATAACTACTATTGCTTTGTAAGTCTCACTCTCTGGTAGGATACATCCATCAACCTTATTCATTTTCTTTGCAGTTGTCTTGGCTATTTTTGACCCCATTTCATTTGTAATATATATTTTCATACATTTGCAAAATACTTTATTTTTAAAATTTTTAAAAGATTTTATTTATTTGAGAGACAGAGAGCAAGCGAGAGTGAGCAGGAGAGCCAGAGGGAGAAGCAGACACCCTGCTCGTCAGGGAGTCTGACATAGGGCTGATCCCAGAACCCCATTTCATGACCTGAGCCAAAGGCAGACACTTAACCAACTGAGCCACCCAGGTGCCCCTTGCAAAATACTTTAGAATTAGCCTGTCAATCTCCACCAAAGAACTTGCCGGGATATTTTAATGAGACTGTAATGAATTTAAAGACTGACCTTATTTGTTATACATTCAAAATGCTTTTTCTTCGATAAATTATTTTCCACTAATTCATAACCATTTTTTGGTTATTGCCAAATACATAAAATTCATATTATATGGTCCCTTTCAAAGGCTTCTCCATAACTAGACTGACCCCATTATGTCTTTTTTTTTCGTTGCACTGATCCTCTGTACAAGCAAGGAGAGCCCCTCACTATTTTATACCATGTTCATTCCCATTCTCTACTCTGTGCCTTTCTTCACACATGTTTGTATTTATAGTGCCTCCTACCCATTCCTGTTGCCACTAGAAATTTTTAAGATCTGTGCTTCCCCAAAGACCTGACAGAATTTCCTTTTATCTACTTCCCATCACTGTAACCCATAATCCCGTTGCTTTTTTTGTACAATGTGTTGGTAATTCATCCCTAAAAACACATTTTTAAATCATATATTAATGAGAAAGTGTGTTTCTTCCAGTGTGCACATAGTAGGTGCTCCACACATCTAGTTGACTTAATTCTAACTCACAACAGATAAAAGAGGTATCTGAATCATGAAGCAACCAGGAAGAAAAAATGCCACCTCCTTGAATCTCAGTGGAGTTGACCAGCCAGTGTCCAGTGAGGTCACCAGCTTCTGTTTCAGGCTCACAATGTTCTAAAACAGCTCTCAGAATGTTCTGTAGTAAGGAATAAGTGATTTAGGAATCCTAGAATTGTTGGTTTTCATCCTCTTAGGGTCAAGCCTCCCTATTCATGCTTCGGTTTACTCTCAAGGGAGAGTGAATGTTTTTAGAAGGAAGCTATAGTTTTAAACTTTGAGATCCAGCAGCCAAGCTTACTGGAGAAGGGGTTTTCTTCTGAGATAAAATGTTTTGAAATCACATAGCGGAGGTGGTTGAATGGCATTGTGAAGGTATTAAATGCCACCGATGGCACACTATAAAGTGGTTAATTTTATGTGATTTGAGTATTTAAACAAAAAGATCCAGCAGTCAAATGGGTCTTCACCCCCTAACTCTGTCTCAGCTGGTGGCCAGAGGTCCCCTTACAACATCTGACTTAAGACTTAAGAAGGACAAGAAACGCACATCTTTGGGTTTCTGACTTGTTTTGACAAGGAGGGTATGTGCATGACACTTCTGAAGCCCAGAGAAGCACCTTGGGCTTCTCTAAAATGACTCACCCTGGGGAGAACATGCAGTTCACGTTTGGTTTAACACCGAAGGTAAATGTGAATTTTATTGTGACTTTCAGAACTCTCAACATCAGCACAGCTCGTTTCAAACTCTGAGTTGTCGTGTACATTGAAAAAGCAAAAACAAAAACAAAATGACCTCGGAGCTCTGCTTACTACCCATCACAGAGCTTAATGTGGCAAAGACAACATACGCCCACAAAGCATGAACTGTCCATGACTATGAAAGTCCCTATCAAAGAAGGCTCATCACTTAGAACAGCCACAAGTCAGCTTATGAACTGCAGTAATGTCTTAAAATTAGATCTACCATACAATTTAGAGAAGATAACAGGAAAGACACAGCACTCCACCCAAATTCAGTAGATTTAAACAAATGTTTAGAGGAAAAACGTAGCAATCAGGATAGCTCTTTAAAGAAACATCAATACTTCCAAGAGAGAGTTGGCAAAGAAATAACAAGTGAAGTGTTTCTATTAATTTTTAGAAAATATAAAAAGCATACCTGACTTCCTCACCCACATTCAGCGGGAACTTAGAAATAGTAATACTACAAAAGTTCTTGGAATTTTTAAATGCCATTCCAGAAGCTAAGAACCAATTTAGACTTTGCGATACCATTAGCTTTTCACGTGGGCAGCTCTGTCCCAGAATTTATAGAACATAGGTACAGATGGCAAAAGTAGGTCAGATGGAAAATTTGAGATTTGTGATCATATGAAAAATATTACATTATTTATATTTTATTTGCCTCTCATTAGAGCATTAATATAATTATTAAGTTCAAATGATGTGTAATCATGAAATTAGCTACATCTCCTCACTGCTAAAATTGTTCACATTACCACTCTCAATTTAGAAAGACACAGAAAGTCAAGTGGTTGGCATTAATGACAAGAAAATTCACAGATTCATTTCTAATATTTAATACTTAGCATTAACATGCAATTTTGAGTTTTCTCCATTAAGTCCCTTGAACAAAATAATAATTGTGTTCTACGCTGCTCATGCATGTTTTCATACTAATGCCAGCGAGGCAGGGTGTGGTAGTGGTGATTGGGAGCTAATCTGCATTTCCCGTTAGGAACTCTGCAATGTCAGGGCAGACTAGCAGGATCCTGTTCTCATGTAGTTCCTAAATCCTGGGGGGACCTAGTGAAGGGTCTTGGCGAGCTGTGGTCAGTCACCTGGGACGCGAGAATGATGGGCTTTGAACAAAGGCGGAGATGACCCTGAGAGTAGAGAGAGTCGAACTATGTAAATCCTCCCTGGAAACCCTGGTCCTGATAATCTGAGCCTGAGATGCTCAAATTCACTCTAATGTAGCCTTTGGATAATTTATGCCAAATTCCTTTTGAATGTTTAGAGGAAACTGTAACCAAATGGAGGTGAGTTGTCTTCCCCCTCCAGGCACAGTGCTGCATGCGGCTGGGGGGGGGGGGGAGGGGAGCACACTGGTGCGACACAGACAACCCCTCAGGTAACAGTGAGGTGGTGGCAGCTACCGCATCACAGAGGACGGTGGCACTTGGAAGAAAATTGCACTGTAATCGTCACCCAAGTCCCTGATTATTCTCATGTTTGGTTTGGTCCAGGTAAACAAAGACTGCCTTTAATTTTCTATTTTATAGCACCCTCCCCAAACCAGACTGACTATGGATGACTTTGGGATGGTAGAAAACCCCAAAGAAGGCAGTTTTACCAAAATAGGCCTACAAATGGGTGCTCCTTGGTCTCTATCTTAAGAAGTTATAAGAGTGTCAAAAACCTGAAACCACTATTTCTCAATAGGTTATCTCTAGATGAAATGTTCTCATTTTTGCGTTATACTGTAAGGTCCTATACTGTAAAAGAATGAAATCATATCTTAGACTATACATATGAACAACTAATATATTGCAAGGTTATCCTGGATTCCAAAAACAAAGTACAGCGTTTCACTCTTAAAGCTGATAAATTTCCTGGTACTTGACAGATACACATATCATGTCATGCTTTTATAGCACTTAATTTGCATCTAAAAATACCTTTCTTTTCCTCTGCCTTTTATAGGGTCATCACATGCTCCTTGTTTGTGCCTGGGGTCGGGCAGTATTTCCCCCTATCAGTGTGACCGCATATTTAGGTGAACATCTCAGCACCCCTGGCTCCCAGTTATACCTGATTGTGCATTAATAGCACATGATCATGTTGCTGAAGCATTAACTGGATTTTAATATATGTACTTTCTTAGCATGCATTTTAAATGGATGCATTTTTAACACCTTTCTGAGTTAGGTTAATATAATCATCTCTGTTTCTCACATAAAGCTGAAGTTTTGCCTGGTTTATATAACTTTTTAAAAATTGGTTCAAGTCAGGGACAACTCTAAGAGTATAACTTTGAACCCCAATTCTTCAACTGCTTTTTTGTGCACTTAAGCCCGAGAATTATTCTCTAGTGATAATGGGAAGCTGCTAGGCACACACTGGCTAGATTTCTTAAAAACAACAATAACCAGAGAAGGGGGATGCGGGGTACATTTTATCCCTACAACAACAGTTCACAACAACAATAAAATAATTTGGCAACTAGTAGGAAATGTACTCTGTGTGATAAAAGTAAAGAAGCAATTCCAATGCGTGCAGCTTTCTTTAATTAAGTTCAAGGTCTGAATTTCTATCTTCCCCTCTTAGATCCCTCCCAGAAGCAGTGGTGGAAACAACCACCATTTGGAATCTTGTTTACTCTGTAAGAACTGATATTTAAAAAAAAAAAAAAAAGTCAGTCTGCTCTCCCAAACACATGCTTGGCTGCTTGGCCGGCTGATCAGTCAGTCACAAGAGTGTACCTACTTAATCATGCAGGAAACTGAAGTCATTGCTATTTTTACCTGATGTTCCGCCATCTGGCTTTCTGGACTCCTGCCGTGCTCCAGGCTCTCACTGAGTTTCATCTCAATGGCCTCCATCTTTGTGGAGATGGACTGGAGGGAGTCCTGGTACTTCTGCTGGCGCTCCAAAGCCTCATAGAGAGTGCGCTGCTTTTCACTGATCTGGGGAAGAACAGGATGTTACCAAATGTTTCCTAGCCCCTTATCTTCTAGATTACAACATTTCTTTCCTCATATGACTTTCTTACCTCTGTGGCCCAACAGAGGGTATTCAACAGTGTACCGAGTGTGTAAAGTCGCTGCAGGTGTTGTGTAAGCCAATCGCTAAGGTAATCCGTGTCTGGCCGACTTAAACAATTCCACGTTTCAGAGACTTACCACATTCTTTAAGGTTTCCCAAGAACGCTGCAAATCATCCAGTTTAGCAGTAGCTGATGGCTCCAGGCCTGGGTCGTAGAACTCCTGAGATGGCAACGAGCTGGGGTGGATCCTCGCGGCGTCGGTCTCCAACTTCTCAGGAGATAGCGCTTGGTAATAAGCAATGTCCTGTGGGTACAAAGGCCAGTGTCCGACTCAAGAGAAAGACCAAGTTAACATGCTCTGGGTACTGTCTGTCATGTGGAGGCGAGGTTCAGGACCCACCTCCGTCCAGGGCGCTATAAACTATAGAAGTTAGTAGAATTCTTGGGACAAGAAGCATTTAAAGATCATACTGAAGCACATTACAGTTTCTTTTGAATTTTGGCTTCTATTAAAAAATGAACACATTTACCACTATTTCAAGTTGCCAAAACTCATTCTTAGTTTATATTTGGTAAAATGGAAATAGAAAGTATTTGAGTGGTACACATGTTTAAAGCTTGATTAACTAGTAGGGCAAAAAAAGAGAATCTAAATTACCTATTTCCTAAAGTGTTGTTTAATGTATTGATTAAAGTTCTACATAATTTTAAAAAGTACTTATTTATTATTTTTTAAAATTGATTTATTTTTATTTAAATTCAATATATAAGACTGATGAATCACTGGCCTCCACCTCTGAAATCAATAATACATTATATGTTAACTGAATTTAAAAAGAACTTGATTTAAATAAATCTGTAAGTCCTTTTTAAGGTACAGTCAGATATTCAGTATTTGTGAGTTCATTATTCACAGAAATTAATTAAAATATTTTAATATTAAATAAAAGAAAATGTAATGGCTTGGAAGTTAAAACTACTCTAAGAAACAAATAATAAAAGGGATTCCTTCTAATCAATTCCTAGAAATACACTAGAAATAATCAAAGTGAATGATGAAAAACAAAACTTTTGAATTTTTTATTAGTTTCTTGGGATATAAGTAACATTACATAGTTTACAGTATTCATAATGGAATCTACTCTATCAAGACATGTAAATTCATCTGTTCTCAATTGTTTTTATGCTTATTTATGCATATTAATAGAAATTGAATTGGGGAGTAACGTTTATATTCTGGGTATTTGTATTATAAAGTTTACTACTTTTATAATTATACTGTTGAAGATAAAATGTATATTAACTTAAAGTACCTGAGCCTTATGGATAATATTATCTTGAAGAAGGTCCCAGCCACTGGGAAAACCAAAGTAATAGAGGGAAGGAGCCTGGTGTTTGGCGGTCTGTTCAAGGACAGAAGGAGTATTGAGTAGTAGGAGGAGTTCAGACAGGAGTCTGACACCTGAGGAGTCAGGACAACTAAGATTCCAGTGGAAATTCTCCTCCTAAGTAGCTCTATAATTGGAGAAAGTCACATCTCATGCATCAGTTCCCTCATCTGTATAGCACTGGGGAGTTCAGAGAATTAAATGAAGCCGTATTTGAGACCTTCTATCTATTTTGTTGTTGCTGCTGAGACTTCCAGATAAGTCCCCAACCTTAACTGATGACATTGGAATGTGGAGACTGGTTCCTCTTTATTCGTCATCCTGTCACCACCCTGAGTAGATTACCTTGTTATTCTCAAGTCTTTGCTCAGCTCATACCCATTCATGCTCCCCTACTTTCACCCCACCTCAGTCCTCCACACCCTTGAACATGATAGCCTGTCATCACTGAATGGGTTCACCCCATGTGCACTTTTAACTACGTCTAAAGTTACTTAAGTCCTTCCCTCGCCAACACCTTTGCTTCCTTCTCCCCTTAAACTCTGCTTTACCCACCTGGAAAATCCCAAGCAGGACTCGATCCAATTTTACTTTCCAGAGTGCATGTGTGCGCATGCTCACGCGCATACACACACGCACAGACACATACTGAACCCACTGAGATCATCCTGAAACTTCTCAAATTTCCAAAAATCTATTTTCAGACTCACCTTTATCTTACACTTGCCAGTTTCCTTGCTTACAGAGAACCCTCCCACCTGGTTCCAGAATCCCATCACCTTCGATTTTTCAAGGACCTTCATCCATTAATACCCTCCTCCTCTCTCTCTCTATCGACTTTTCTATTTTCTATAAATAGAGTCAATCTTTTCAGTCTAAAAACATCTTTTTTGGGGTATTTTTCTTGTAGGCTATCACATAATAGAAAAGTCCACAACAGAACATGATGGGTCATCCCATGTGAACACACAGTCATGATACCATTTCTTCCTTTTTTCCCTTTCACTTGATAATCCAGCTTCTGCAAATAGCAGTTTACATCTGATAATGTTCACTTTCTCACCCTCAATCCATTTCTAAATACCCAGTTGAGCTTCGACCCTAATGACTCTTTTACTATGAAACAAAATGATTATTTTCAGCCTCTCTTCTGCCTGACCTTTCAGAAGCATTCGACACTTCTGCCCGTCCCCTTCTAGAAACACCTTCCCTTGAATCTATTCTCCCTCTAGCTCTAGTCATTCAGGCTTTCTCTTGTGTAGTTTGTTTCTTCCCCTCACTCTGAAATATTGGTTATTTATAAGCTCCACACTCACATATTCATTTGTACATTTATATCCCACATGCTCTTCAAACTCAACATTTCCAAAAAAAAAAAAAAAAAAAAATCCAGGATGAGAACTGAATTTAGTGGAAAAAAATAACGTTTTATCCACCTTTCAATAAATGGAACTTCTACTCACCGAAGCTCTGAACTTGGGATTAATTCTCTATTTCTTCTTCCCCTTCCCATCCACTGCTTATTTAGGATGAATTCTATCAACACATACCCTTGCCACAGCACTGGTTTAAGTTCTCATTAGAGCAACAACTTTCTAATTCTCAGGTATAAACTGGCAGCCTGCAGGCTACCTTTGGCTTGCATACATTTAGCTTGGCTTATGCAGTGTATTAAATTGTTGAAAATTTCATCAAAGTAGGGAGACTTTATAAGACCCGAGATTCACAACTCCCTGTGCAAACCAGAAGTTTCATGACTGAACTCTGTGCCCACATGGCTACAGTAGTTCTAACAGAGGAGAGGCTGCCTGGTGAGTGAACAGCGGTGCTGCTCAGGTCCTCTTCACCTGCCGGCCTGTTTCATGAGCATCACCAGTCCTGGCCCAGGCATCAGAGTGTTCACCTTCTGTTCCTCACTAACTTCTCTGGCTCCGAATCTGTCCATCTCTATTCTATTGTCCACATTGATCCAGGATGATCTGTTCTAAGACCTACTTCTGTACATAGTTTCTCGTTAAATTCTCTCTGCGGTTGACTATTAGCTTCTGGGTAAAGTTCAATTTTTTGTGTGCGGCATTCAAGGTCCTGACCTTCATGATGTATTTCCTTCAGTCCCCTCAGTTTCTTTTTTCCCCCTCTCCCTCCTCCTCCAAAGCTGGTTCTCTAATTATACTGATACTATTTGCAGTTGTCTTGATGGGCTATCCTCCTTCCGGCCAGCACACCTTCTATAGGTCCTTCCCTCTGAAAAACTTCACATCACTCTCGTGCACACCAGCTGCCTAACTTGTACTTCTTTCCTGAAGCTCTGGGTGCTGTCTTTGACCCCCCCTGAACTCCTGGGTCAGGTGCTTGCTCCAAGACCACCCTCACCATGCAGTTTTCCCACTGTCATGGCCCTTGTCCCTTTCTACTGTGATTACTCGCCTGCTCTCACACAGACTGTGAGCTCTCTTAAGACCAGAGTGAGCTTGTTGTCTTTGACTCTGAGCCTGAGCCTTTTGTCTTTGACTCTGAGCATGTCATAGGGTGTCTGGCAAATAACAGGCAGGCATATGCATCCCTAATGAATCGTACATGTAAAAATACTTTTATAAAATTTATCATCTTATATACACAGAAGGTGATACTATTACTGTCCACAAAGAAAAGCAAAAAGTTGCTTTAAATGTAAGAATTTTAAATACTCTATTTAAATAAAGAAGCCCCTCAAAAGAGCCAGAGTAAAACAAATGTGTTATTTAAAAAAATTCTTTTTTTTCTGGTTCTTTGTCGTGAGTGTGTGTGCGTGTATGTGAGAGAGAGACTATGGGTGTGTATGTGTATTGCTCAGGCCAATTTAACAGGACTGACAATTCCTGGTTTCTTAAAAGCATTTGAAAATATATCACCTCTTGTACATGAATAATTTCTATCTATTTGAGGGCTACATAGATTCAATAAAATAGAATCAGTCCCATATAGCTGGCATAGTGAGGAATCATCCTTAGACACATATCTCTTGTTGCTTTGTGTCTAAGTTAGGAGCGTTATTATCCAGTAGATTCCTGCGGGAATACATCTGGAAAGCTATAGCTACTATTTCATTGACACTGTCCAGGTTAAAGAGTACTTTCACATCACATTGAATTTTCATAATTTTGTGAACTGAGGAGCACTGCTTTCCATCACAGATGAGGCCGCTAAGGGACTTTGCAGGCCCTTTCAGCTTACAGGCAGAAGACCTGGCACCCATCCTGAGCCTTTATCCCGGGGTCTGGCACTCTACCTGGTACAAGATTCAAGACTGCGCTTTTCAAACTTTGACTTCTGTTGACCCTACCTGGAAGCCCGACTCCTGCTTTCCTTCTGCAGCCAATGGGGGGGAGGGGGGTATGCCTGGTTATTTCTGCCCTCCAGGAAGCACACCATTACCGCATTTCGGCTAATAGCTACTGTCAGAGGCAGAACACACTGACTGTGGGGTGGGGTGGGGAGGAATCAGTTATATAATGAAGATCTACTTACAGAAGCAGCAAGCCCAAAACCTTTTCTTAACGGCTGCAATTTTATAAAGCAGTTATATTTGGCTGCCCCTTGAAACAGTTGTGCACATTCTGTACAGTATTTTGAGTCTGAAAAGTGGAACTTAGGGGGATACTAAATGTCCTCCTTAACTTCCAAAGAAAGCTTGTTGGCCATATTGGGGTATTTGCTCATTTTTCTCGGACCTGTATTATTGTACGAGAAGAGTAGCATGTGGCCGTAATGATAGGGGTGATGTGTTTGAACAACACCAAGCAGAACACATTTGTTAAAAAAAAAAAAAAAAAAGAACACATTTGTTTTTAACAGCCCCCTCTGAGTAAAGCCATCTGTGACATTAAGACAGTTTTTGCTCATCTGCAGTATCACATAGAAGTACATTAACACTGTGATTTAATCGATGTTTTTCTTTGATGTGGGGGGGGGTGTCAAAATCGATTTAATACAAAACTCTCATAATTTTAGGATCTGATTGAGTTTGACAGCTAGAGTAACAATAAAAACATTTGCATATTTTATCAGTCAAAGGCTTTTTCACATGTAAAAAGCCTTTCAATGTATGAAGATACCTTACAGTGTCCTGAAAGACACTTTACAGGAAGTATCACGGAGACTGACAATCTTAGAAAAGGGCTATTCTTTCCACAGTGTTAACCTCAAGGCCAGTGTTTACTGTTCAATTTGAAAATTTTAAGAACATTAAGTATATTATATAGGGTAATTTTTTTCCTGTACAATAAACAGCTGACTATAGCCACATTTCTCTGATTCTAATAACATCTGTAACCACAGGGAAGAATACAACATCAAAGAATGAGTAATATGTATTTTAAAATCAGAATTTGAAGAACAGTTTCCTCCAGAGTGCCCTGAACTTCTCCTTTTTTTTTGTTTTTAATTTCCTCTCAACACTTCTGTTATTATTCATCCCACAACCATCTTCCTTTCTAGATTATAAGGTCTTTGAGGGCAGGGGCACTGTTGTCTTCTCCTTTAGCACCTACCTGGGACCCAGCACAAGACTTCATGTGAAGCAGGTGCTCAGAATGTGTCTGATGAATGAATAAATTCATAACATCCTAGAGCGATTTATGTTTTTACCAAGAGAATTGTTTTATCTAAAATTTTCATCAGTTTTATTTTTCTCCTTTGGGGGAGGAGGGGCTTTTTTTTTTTTATCACAGAAATACTATTTCAAATGCTTCTGCTTAAAATAAAAATAATTGTAATTGATTTGTAATATAGCTTATAGAAAATTTGCTCTGTTTAATGCTTCTTTCCTAATAATAAATCTCAACTCCTTTGAACACTTACATAATTTCATAGTAATATAATTAAACTTTTTAAAAGTTATTTTGGGTAAAGGTAAAAAGTATTACTTAACGTGCATTAAAAAATTTTGGCTATTGTAAAAGCATATTTTTAAATTTCTATCCAATATTTTTCATGAAAATTCTTTGACATATTTAATTTAGTACAAGGTAAATTTAACACAATACATGCTAAATGGCACCACATAACAACAAGGTATTACCTCTACTTTATAGGAAATAAAATTTAAGATTATTGATTATAAGATTATTAAGATAAGCAAAAAGCACAAGTCTACTTAGGCATTCCAATATATACACTGGCAGACACCCCATAAATTGGTCAACGGTAAATAAAGTAAAAGCATAATATGGTGAGCAGAAACTTTTTGACTTCAAAATATGAGCTGGTAAGTGGCAAAACCATGTTTAATGAATATTAAAATACAAAGAGATCATATTATTTTACGATGGTGACACAAACATTTCATTTTCTGTTAGGATGCAGTACTCCATGACAGACAGCTGTTAGAAATTAAAGCCATAATGCCTTAAAACAGGGCTTTCTCCATCTATAATTTCTGTGACCTAATTTTTGCTCATCTCACTGCTAACAGCCCAGAAGAGGAGCTGATGTGCTGAGCCAGTAGTGGTGTCCCACGACAATCACAGTTTGTGCAATTTCACACCTAATGGTGTGTCCCTCAAAGTCCAAGATTCATACCCACAACCTATTACGAACAGAGAATGGAGTCCTGCAACCATCCAGAGATGAGAGTTAGAGGAATTCCAAATGGGTGGTACCTGGTTAACAGAAGCATCTGTATTAGCCACAGGTGAAGGGGAGCGACAGGCAGGTGGAGAGGAAATTTCACTGCTGGTTCCCTCCTCCCCAGACTCCTCCGTGACAGGTGACAGCAAAGTGTGACAGCGACCTGCAGTCATCTATCACATAAAATGTAGCCCAAAGGACATGAACATCAGTTAGCTATGTTAACAAAAGACCTGGTCAGGCACTGGTCAAAACAAAAGTAATAATATAACAAAGGTTAGAGATCCTGAAACCCAAATCTACATACAAACTGTGTTAATATTTAAGAGTTTTGCCACCAAGTGAGTGTGACTCTAGGGACCATTTGTAAAAGGGGGTGCATATCACAATAAAGACTTCTGTTGTTGATTCTTATTTTCCTTTCCTTGATGTCTGTACCTTCACAAACAAGTAGAAAAATCATGAATCATCCAAGTGAGGAAAAAGTCTACAAAATAAAACTCGAGTCTTTTGTGGACATCTCAAATTCTAAATATTCTAGGGAGATAAGTGCTCCCGAGGTAATATTTTGCGAAACGAGTCCAGGTATGGTTTATACACTACCTGAGGCACAGCACATATGTGTGGAAAAAATATACAGCACTGGAAAACGTTACAGTTACAAAAATAAGTAATGCATTTTAGATACAAAGTGATAGGTAAGTGATGTTGCAGAACAGAAATTAATGGAAGCTATTTTATTTTAATCCAAAGCCAAACTTTGGATTTGCTGTTTTCTTATTTTCCTAATAGCACCTTTTCTTCTATATTTTATTAAACATCTGTATAACAGAATACATAAACATATCTAGTCAGCCAGGGTTTTAGCTTGGAAAACATACACAAAAAAATATGTGTAGCATGATTCTCCTATCCCCCAGAAAACTAGAAAACTGTGAAAAGGAATTTTATTTTATTTTATTTCATTTACTTATTTAAGCACAGAGCCTCTCACTATTATTGCTAAATTATAAACAAATGCAGGGCCAACCTTCGGCATATTTAATAATTCAGCCACCTCAAGCAAATCGCTTCATTTTAACTGTCACTGTTGACAGTATCAAAAACTGGCCTTGGCCCAAATGTAGTCAGAGAGTTAAGGAGACTGTTCCTCAGTTCGAGTCTGCAAGAGCTAGCACTGATCCCTAAAACAAGCCAAGAAGAGGGAAACTGGAGCCCCTAGGCAGGGTACAGTCAGAAGGGAGCTCGCGGCTCCCAGCGAACCCGGCCTTTGCCCTTACTTACCATGACCACCGAGGGGTGGGCCGAGGTCGCGGGGAGGAGCTCCCTGTCCAGGTCCTCCGTCCCCTCCGCGAGCCCCTCCACCTCCGTCACCGTCAGCAGCATGGTGGCATGCTTGGCTTTCATCGTCAGCATCTTGCACTTGGAGTTCAAAGAGGCGATCTGCTCCTGGTAGCCCTTGATTTTCTGAGCCAGCTCCTGGGGAAACATCCCCCCCCCCCCCCCCAAACCGTGTGTCAGAGCAGCATCAAAAGGAAACACAACTAGTAGCGTTCATCTTCCTCCAGCGCGGGCCAATGAAATCGCAGAGCTGCGGCAGCCGGCAGCAGCGGCCGCGGCCGCGAGGCAGGATGTGGACGTGCGAGCGGAGGAGCCTGCTTGCAGCGCACCCGCAGCCCGACCACCGCGCGGCGGGGCTGGAAGAGCGGCTGCGCGGCGCGGCCCGGAGACCCAGTGCCCGGAGACCGGGGGATTCTAATCCCGGGAGAGGCTCCCTGTGCAACCGGGGACTTACGTAACGTGAAGCACTGGCAACTTTCTTTAAAATGTCTAAAGAATCTGAAACTGCCAGATGGTTCATGCCATGGAAATTAGGTCATGTGATGACTAAAACTACAAAAAATGCAATGCTCAGCTCTCACCATACTGAGTATGTTATCAAATTGAGCAGTCATCCGTTACGGACCGCGTCACGAAAGTAACCTGCATGTCAATTCTTGTGACCCACGGAGTTGTTTTTTGTAGATAAGCTAAATACTACATATGAAATCCTAATTTTTATGCAGATTGATTATTCATCAAATTCTCCCTCATGGGCTCCATCATGCCTCACGTGTTTCTGATGTTTCAAACCAGAGCTATGAACTTGAAGTTCAGTTCAAATTTAATGGCTTTTAAATTCATTTGTTGTTGAAAAATTGTTTTAAGAGATAGAGGTGTTAAAGCTTTTACCAAGAGCTTATCGAAAATATATTCTGGACTGTACATAGCTCTCTAAAATCTAAAATAGTAAATAAAAATTATCTAAATGGTAATCTTAAAATATTAAATTTATATTTTCTTACTTAAAAGATGTATACGTTTAACAAAAATGAAGATGCGTATTCCAAAACATGAATCCTAAAAGTTCCAAACCATCACTTTTATGTAGCTCTGTTGCCTGAAAAGCTGTCATTTAGTGTTTGCATGTAACATATTTTGTGACAAAAATATTAAATGTCTTTAAAACAGTAGTGCGTATATACATAAATACACACAGGCATATATACATACTATGCCTGTATGTATATATATGTACACACATCCTATCATTTTAAACACACTGACATTCAAACTAGAGCTTTGAACTTGGAAGTTCAGAAACAAAATGACAACAAACTGGCGTATATATAATGTGTGTGTCTGTATATATGTCTATATATATATGTCTATATATATATACAGACACACACATATATGATTTTGTTTCTCCCCTCCTAGCCAAAACTGACTAAATGGGAGGGAAAACAACCCAGCAAAACTCAGCCAATAGACTGTCTTCTTGACTTCTTCTATAGCAAAATAATTTTTAAAGCAAGAATTTAAAAAGTAGAAATCATCACTTCTTTACCTTTTAGAGCTGCAGGTACTAAATTAAACCTAATAGGTTTTTTTTTAATAGTGATTAAACAGCTATTTACTATATCTGGCCTAACACATGGGTACTCTATTATAATTGGCATGCACATATAGAAGATATCTACCAACTCAGTGGACTCCCTGAATTCTATGTTTTCATAGGACAAATCACTAAGCCTTCTTATAATGGCTTGCCCCATTGGGGTAGATTTCAAGAATCTTTGTGAAGTAGCATTAGTTTTAGTCCCTCCCCTTTTTTGCCTATGTGGACGGCTGTGCCCCCTTCTGCTGTACCCTGCAAAGGTGTGTGCCACGCTGACAATAGACACCCATCTCCTAAACTGGAGTTCTCAACTTTACTGTGTATAAAACTCATTTGGGTTGCTTGTTAACAATGAAATTCTGGTCTCCACAAAGGATTTTGATTTACTAGGCATTTTATATTTATCCCATATGACTCCCTTGGAGAAATAGCTCTTTAGAACTTTCTTCTGTAAGAATAAAACCTGTCTATATCATAATAATAACTTTGTGATTAAATCTGCTAAATTAAAAAGGAGCCTCACTGGCTTAATGTATTCTCTATTCTCAGGAAGCATATGTATTTTTAAATTTTACTGGATATTTCTGAAAATGATTACAAAGGATGAGCATAAAGAGGTAGGAATTTCAGATACCATGGCTGTTCTAAGTACAGTGGCTGCCCCTATGTGGGCAGTCTTCTGCACTCAGGAGGAGGCCTCGTATGTAAAGGTAAAAAGCAAAGAGCCTGAGTATTCTCTCCTGTGATTTAAAAGTGGCAGGATAATTTTTTCAACTTAAATGCAGAAAAATTACAGAAAAAATGTGAATCCCTTAAAAACGAATAAATTATCAATTATTTTTATGAGTGAACGTTATCCTTCTAGATAGTAGATTCACCTCAAAATTAAAATTCCATTAAAAGCAGACTGAAAATACAGGAAAAAGCAGCCTTCCCCATTCTTATGTTATTGTAAATCAGGCTTTCTCCATTCAGCACTTTCCTTCCTGTGTTTGTTTTATACATATAATGAGTCTCACACAGGACTATGCCATTATTATTATGAAAATGTATTCTAAATCACATGACAAAACTTACAAATGTCTACACTCATGTTTAGAACTGGAAAGAGAAAATGTGACAAAAATGAATGATCACTGAACAGGAGCCTGGAGGACAGTCCACAGTTGACTGTGCTCAGAGGCAACTCTGGGATGTTGGACAAGCCATTTATTTTCCTGGACCATCATTCTTCTCTTCTGTGCAATAAGGTAGCCCAAATAGTTTCTGCTGCAGGGGAAAAATCATGGAATTTGAAGCCACAGATACTGGTTTAGAATCTGGTTTCTATCAGTTACTAGATTTGGGAGCTTGGGAAGTCACTTACAAAAATAAGTTTCTGTTTTCTTTTCAGTATAATGGAGATGATTTAAAAAAAAAATCCTTACCTCACATAAATCCTTACCTTATGAAAGATAATGTAACAACTTTGTAAACTATTTAAAATGCTCAAAAAACTGTAGTAATGATAATTATTGTTATTTCGGAAAAGATTTTAAAAATATATACTTTCTGTACAATGATAGAAAAGTTGTTAAAACAAAATTCTGGATCTTATAAAATGACATTAAAAATAGTTTCAAAATTAATTTGTAATATATAGCCTAATGCATAATTGTATAAACAGTGGTTTCAAAATATTTGCATGACATATTTTCACTTAACCAATGGCGTAAGAGAAATCAATAGTTAACACAGATGATATGTACAGTGTAGAAGTAAAAGTAGGTGGGATGTTTATTTACGTTATTTTGTAAATCATATATAAATGTAAGTTACTGATGCATTGAACATGTCAAGAAATTAAAGAATTGCATTTGGAGAGTAAGTAGTGAGGTATTTCATCCTTCAAAGGCAACAATTGAATCTTCTGAGAAACTCACTGTGATACTTGGTTTGGAAAAATGGTTTGTTGCTCTTATGACAACAAAGTTAAAATAGAGCAGATGAAGAATAAACTAAATATCCGCCCTTGGCACAGAGAAGTAAGACACACTTTCCTGCCCTATTGCTTACCCCAATTGATGATGCCGTGAGCCAGTCCCCAAGGGAAAGAGCAAATGTGAGCCATATAGAAGAAATTCACTGCTAGGTATCAATGGGCCAAGACATTCAAGGTCTATGATCTATGATCTCTGAGACCAAGTCTGCACAAGGGGTGTTCAAGTCCTGAGTTTATAATGAAGTTATAAATACAAGAAAGAAGGCATATTTGAAAATGGGAAGATGCTAACAGACACAATCTGGAAATCAGCAATCAACATGGACCATACTCTGATTTTGGTGGAAGAAACTGAAATAACCTACGTTTGAAAGAGCAAATGAGTTTGTTTTTGATATGAAATGTCTTTTCTTTTTGAAGAGAGTGATCAAAGCAGCAAGGCTTTGAGCACTGCTGTTTCTAGTAGGCTTTGACTACAGAGTGGACTATGTTTCGGTGTAATTAACTGTGAGAATTTTGGGTGCAGGAGACAACTGGTGGATCCCAGTTGAAGTATGTCATCAGCAACATGTAAAGAGGTTTTGGCCTCAAGGGGGAAGACTCAGGCTCCTGGGTCTTGGAAAGGATCAGCCAAAATAGGGCTGAAAACGCAAAGACAGGCAGAGAGGCTCCCCAAGGACTGAGCACACTGTGTGTGGGACAGGGCAAACTTTCCTCTGTGATTCGCTAGAAACCAATTATATGTTCTCAGCGAGCGCCAGCGTTCCTGTCTTACCTCATGTCGAGAAATCTGGGCCTGCAGCTCCTGGATGTTACTGGTAGCCACAGGTTTGTCCTCGATTTCTCTGTGAGCTCCTTCTATGAGCTCCTGGAGGTGCTGCATTTCTTGCTCATACTGTTCATATTGCACCACAGCCTCCTTTGAAAGTGAAAAGAAAACCACACGATTACCCTTCTATATCAATAACTATGGGAATCATTCTGTGCTGCTGTCTATAGTGTTAACTGGTATTTACCTGTGTGTCTAGGGAATAAAGAAAGGATGGGTAAAAATCCCTGGATGATTTAAGTCCTCAAGTTTATGCAGATATTTCAAAGCCTTCTCTCTAAAAGAGTTTGCTAAGATTATCGACCCACTCCGAAGAGCTAAGCGGCTAGATCCTCTCTCTTTTCCCTATTCATGTTGTCCTGAAAATGGCAATGTCTTGGTCAGAACAATGTCATGGTGGGAAACAGTACGAAAAACATGGCTGCTTCATTTTTTTATCTAAGAAATACTAAATATATATATATATATATATATATATATATATATATATATATATATATATATATAAGGCACTTGTCGAAATGCTGGGTGGAAGACCAAAAAAATGAAGTAAGCGTGACTTCTATCCTAAGGAATTTACTACGTAACAAATTAAGAGATAATCCGAGGAGCAAGGATTGACCAAGTTAACCATTTGCTATTTAATGAGCAGATATGTGTGCAAGTTTTGGAAAAAGCAGGTAAAGTATTAGTTGAAAGGAGATATGATGTGGAAAATGTCATTCCTTCCTAGTAAATGATTTTTCTCTTATTAGCTAAAGTGATTAAGAGTTACACTTGGATGGACTTTTCAGGCAAGAAAATGCATTTGGCGCATCAATAAGATGAACTATGAAAAAAAATTTTGTAACATATACTAGCAGTAAAGGCATTTTACAAGGCTTTAGAGGATTCTCAGATGAATAATAAGAGATAAAAATATATGACTGAAGATAAAATTAACCTTTATAAGTTGTTCTTTACTAAAATATATTGTCCAAAGATAGTTTTCACCAAAGGATATTTTTTATAGAGCTTTCCCCAGGCTTTTGTGGGTGATCCAAACGATAGCATTTCATCTCCTTATTTTATGTAACCACAACAATCTGTCAAATTTAACACTCTGGATGTGTTTTGATGGCTGAGCCCACACAATGCTAAGAAAAGAAGCCCATGACTCATTTGCCGCTGCTCTGCCGGTGCAGGGACCGCAAGAGCCCCCAGCTGGGACCTGGGAGGGCAGCACATGCCTGCATGATGTTGCACTGCTGGATGGCTGTGTGCTGTAGCCGGCTGGCCTCCTCCTGCAGGTGCAGGGCGGCGTGGCAGAGGGGCAAGCTGGTGACCACATCCTCGGGGATCCGGAGGGCGCTCTGGCAGATCTGCACTGCGTGGACTTTTGGCTTGAGTGATTCCATCTCAGATAACAAATGCTGAAAGTGCAAGTTCACATTTTACATTGTGTAAAGCGTGGGAAAAATGTGTATTTTAGTAGCTTATTTCATACGCCAGAGACGTTTACTAAATCACAGGTCTGTCGTGTGTCATAAATATTTTCCAAGGAATTTTTCTTTAATGTATAGAGTACTAAGACTATAACTGATTTTAAAAATCATTTTTCCTCACTATTTTCCTTTTTTTTTTTAATATAGCTCCTTAACTCATTTCCTCGGAATTATTTTTGCTTACCTGTCGATGAGAAAGTTGCTCCTTGAGACTAAGACGTCCGACTTCTGGAGAAGTCAAGGTGGTCTGGGCTTGCTCCAAAGCAACTTGTAAGTTTTTTAGCTCGGTTTCAAATTTTTTCATATCCTACAGAGTATAAGCAATACGAATGTCAGTATATAAGCACTTAAAGTTCAAAGTCAGAGAAGAGTAACATCACAGTCAAGAAGGCATTATCAGAGGTGAGTACTATATCTTCGCTATAAAACCATCATTTTTTTAAAACGACAGACTTTCCAATTTGAATTACTATTATTGTTGTTGTTGTTGTTGTTGTTATATCTTTACCTTGGCAGCATCGTGGAGGTTCTGCAAACGAATTTTGATCATCTGTCGCAGCTCCTCAGACTCCCGTCCCAGTTCTGCCACTTGCTGAGACATTTTTTCTGTGGAGTACACACTAGCGAGGTACCGTAATTTCTCAATCATTGCTTCCAGATTGCCGTGAATTTCTTCAGATTCTTCTAGCATGGTCTAGAGTGAATTATCAATATTCATGACATTGACAGGCAGAGATAGATGTCTAGGTAATCAATCTGGTGTGGTATAAGACCATCAGACTAGAAGGGAGTGAGATGCTAGCCACAGTTCTCATGCGCACTGTGGAGGTTCTGTGTCTTACTGTGTTTAACCTTCATACCCCTGTGCCTACTCCCCACCTACTCTTATCCCCATTTCACAGAAAAAGAAATCAAAGTTTAGGAACTGTCAACCATTTGCCAAGGCCACATGTTATTAAGTGTTGGAGCCTGAGGCTCACACTCTGTCTACTGCCCCAAGCTGCCCCCTAGGGAGGCTCAGGACGTGAGTATCCCAGGAGCGTCAATGCTCTGACATGTTGGGCATCTTGTCAGGTTACTGAGCCTACTTTTTACTCATATTTAAACTCAAGAGATGCCTTTCAGCTCTCATATTCTAAGTTTAAGATCTGAGATGCTTATTGATCTAAGAAATGAAAACACAAGAGCATTCAAACAAAAACCTTTGAACACTTGCTTTAGTGAGACAAAGGGGGTAGAAGCAACTTGAGATACAAAGAGGAATAAAACACAGCCCTCGTCATTCAGGATAGTATCATCTAGTGGGACTAATAATACAAATGGATTGTTAACCACATAATACACATTATAAGAGTAGAGGGAAAGAGACGAAAGGTTAAACATGACAGAGAGGAGATGTGCTCCTATGTGCAGGAAGATTGGGAGAAGGAAAAGCATAAGCAAAGGAGCAGAGGTGAGTGAGCACAAAATGCACAGTTACTGGGATATGCGATGTGTAAAGAGGAGAAATGGGAGCTGGGACATTATTCTTAGGCAATAAATCTTCATTTTTTTAAATAAAGTATAGGTTTTTTTTCCTCATGAGGAATGCTATATATATAAAAGCTTAGAAAATATTGAAAATATAAAGAAGAAAATAAAATAATCCACAATACATCAGAAATAACTTTAAATAGGAGATAACTACTGTTACATTTGGGTATATTTTTAGGTAACTGAGATCATAATATATGTATAATTTTCCATCTTTCTTGTCCACCTGACATTAGAATACATGCATTCTCTCTGCGTACTGCTTTTGGCTAAACTTGGGGAGCCTGACCTAAGGCAGGTAAGGGAGATCTCCTCAAGAGTGTCTACAGGCTGAGTTCTCTCCTGAGCGTCTGAGAGAACCATCGACAGGCAGCATCCCATGTCCCCGGGCATTCAACCCACCCACCTGCCCAGGTCAAAACACCTGGGAGCTGTCCATGGCTCCTCCCTCTCTTTCACCCACATCCAAGAGTCTCCAGAGTCCAGAATTCTAGCCCAACAGCCCTCGATTCTGTCTTCTCTCAACCTCCAAAGAGGGACCCTGTCACTCTCATGCGTAACACTGAAGCCCCCTTCCATGCTGTCTTACCTTCACCAGTCTGTTTTCCACAGGCTGCTAAATCATCTTTCTTAAAGTATAAGCCTGATTTTGTCGTTTGCCTGAAGAGTATCTGTCAAAGACTTTAGAGTGACTGTAGGGTAAAGCCCAAGTTCTTCTTAACAGGCCTTTTGATCTTTTTTCTTCTCTCTCTATTCTTACCTCTTATGCCTCTTTCCAGCTCTCCCACACACCTCCTCCCTGTAGTGCCCCCTCCACTGCACAAAAGCACCCCTCACTCTTACTACTGGGATTTCAACACGCATTTTTGTCTAAAACGCATTTCACACAAGTAGGCAGCCTGTCATTCAGGACTCAGCCTGAAATTATCTTTTCCTAAGAAGGCCTCCTTAAACTTCCCCTAGACCCCAGGCAGTGTGGGTGGAGCGTGCTCCTGTGGGCTCCCTCAGCACCTTGATTATTACACTGTTTGTAATTGTCTAGATCTATCTGTCTTGTGCTTCCCTTTATCAACTCCTTGGGCAAGAACGGGGAATACTCTTTGTATTTTAAATTCCCACCTTTGGAAAGAAATCATTCTATAAATATTTGTTGAATAAATAAACGAGTGCAGGAGCTACTTAAAACGAAACAAAAGAAAAACCCCGATGGTCGTTTTAAAGACTACATTTATACTCTATTAGATATCCAAAATGTCATTCAGAAAAGTGACTTGACAATTTTCTTTAAAATTCCACTATAAGGGTGCCTGGGTGGCTTAGTCAGTGAAGCATCTGACTTTGGCTCAGATCACGATCTCAGGGTTCTAGGAATGAGCCCCATGTTGGACTCCCTGCTCAGTGCGGAGCCTGCTTCTCTGTCTCCCTCTGCCTCTCCCCTCTGCTCCTGCTCACTCTCTCTCTCAAATAAATAAATAAATAAAATCTTTAAAAAGACATTCTACTATAGGGGGGTGCCTGGCTGGCTTAGTCAGTTAAGCATCCGACTCTTGGTTTCAGCTCAATTCATAATTTCAGGGTCATGAGATCAAGCCCTGTGTCAGGCTCCACGCTCAGCATGGAGTCCCCTTGAGATACTTACCCCTCTCTTCTTTCCTCCCCCTCCACCCATCCCCCCTCAACCCACCCACCACTCCCACACCCTGGCTCACACTCTCTTACTCTCTCTCAAATAAATAAAATCTTTAAAAAATAAAATTCCAGTATAGTTATTAATACCACATATTTTCTACATTTTGGATTATGGAGTAGTAACATTTTGATGATCATGATACATTTTGCCAATTACATTTTGCCATGATACAAATGCCAATACATTTTGCCAATCTTAAAAGATTTTAACAAGTAATCTTCAGAGTTGAGAGCTCTTGCTTCTTTAAATATGAACTTCAAATAACTTTTAAATGGTGTTAATTTGACACAGTGCTCTCTCTCTTTTAAATTTTTCATTTCTAGATTTCTAATGAGGTTAAATATTTTTTTCATTGTTTACAACTGTAACTTAAGTCTTGTCTTGAGTGGTATAAGAAAGATTCCAGAAGAGTATACAAGATTGATTAGAGAAGATCGGTCATGTACATAGGGAAACTGGTTAGCATCTATAAAAGCATTCCAAGGAAAAAATGGGGGTTTGATCTAGAAACCTGTCCACGGGAATGGAAAAGTGAATGATTTAAAAGATACGAGTATATATAAATCAGAATAAAAGAGAATCTAAAATACTTCAGGATATCCACATAACTAAGTAAAAACCATTCTGTATTGTATTGTAAGCTTACTGGGCTATTAGATATTTGTATCTAATTCAAGGTAAAGCTAATAAAAGGATGAAATAATTTCCTGGATGATATGACCAGAAGAAAACTTCTGGAAATGAAGTAATGCAGCCACCATGTGATACGGACTCTTTGCTCCTTTCCAGCTGACCCTACTTCCTCTGGAAAGCCAGACAACTGAGGCCAGGCTGACTGCTGAGAAGGAGGCATGCACGTGACACCTAGAGGGCTTGATATTTGCACATATGTTAAACCATTTGATTCTCCTAATAATTCTGCAATATAAATATCATTTACAGCTCCATCTTATTGATGAGAAAACAGAATTCAGAGAGGCAAAGCGGTTTGCTCTAAATTGCAGAGCCCTAAATAGCAGAGTCTGGTTTTCCCATCAGTCTGAGTCTGGAGCCTATCATCTTTCCACATGTCACATCTCTTCCTGGGGAAGAATTTTCCACCATATCCCCCCACATGTGATTGTTTCAAAGAAGCTGCAAAAAAAGAAAGACCTATATAGGGCTGAGTATTTGGGGTCCTGGAGAAAGGAAAGTCTAGGGGAGACAGAAGATATTATTATTTATACAGTCTAGTAAAATCTTATGGGTAGCCACTTTCTTTCAAACCTTTGGATAAGTCATTAGGGCTACCTTAGTTTTCTTTTTCTCTGGCACCTACATTAATACTACATCATGGTCCTTTAAATTTTTTATCAATCTAGCCAGTTAAATCAAATTGCTCTCTTAGTTACTCTTTGAAAATGACTTTTTCCAAAAGTTACCTGATGTAAAATGTATTGTTCTCGAAGTTGATGTGCTGAATTCCATGTAATCTTTCCATGTACCAACACTTTAGCTTTCTCAATCCACTTCAAAATGAATTCAAGCATTTCATTGTATTCTTCTAAATGTGATGCTGCCTGAAAAATCATTACCATTCAGAGAGCAATTGTCAACTCTGCTTCATGAGCTAGAAATCAGTCTTCTACTTCTCTTTAGATACAATAATCCTAGGGGATGATTGTTATAATATCTGTGATATCTAAAGGTAACATGAACAATCATTTCCTTGTTGAAAACCTGTCAAGGACTTCCCAGTGACTTTAGGATAAAGTCCAAGTCCTTAATATACTTGAAGAACTGTCTTCTAAAATTATTCTCTATTCTCATCTCTTAGTCATCTGTCTAGGACCTCTCTATCCCTTCTCCCATACTCCACCCTCACTGAATAAGGAGGTTTGGTACTATAATTCATTAATTGCCAAATTGTGATTTAGTTTGTCCCTGATTACAGAAAAAAATACATAATCAATTTATAAAGGTGAATCTGTAGTCAACAATTATGATAGATGTGACCTGAACCTATTATATGTATATATACATATATATCTTATGTCTTACATCTTTATATATATTATATACATCTTATGTCTTATGCCTTTAAATATATATATACATACATATATATATGTATATATATGTATATAAAATATATATGCATACATATATATATGTATATATAGGTATATAAAATATATATGCATATCACTTTAAGATATTTGAATTTACCCCATACTGATTTTGTAAAACATGTTACTGGATGAGCATTCATTTCACAAACTACTTCTCCAGTTGACAAAATATTCATTCCAAAAGTCCATTTATATGACCATGTTTGTCAATGAACTTACAATATGGTTTCATATAAAATAAAGGCAAGCTTACATGTAAATTTTAGGAACACAGGTGTGGTATGAAATGAGCTGCTCTTAAACCACCCTCATTATTATCAATATTATCTTTTGATTTATTTTCAAAGGAAAACGCAAATACTGAATTTCTGCCTTAGAAGATTTTGATGCCTGGCCCAGAAGACATACCTGAGCGAGCTTGGAGAGCCGGTCCTCAGCCTGCCTAAGGGTCTGCTGGTGAAGTTCAGTCAGTTTTCCTATCTTCTTGGCCAGCGGTTTACCCAGTTGGCCATTCTGTTCTGAGAATTTCTGTACTGCTGCATCTAGTTCCATTAACTTTAAATTACAGCCATCTAATTCTTCTCCTAGTACCTAAATGGAAATCAACACAAAAGAACAGTAGACTATAGAAAGTAAATTGCTCCAGATTTTCCAAGATCAAGGATGATATTTTAAATGATTTTTGTAAATGCCAACTATTATAAAGAATCATTCTACCCTGATCGGGTCATTTCTCTTTCTTCAGTTAGAAAGGCAGAGCAGGCAGGATGTTTTGCAATCCTGGTGTTTATTTCCTATGAGGCTGAGTGAGAAGGTTAATGTTTTCCTTCTGCCCCACCCAAAAAGGATTCATCACTTACCTCATCCGCAGAGCAGAGAACACAGATTTAACCACCGAGACCATTCTTCATTTTGGAATTTTTATACTTATATTCCCAAATCATTATTTGGTCCTTTGACACTCTTGCCTCTTACACATGTGTAAGTACTTACATTAATACACTTCCAATGTAATGGTGAGGTATGTGATGTAAGTGATCTATGCTATTATGTTTATAAAATGTCTTACTGCCTGCCTTTACTATCTGATTTTAATGAAGCTTGCTAATCAAGAAAGCTTTTTTTTTTCTTCTATATCCCCAAGATAAACTAACTCCAAAAAATAGTTAATTCATTCAGTAATGCCTCTTATGTTTCCACTTCTTCTTCCTTACCTTTTGGTCGGTTTTAGCTTGTGCTAAATTATCTGTCTTCGCTCTCAGCTTACTTAGAATAGTTGTGAGATCTTTGGCTATCTTCTGAATTTGCCGGCTGAATTCCTGGCTCATGGCCTTGCTCTGTTCAACTTCTCTTACTTTGTCCTGGATCTAAATAATAAGAATAGCAAAACCAACCGTGATTAAAATTGCATAATTGCCACTAAAAACCTCAATCTTAAGATGCTGACAAGAGACACTCGACGTGGTTAACACTACTTGGGCGCTGATGCACTTTGTCAGGCCAGCCATGTGCCGTTATTAGCTCTCATGGCTTTTCATGCAGCTTTGCCTCCCCCCACCTTTATGCCTTCACTGTTCCCTTCCGCTGCTGCTTCAGCAAAGGAACAAGCAATGCATGTACAGTGGTCTATGCATCAAATGTTTATAGAATACTCATAAATAGCAGTGTGTATGTATACAGCCGAGTTTGAATCCTAGCTTCTCCATTTACCAACTTTGGAATACAAATTCCTTTAAGCCTTTTTCTCCATAAAATGAAAAAACACTTCCGGATCACTGGAAGCATCTGGATTTGTTTCCAAGCACCTTTTTATAAGTTAGCTGTTGGTGATCTGTTAACTCTTTTTCCAACTTCCCAAGTACCTCCCTATAATATATCAAAAAAGTGTTAAGCATGGCCAATAAAAAGAAAGGTAAAAAAAGTAAAGTTAATGATTACAAGTTTCAAATAGCTTTGGTTTGATAACAGTGATATTTTTGCTTATAATAAAATGCTTAAGAGAAAACGATAAAGAAATATTTTCTTTATATAAGTGAAAAGTACTTTAGTATAGGGGAAACATGCCTTAATAATACTATTTGGGGGCGCCTGTGTGGCTCAATTGGTTGAGTGTCCAACTCTTGGTTTCAGCTCAGGTCATGATCTCAGAGTTGTGAGATGGAGCCCTGCACTGGCTCCTAGCTCAGTGGGGAGTCTGCTTGAGATTCTCACTCTCTCCCTGTGTTCCTCCTCCCTTCCCCCTGCTCACGTTTGCTCACTCTCTCACATAAATAAACTTAAAAAGAAAAAAAGAATACTTCTTTGGCCTTCATTATTTTGAGTTGAGTGCCAACATAAATGGGATGCATGAGAGTAACTCTAATATACAGAAATTTATCCAGAGAAAAAGAGAAATTAAATTTCAACTTTTTTTTAAGATCTGAACTTGCCAAGTTATCCTTCCCAGTAGACCCTCCAATGTCTAAGAAGAAAAACCAAATGGGCCAATTAAATACTTAAAATAGAAAATAACATTTTAGTTTAGGTCAATATCATGATGTAGTAGCATTGGATTTTGAAGAAATTTTTAAAACACTTTGTACTACACATTGGAGGGTCCAAAAAATGCAGTGCACTTGTATGAATTTTATAATTGCTACAATGTGATACTACTTTCCATTTCATGTAGCACTTTAGAATTAGTGGTATGTCTTCTCTTTGTCCCCCATAAACTGCTTTCAACTTAAGTATGCTTTAGCATTATGTCACCAAGGAGGTCTTAAAAAGCTATTATGATTCCTTACAGATGCTACTAAAGCTATTTTCATTATATGAAAGCATTTTTGGGACCTAAGATAGAACTCTCCCTCTGATCTCAGTACTATGACTGCTTATGTAATCCCTTTGTTTAAAAAAAGAAAAAAGATTTATTTTAAAATTTATAGACATAGATTGGATTACGTGTTACTTCCTTCTTTGGTCATTTGAAAGCTAGAGTTTATTTGAAGAGCCCTCCTCTAGCAACATTATAGGACCCACCAACGTGCATTTTGGGTAATAACTTCTTCCCTGGCTTTACCTTATTTTTTTTACTTTGATTTTCCTTCTTTTTTCCAATATCTTCACCTACTTAACTCATATTTTGCTGAACTGAAATAAGAGCTAGAAGAGTACCTGGCAGGTCCTGAGTACTCAAAAAATTTTTGTTGAATATATTAAATATAGCTTTAAAATTTTTTAAGTCATTTGTTTTAGAAAAAGGTGAAGTATATAGGTTATTTTTAATTGTATAACATTACTGTTCATATCTGTGATCATCTGATATATTTCTTGCCAACAAATAAGACCTCTAATTTAATATTGTTGTTTTATACCAATGTGTTTTATGAAGACATGATTGTGAAAATCAAGACATCTCAAACAAGAGCACTGAGCCTCTGAAAGGATGGAAGGGCGTACTTCATGCCCCTAGGTTTACCTGATCATGGATAGTTCCCAGGTCCAGTGCCACCTCAGCTAACTGAAGGGACAGTTCAGAAGGCAAGATGGAGTAAAGACCCAGGTACTTATTCTTCTGCTCTTCAGTCGTTTTCTCAATGTTCTGCCGGTGATTTGTGGCTTCTGTTAGGAGAATCTAAAAAAAAAAAAAAAAGGATCAAAATTAGAAACTTCTGGGAGGCTGATAAGGAAGTTCATTTTTATGGGTACAGAGACAAGACTATGTATTGTTCATCAATATATGAAGTGTGGATTTAGAGAAACATCTTTAAAAAAAGAAAAACTCAAGCCTTTCTTCAGTCTCTGGGGAGAAGCAGGTCCCCTTTATACAGGACAAAAGAAAGTACCTTGAAATAATACTAAAAGCCTTTTATATATTACATTTCTGAAAAATTTTAATTCAGTACTCCCTGAATATAAACAAATATATCTCATTAAAATCAGGACAACATTTTTAAATGATGGGTAAAGGGAATAAGGAGAGTTTGGTACCTGAAGTTCTTCAAGTTGAGCATCTATTTCTATTGTTGGATTCCCCAAATATTCCTTTGTTTCCTGAATCCAAGATTTCACCAAATTGATTTGAGTCTCTACAACTTCTCGCTCCTTTAGCTCCTGCTTTACCACCTTTCCATTACTCTTCACTTTGTCTTGTATGCTTCAGAAACATTAAAGGGAGAAACCAGAAGAAGATTTGAAATGAAAGGAAGTCCCTAACCTATGACATCATATTATCAAAATCAGACATGAAAAAAGTAAAGCCTCATATCTTGTTTTGTAAGTAAAGACACTTCTCAAAATTGTGAGATAATGTTCAGTAACACTTAAGCCAAGTACAGCAGAAGAACATATGTCATATGAAGTTAATGACTGATCCCTGGAAAACTGAGAGTTAACACACTCTGAAGCCACTAAATTGCAATGAATTTTCCTATCTTAAGTAACTGGAGATTGTTTGCTTATTTATTTCCTCTTTGGATATCTACTCAAATGGTTCAGAATCATCAGCATCTAAAAGTAATGTTTAATTGGAATATTTGTGGCTATTAGAGGCCAGTCTCTAAACAAAGTATAAAGCTTTGGAAATTTGGCAATTAATAATGTTCAACATCCAAATTGTAAGTTTTTATTTGAATTGACAAAGGTTTGGTGAAAAAGTTTAAATAAGTGAAGTCAGATTACCCTGAATTCATTTATAGGTAGAAGAGGTGAATACAAGCTACGGATGAGTAATACTAGTTAATACCGGATAAAATTATCTATTGACATTTTTTCTTCTGGCTCAGTAAGTGAACTGGGCTGGTTATACATCACTAAGATTAACTTTCTCTTTCCGCTAAGTTCACTATCAGTAAATAGCTATTATTTATCTGGACTTTGATATTACCCTTGCTCTGATCTCCCTGTCCTCCAATTTCACCGATGAGTTATCAAGCTTTATCAAAACGAAGTTCTCAATACTCTCACCTGTTTACCTTTCAAGCTTCATTTGTCAGGAATTGCCCTAATGCCCAACAGCTTCTTTTTTTTTTTTTTTTTTTCCAACAGCTTCTTGAAAGTGATACGATCACATCCAAGCTTTCTTTTTTATTTATTTATTTATTTGTTTATTTATTTAAAAGATTTTATTTATTTATTTGACAGAGAGAAAGAGATCACAAGTAGGCAGAGAGGCAGGCAGAGAGAGAGGGGGAAGCAGGCTCCCTGCTGAGCAGAGAACCAGATGCGAGGCTCAATCCCAGGACCCTGAGATCACGACCTGAGCCGAAGGCAGAGACTTAACCCACAGAGCCACCCAGGTGCCCCACATCCAAGCTTTCTTACACTCTACTCCCCTGTTGGCTAACCTCTCCTCCCACTCCACAGCCTAGCTCAGTCCTGCCCAGTCTTCAGCATGAGCACCCCTCCTGAAGGGAAGCCTTCCGTGATTCCTCTCCTAGGGTAGCTGCCTCTGCTGCATATGCCCTTACCGCCATGCTCTGCCGAAATGCTTCTGTAGCTGTCGGTCTCTGCTGCTTGAGTGTAAGCCTCATGAAGGTAGAGACTGAATCTGTGTGGCTCATTACTGTATTTCTAAATACTAGTAGTATGTATTTGTCAGATCAATACTTGAAGAGTTAAGAAAAATGAAAAGCAGGGATGAAGGGAACAGTTCCCCACATTTTTAAGGCGGCATGATGGGAGCCTCCCCAGACTCTAATACCACGCATATCCCTTTGGGTCATGGCCAAGGTTAGTAACGGAGGATGAAAGCAAGTGTGTGCTTACTTCAGGCACCGATCTTGCATTGCCGTGATTTCCTGGACGACGGGTGGCTCTCCTCCAGGGGACGGCGTGGCTCCATCCTGGAGCATGCTCAGTGCTTGCTGCCGCAGGAGGCCTAAGGCCAACTGCTGCTGTTCCAGCTCCAGAATGAGTGTGTCATGATGGTCAAGAAGAGTGAAGAGCTCTGCTTTGGAGGCTTTCTCTGCTGAACTGCCCGGTAATTTATCTTGCAGCTGATCAATCATTTCATTGGCTTTTGTAACCTGATGACAAATGTATATACTATGAAGCTCAAAAATAAACTGAAAAGACAGAGCAATTCCAAGAAATGCCACATTTGACATTAAGGGATTGAAGCCCGTTAAAGATGGTGGCGTAAACTCTAAACTTCAGGGACTAAACATGAACAATCTCCTTAACATGAAAGGAGAGATTTCTGGGTTTTAAGATTTAATCTCAAAATAATAGGGCAATTGCAAACTGCATAACATAGAAAAAGTTGCTTTTTCTTTTTTTAACTAAACAGATAAAAGAAAAACTCTTTCCAATATTTATGTTAACATGAATGTGTGCCTTTGAGCCATTAAGGAAGTTATGGTTTAAAACACCGAAGCCTACTTAAAAGATAAAAGGAATTAAATATAGGATTTTGGAAATGAGTTAAATTCCCACTCATTTTCATGGAAAAGAAAGTTTTTTATACTTTTTCAGGGCCAGGTAAGAAATGTTTTTTAAAAATATTTATTTAGTTATTGGAGAAAGAGCGTGTGCGAGTGGGGGGAGGAGCAGAGGGCGACGATCTCAACCAGACTCCCCACTGAGTGGGGAGTCCCACTGGGGGCTCGGTTCAGGACCCATGAGAGCATGACCTGAGCCCAAACCAAGAGTCAGGTGCTTAACTGACTGAGCCACCGAGGTGCCCTATTTTTCTTTAAGATTTATTTATTTATTTGGGGGGAGGTAAGAAGATTTCATTAAGAGCTTAGCAAATGGGCAGAGTGGGCTTGGATTCCTTTCAAAATTTAATTCCTTGGTTTTCTCGTTAAAATAATCAGACCCTGCAGAGCCTCAGTGGCTCAGTCGGTTGAGCATCTGACTCTTGATTTTGGTTCAGGTCATGATCTCAGGGTTGTGGGATTGAGCCCTCGAGTCAGGCTCTGGCCTCAGCGGGGAGTCTCTCTCTCCTTTTCCCTCTGTCCCTCCCCCTGTTCTCGTTCTCTCTCTTTCTCTCTTTCTCTAAAAATAAATAAATCTTAAAAAAATAAATCTTAAAAAAATAATCAGATCCTGCTTTGGGATTAAATTGCACATTGCATTTCATAATTTGGCTTTCATGTCACTGAAAGAGAGACTTAAAAAAGAAAGGCTTGTTGCTTTTCAGGAAGCCAATTTCAAAAAAGGAACAAAAAGTGCTTTTCAAAATACATTGTCATCAGCAAGGAAAGAGTCATGGAAATTACCTTAGTGTTAATGCTCTTCCACTCATCTACGGCATCTTCCAGTATCTTCTCCTGGTCCTGAGCCACAGCACGGAGACGCGTCCAGCGCTGCCAGACGGTAGTCATCGACCTGCTTATGGCTGCTTTGCTTGCATCATTTCCAGTTTTCTCCAGTTGTGAAGTTTTATCCTCCAGGGCCGCAACTTTCTCATGGCAAGAGTTAACTAGTGACACTAAAGACTGAGGTAGGAAGAGGATAAAAGAGGTTATGAGGAGAGACTGATTTTTCAAAAGTTCTACGGATTTCAGTAAAGCCCAAAATTACCTACGAAAGGAAATGTTCCTACATATTTTTATTTTCCTCTCGTAACTCTTACTTTTACAATTAATTTTTAATTGACTTAAGTTTGAATGTTTGAAGGAGGTAAGGTAAATTTATGTCGTTACTGAAAATTTATTTATTAAAATATTTTATTAAAAAGAAAAGTTTATTTACGACTTGAGATAACATTTCCCCAATTTCAAAGGGTAAAAAAATATAAGTGCACTGAATTTGATATTTAAGTATGTTGCATTCCACCTTATATTGCTGTGATGTATGAGTGAGACTCAGTTATTAGTATGTGAATATTATTTGAATTTATTGAGGTTATTACCAGAAAGTATTTACTGAAATTTATTAAGTGTCATATCTTATCAGACAATGAAAGTATATTTAAAACAACAACCAATAACTAACCTTGTGTTCTGACAATTTTTCTTCTGCTTCATGACTGGAAGAAGTCTTCGATAAAGAAAACTCAGACAATTTCTTTTCTGCATCATTCATCAGTTCGATAACCTCTTCCCTTGCTTTTTGATAATCCTGCCACTGAGCTGCACATCTTGAAAAAGGCAGACAAAAGCCAATAAGCAACATAAAATCACACATTTCTATGCAGAGCTCTGATGTCAATACGTCTAATGATACTTAAGAGAAAAGAATGAATTTACATCCTAATGTACATCATTGGTATATTCCTCTTTTCCATGTGAAAATTCATTTCACTGGAATAGAAAAAAAGACTAAAACAACTCTACTACCTCTGTAAGAGATCTAATTGGGCATGTGAGTCCTGTATTATCCTCTGGCTCTTCTCTTCCAGGGAAGCCATTTTCTGTGCTAGGTCCTCTTTTCCAGTTGGCTTGATGAGTGGGTCCAAGCTGGCTACCAGGCCTTGGAGCTCCTCCACATTGCTGTGGAACTGATCCTCTGTGCTAAAAAATTCCATGTGGCTTTTGAGATTTTCCTCTGTACTCTCCACGTCTAGGCCATTGCCTGCCAGTTGTAACATTTCATGAGCGTCCTCAAGCCAGTCGTTAGCTGCTTGAGATACTTGATAGTACCTTTGACATTGACTATATATTTGAGTTAAGGCAGCCTGAAAAACAGTAATTGCAAACACAATCAACTCTCAATTGCAATGTATTTACTAGAAACAGTTTAACTTTTTTCCACTTTTTTCCCAGTCTTCAGTCATGTGAATATATGTGTAAAAGTGAACTGTTAAGTTGGTGGAATTTTTTTAGGCGCAATTCACTATTATCTTTTATTTTTCCTTCTGCTATTCTTGTTACGATTTTATTATGGCAGTTAAAATAAATAAACCCGGGCAAAAATGGAATAGAAATCTTTTGGTGGTATCTTGACTACTTCTGAAGCTTTGTTCTCTCCCTTTTAAAAATAAATATATAATGCTTTGCAATATAGGAGGCTGAATATTTACCAAAGTGAAATAATGTCTCAGTTGGTTAGAAGTACACCACCAGTGAGAATGCAAACTGGTATAGCCACTATGGAAAGCAGTATGGAAGTTCCTAAAGAAATTAAAAATAGAACCACCATAGAATATAGCAATCCCACTTCTGGGTATTTATCCAAAGGATAAACGAAGTCATTATCTTGAAACGATATCTGTACTCCCATGGTTATAGCAGCATTTTTCACTAGCCAAGGTATGGAAACAACCTAAGTGTTCATCCACAGATGAATGGTTAAAGGAAATGCAGTATACAAAATAAACTCAAAATGGATTAGAGACCTAAATGTGAGACCTAAAACCATTAAAGTCCTAGAAAAAAACATAGGCAGTAATTTCTTCGACATTGGTCTTAGCAACATTTTTCTAGATATGTCTCCTCAGGCAAAGGAAACAAAAACAAAAATGAACTATTGGAACTGCACCAAAATGAAAATCTTTTGCAGAACCGAAGAAACCATCAACAAAAAGGTAACCTACTGAATGGAAGATATTCACAAATGATATATCCAATTAGGGGTTAATATCCAAAATACATAAAAAATTTATACAACCCAATACCAGAAACCCCATAAATAATCCGATTAAAATGGGCAGAGGATCTGAATAGATATTTTCCCAAAGAACACATACAGATGGCAAATAGACACATGAAAAGATGCTCAACATCACTCATCATCAGGGCAATAGAAATCAAAACCACAATGAGATATCACTTTACACCTGTCAGAATGAAGAGCATCAAAAAGACAAGAAATAAGACAACAAGTGTTGGTGAGGATACAAAGAAAAAGGAACCCTCATGCACTCTTGGTGAGAATGTAAACTGGTGCAGCCACTGTAGAAAACAGTATGGAGGTTCCTCAAGAAGTTTAAAAATAGAAATACTATATGATCCAGTAATTTTACTACTGGATATTTACCCAGAGAAAATGAAAACACTGATTCAAAAGATATAAGCACCCCTATGTTTATAGAAGCATTATTTACAATAGCCAAGGTATGGAAGCAACCCAAGTGTCCATCAAAAGATGAATGGATAAGGAAGCCGTGGTATATATACACAATGGAATACTACTCAGCCATAAAAACGAAGGAGATCTTGCCATTTGTGACAACATGGATGGAGATGGAGGTTATCATGCTAGGTGAAATAAGTAAAATACCATATGATTTCACTTACATGTAGAATATAAAAACAAAACAAACAAAGGCAGAAACAGACCCAAAAATACAGAGAATAAAGTGATGGTTGCCAGAGGAGAGGTGGGTGGGGGGGATGGGTAAATGAGTGAAGGGGTGTGGGAGGTACAAACTTGGAGTTATGGAATGAATAAGTCATGGGGTTGAAAGGTACAGCTCAGGGAATATAGTCAATGGTATTGTAATAGTGTTGTATGTTGACAAATGGTAGCTACACTTTTGGTGAGCATAGCATGACATATAGTCTCGTCAAATCACTATGTCACATACCTGAAACTAATGTAATGTGTATCAGCCATAGAACAATTAAAAAAAAAAGACACTATTGTATATATGAATATTGTTCACTCTTAATAAAGAAGTAAGTCCTGTCATTTGAGAAAACATGGATGAACCTGGAGGATATGATGCTAAGTAAAATAAGTCAGACAGAGAGAGACAAATACCACATGGTCTCACTTATATATGGAATGTAAAGAAAAAAAATGTGAAATAATAGAAACTAAGCAGACTAGTGGTTGCTAGGGGGATAGGGGGAGGTTGGTAAAATGGTACAAATTTTTAGTTTTAAGTTGAATAAAGTCTGAGGATCTAATGTGTAACGTGGTGACTATAGTTGATAACACTTTGTTGTAAAAATTGAAATTTGCTAAGACATTAGAAATTAAATGTTCTCACCAAAACAAAAAATGTGAGGTGATGGATGTATTAATTCACTCAATGGGAGAAATCCTTTCACAGTATTTACATATATCGAGCCATTACATTGTATGCTTTAAATATCTTATAATTTTGTTTGTCAGTTAACCCTCAACAAAGATGGGGGTGGGAGATGGGAAGTATAATAACACCAAACTTCTGAACTGGCATTCACCAGAGTAAATAGCAATTTCTGGAAGTGAACTAGTAGTCCATAAGTCTTGAACAGAGACTAAAACAGAAAAGCTTAAGAATGGAAAGATGACCCCATAAAGTAAAATCCATTCAAATCCAGAAGGAAAGGGAAGACGTAACTGGCCAGCAGTGACTGGACAAGACAAGCCATTACTGTGCAAGCAAATGTAGAAAGTACAGGCAAGACTGGCTCTTAATAAGGAAAGAATGTGGATGGCCCAGCAAAGAATCAGTGGTGGAAATGAGTAACGCCCCTGGCACTACAACCTTCAGTTACTGGGGCCAAGACAATCAATAAGACTATCAATCATAAGATGGCAGAAGTAGGGACACCTTAACAGATTCAAGATTTTGGTTCCAAAATCAAAAAATCAATAGAAACAAGCTAACAGGACAGATGTTTCTCCGGAATGAAAGTTCCAGGTAACTTCTGTCCTGATTCTTCACTCTAGGGTAAATACTTTATGGCTATAGGGAAATTAAAAAAAAAAAAACAAAAAAACTTTTAACAATGACCTTGAATCAACCTGCAAAGGTAAAAGTATACTAAATAGACTATAGTTTGAGAAGTCAGAACTTTAGCTAACGAAGTCTCCCAAGACTTTTCCCAAATATTAAGACTAAAAAAAGATTTATTATTTAGTGTTAACCTTAATCTCTGTGGAAAATAAAATTAAATGACAGCTAAGGTTCACCAGGGGCTACTTCTATCTCCATCAGGCCCTACACTGAGAATACAAATCTAAGGAGGAAATATTATTATCCTTCTTCCATAGAGCAGAAGCTGAGATTTAAGGGATATAAGGCATTTGCTCAAGATCAAATAACTGAGATTAAAACCCAGGTGTGCCTTACTCCAAAGCTTTAGCTGCTATGTTATCCTAAGGAAAACTCTCTTTTACTTAAATGGCTGGTTGAAATCCCATAGAATCGTGGGCTGAGGAGAGATGTGGAAAAAAAGAGCCAAAGGATAAGTAAATAAACCTCTCGGTGCTATTATATCTCTTATTTTTGAAAACACAGAACTCGCAAGCCTCAGAACAGGCTGCAATTAGGTCGTCAAACTGGAAGTTCTGTGCATGCTCTCATTTCCTCGTTCTCCCCAAGTCATGAACGAGTCTTGCTTCTGCTGTGCTGCAGGGGAGCAAGAGAAGATGAAGAAAGGACAAAGAGAAGGGGCAACCGATGAGAGACCCCACAGAAAATGTGGCTCGGCATCGGGGCAAGACAGTATCCTGTCCACAAGGCCTCCTATGGAGGCTCTTCATCTAGCGCTAATCTTAGAAATGCCACGCTTCACATGGTTTAAAAAGGGCATCACTAATTACTCATTGCTGATTAATTAATTTTAGCATTAACGTACTCATGTCCACGTGGTATTTATTATATTAGTGCTATCATGTATTATCTCTCCTAAAGGTCAGAGAGAACTGAGGTATTACTGTGTTACAACTAAGGAAAAGTTGAAATGTGGACTACATGAGATCGATACCGTGCACAAATGCAATGAAGATACTAAAGATGATTCCATGTAGTATCAAGAAAGAAATATAGGGGCGCCTGGGTGGCTCAGTCAGTTCAGGGTTCGATTCTTGATTTCCACTCAGGTCATGATCTCAGGGTCGTGAGATTGAGCCTTGCGTCAGGCTCTGCACTGGGAGTGGAATCTGCTTGAGATTCTCTCCCTCCCTCTCCCTCTGCAGCTCCCCCCTCCCCATCTTCTCTCTCTCTTTCTAAAAGAAAAAGAAAAAGAAAATTAAATGAAGCAATTCTAATCAAAAAGAAAAACTAAGGAATTTTCTCACAACTGTTTACAAATACCCAGAGCAGAAAAAAGAAAAAGAGAAGCCTTCGCATACCAACCTGTCTGGTGCGTAAAGCTTCCTGAACGTCTCCATCCAGCTCTGAGAGCTCAGCAAGAGTGTGCTGTAAATCGGCAGAAATCAGCTCCTTGGCTTTCGTGAATTTCTCCTTCTCCTTGTTACTCAGGGCATTCATTATTCTCAGGCTGGACTGTACCTCTTCCTGATGAATTTGGATCTTTCTGATCTCCTCCTGGATGTCCTGTAGGCTCAGGTCCAGGCACACCGGCCCACTTAGCTCTGCCTTCACGCTCCTCAACCAGTCCAGGGAGCGGCTCAGCTCCGTCTGGAAGTCTATACTCTGCACCATGCGGCTCTCACACTCTGTCACCGTCGCACCAATGGCAGAAGTCAACCGTTTCAACTCCTCTTGCCAGGACTGGATCTGTTTCTTGGCTTTCTCATGAGCTAAGGGATCGAGGTGTGGAACCAGATCTTCAAGATGCAGGGTCACTCGTTTTAGTACAATTCCCGAATCCTGAAGACTTCCTGCCAGGGAGTGATACATTTTGAGCTTCTCCTCTGCGGGAAGAGTCTCCTCATTCACTTTGGACTGCTCTGTTTTCACAGCCTCTAGTTGCTCTTCTAGCTGGTGGCACATCTTTTCATGCTCTTGATAAGCACTGGTGGTATCTTCCATTAAGCTAACCCTTTGCTCTGTTTGTCGCTTCAGCCTGTGGTACAAGGTAACAAGGTGCAGCATCTTGTCTGGCTGCCAAGGCTGACCTGTGCTTCTAAAACTTTCTTTCTTCTGGTTCAGTTCATCCACTGCTTCCCCGAGGCCTGCCACCTCTCCCAAAAGGGCTCTGTAACCATCCTGAAGAGACAGAGCTTCTTCAACTCTCAGGTCAGTGGGGACTTTGCTCATCTTTAAGAACTGGTCTTCAAGTTCACTCAGAGACTGGGTTGTCAACTCGATCAAGGAACCATACTCTTTCCGAGCAAGAATTGCTTCTTGGACTTTATAGAACTTGTCTTTAGCCAAGGCGACAATTACATTAAATTGCAGGGGCAGAGCATTTAGCTTTTCATTGAGGTAGGAATGATCGACTTCATTCAGCGATGGCAATATGGCCTGCCCAGTTCTCTGTAGTGTAAGCAGGAGATTCTCATATTCTGGAGATTGTTCAAGAATGTGTTGGTATTTGGCCAGTTGTGTATGAAGCTCAGGACTCTCATTCATTAGGTTGATTTCAGGAAACGTAACAATATCTGCTTGTTTTAGCCAGTGACAAGCCTTATCAAAATCTTCCTTAAAATGCTTCCTAGAAACTAAATTTTTCTCTAGTTCTTGTAGCCGATGGCTACACTTTTGTAAAACAGTGTCATAGATGCTCTGCAATTCCTGAAGCTTACCTAGTACTTCACTCTTTTCCTGCTCTGTGGCTCCTTTCATTAATTCACGACCCTGAGCCCAAAGTCCAGTGACTTCATTCTGGTAAGTCTTGAGGCTGGCTTGCGCACTCCTACATGTCTTAACTTGTTTGCTCACATCATCGGGTAATAAGCAGATGTGCTCACGGAACATTATCTTTCGCTCATGTTGCTGAATTTGGCTGGTTGCCTGGAACACCGCCATGAGGAACTGGGTTTTTTCGGACAAGGCCTTGTTTAAGTACTTTCGTCTCTGGCCCACTAAGTCGCTGAGACAATTCACATGTCTCTGTGCATCAGAGAGTGCCTTCTGGATCATCTGCCGCTCATTTAGGCCAAGATCGGCCATCACCCTGTCAGCGTCCTTTATGAGTGATTTCAGGAGCATCTGTTTGGCCTCCAGTTCACTGCAAATGGCGAGGTGATCCATGAGGAGGTGCTGAGCCATATCTGGTGGGGGGCTCTGCTTCAGGGCCTCAGCAATGTTGGGCTGTTGCTCCTCTGCCCACTCCATCAGCTCCTGAAACCTGGACCGCACCACATTTAACTCCTCCAGGTTGGTGACTGACACTTGGATTTTCCTTTTAACAAGGTCCTCGAGCTGAAACCAACGTTGTTCAAGGTGACTGGTCTGTTCTTTGACTAATTCTTTGTCATCTAAATTCAGATGTTCTATCATTTTTTGCTTTTGATCTTTCAGATCCTCAATAGCCTGCTTTTTCTCCTGCAGTGCTAGAGCTAACTTTTTCAAAGCTTCTAGATGGACAGCTGTACTCTCCGCATCAGATCTATAAATATATCGAAAGATACAAAAATAAGTTAGCTTTAGTTAATATCTATGTTTGTTCATACCATGTTAAGTTACACTTCAACATTTTCTTAAAGTGGATGTTCTTAGCTTTCGGTAGCTCAATTCATGGTTTACTAAAGAGGTTCTGTGATTATTATGGACTCATGTATTTCTGTATCAGAAGTTGAACCAAAATAAGTTGCCTTGATACTTTTCTGTGCTCTTCCTCTGGCTAATGCTCCCCTCCCATCACATTTGATATGAACTTTTAGCCTCCTCCTCTGGCTCTTATCAACTGAGCATGAACTGAATATTAACAACATCCTTAGATGATTTGTGTAAACACTAAATATTGATAAGCACTGATCTACTGCATTTTTAAAGAAATTCATAAGTTATTCACAAGCTATGTGCTCTCTTATGAGAAGAAGCTCCAATAAACAATATAGCACTAGTTTAATCTGTAAGATATAACCAATGACTTTAACAGCCACTCATTTGTATACTGAGATATTTTTTGCTTATCACTAGAAATCTTTAAAAATAAGTGTGAAATGCAAAGAATTCTCAACCCTTTGACTCTAAAACACACATGAGAAAAAGGAATCTCATAAGTCTCTTTTAATTACAAAATGATCGGTTCTGAAGTAGGAGGAACAGGGTTGGGGGGGTAGAATGATGAGTTCTGTTTAAGCCTTATTAAGTCTGAGGTGTCTGTGGGCCAACCAGATGGAGGTCCCATTATAAACCCAAAATACAGGTTTTTGCTAATATTGACTGTATTTATTCCAAAGACTAGTAGAATGTTGAGCATCAAAGAAAAGTAAACAAATCAGAAAATAGTGCACCTCCTTTCAGAAGCATGACTATTATTTAACTACATCTAGAAAATGTTTTCAGTTTTAATTTTTACAAATTAACAAATCTAGGCAGAAGAAATATAGATTTTATAAATTATAGTGATCAGAAATATAGAAAAGATTTCCATATGATGACTCAGTATATGTGGTAGAAAAGGAAATCCTTTCCAAACAACAAGCTGAGGGGTTCAATTGCTACAAAATCACAAATGACACACATTAACTGAATTTGGATTGTTCACTAATTTCTAGAATTCCACAAGTACAAGACAATTTGATTGAATTATACAGAATGTACTACTTTACAGAACTGCCAAGAAACCTATAGAGTACATAGATTCAAGAAGGATTCATTTCATGAATTGATAGATGATAGTCCTATAACTGATAATTAAACAAAACTAGAAATACTGTTGGTATATTCTTTGAGGTTATAGTGTAACAGTCTTTGGAATATCCTTTAAGGTCATAGGGGAAAATGGTGCTGTTTTCAAACATTTTCCTTCTACTCACTGGTTAAGTTAATACTGAGCAAGAAAACCCATGTCTCTGTATCCATATGACATTAGATTTCTTAATAATGTTTTATCAGTATTTATAACGATAGACAACAGATGTTTCAAATATTAGACATTTTTGATTTTTATAAAAGTTAGGAAATTTCTGGCTTAGCATTTTGGTGAGCCACTGGAGAATTGCTATTACCTGGCTAAGTTATCCCATTCTGTAGTAAATTTTTCTAAAAACACTTCAACAACATTCATACAGTCATGGTAATCTCTTGTTCGCTGAAGATCTTCTTCCCTTTGCAAGCACAGATTGTTAGACTGAAGACACAGATCTAACCACTGGTCATTTAAGTGACTTATTTCCTTGTGTTCAGGAGACTCCTGCTTCTTGGTTAACTTATTCACTCTTTCTGTAATAGCGGTTACTGATGCCTGTTTGCACTGTAGCTTCTTAACAAAATCCTGAAGGATAACAACAACAAAATAAATGACATGTAATAACCAACCCCTTCCAATAAATACAGAGACGTAGACATAGTACTTCCAAACACTTCAAGTCTCTGAAGACTGTATAATGAATGGGTCTTGAGGGACAAAGAGAAAGTCTAAAAATCAGACCTCTTTATGAACACAAATTTTCAAGTATATAAGAATCAAAGGTTAACTTGTGGTATTTTCCTTTACTTCCTATACTTTGAAAAATATAAAGAAAACTAATAAATGTGAAACAATACTACACTCATTAAGGAAAAAAAGGTAATATCTTAAAATGCAGCCTTAGTTTTCTAAAAATTTTTAAAGTTCATTTCTTTTGAGAAAAAATATCTAATTTATCTCTATTCTTTTTTTCTGCATATGTGAACCATATTCCAGTAGAAAATATAATGGCTCACTATCACGACAAAAACAAATCTTAAAGTTTGTTAAAAATCTGGTACAACAATATATTTTAAGTAATTTTCTATTACATTTAAGCTGTATATAAATATATAAATAAATTCCATTTTTATTATATTTAAAATTATATATTAATACATATTTTATATATTTATTAATTATATATTAATACATATTTATATACATATGTATATATTAATACATATTTTATAAAATATACATATTTTATATTTTATTTATATATTAATACATATAATTATATATTAATACATATTTTATATTAATACATATTAATACATATTTTATACATATTAATACATATTTTATATGTATTTATAATACATATTTTATATTTTATAGGTTAGATAGATTTAATTAATTGATATTTACAGTCCTACAGCTTTAGCAATGTTGTGATGAAAAGTTAGTAAATAATAAGGCTTCATGTTTGTTTAGTGGCAGCGTCTTCGGGCTCTCTAGGCTAAACCACAATTGCTTTGCTCAGAAACAAACTACAGAGTGAATGTCCTTCGATCCAAGCAGCTAATTGGAGCTCCAAGAAAATATCTGAATGTTTACTTTCTCATCTGTCCTTTCCTGGCACCAAATGAAGGTTGTTCTGATTCTATCTCATTCCTTAAATAGCTACAATAACGTTGAAGGACTGGCTGCCACATAGCAGTCGTTGTCTCCTTCATCTCCCCTGGAGACCCGTTAATTCCTACCTTCACTTGGGAAACCATGTTCTGTGCAATGGTGAGCTCCAGTTCTGAGTGCCTCCTCTTCATATTCTGTAGTTGCTGATCGGCATCCTGGAGGTAAATCCAAAGCTCAGCCTTCATGTGCTTGATCTCACCCCAGCCCTGAGTTAAGTTCTGTGCCTGGGCAAGCCTTTGTTCAATCTTAAGAGAACACAGAGGTAAAACTTAGCAGCAAAAGACAGAAACATTTAGGTTTAGTGAATCAGACGTGTCATCCCTCAGGCTGTCCATGAACACAGGCCAACATACCTGTACATGTGTGCACGTGTATGCACACACACACACACACACACACACACACACTGTAATAAATCCAAAATGAATTCTTTATTTGCTTGAGGAAAAGCAGATTTTCTTTTTCTATTTATATTTTCTAAAGACTTTAAATGTCGAAGACTTATGCAATGTGATTTCAATTAGTTGTGAAGCTCTAGAAGTTTTAACAATTTATTAGGTCAGAGCTGCCTTAGTGGTTTTTTATATCGGGCATTTTAGGAGACACATCTGCTAGACTGACTCATGAATTTGGTTTTGGGGTTAACTGGAAAACACTTATATTGTTCTCTAGTGTGCATTTGTTGATACTTACAAAACACCAAGTAATGAATGCTCTGGATATATTTTTAGATCAGCTTCATTGGTTTTCAAAACCATATAATTTATTTCAATAAATAATTTCTTTAAAAAGATACATGAATTATATCATCTTTCATAAGGATTTAAAGAGAGATTTGCTTTGATAATATAAAAGTTAAAAAAAACCTCTACGTTATTTTAATATCTATATTATTTATTTAATTTCTTCAATACTTTCTTCCTTTATGTCCTTTTACTATTTTGTGAATATTCAGTCAATTAAATATCAAAACCAAGTTTTTTTGTTTTTTTTAAAACCTGAATGTGTTGCCTTGACAAGTTGAAGGCAGCACTGGCCAACATGTGGCCTATATGCTGCCATCTGCTGTGGATAAGTACTGCGAACTCCTCACAACATTTTTCCACTGAGCCCAAATACAGCTTCAGAATCCTTCTCAACACCACCCTCAGGCACTGCCCATGGATTAGGAAGGTCCTAATGGATGGCACGCTCTTTGCCATCCCTAATACAAAGCAAGAATCAGGAACCATTTTTATATTAAGTATTACCTAAAGAAAAAGTTGGAAAAAAAAAAAAAGAATAAAAATGTGAGTGGGAAAATCAGAAAAGAGGAAGAGAGAATGGTAATTAAGGAGAAAAGAGGAGCTAATGATTGGCAGCCCCATGGAACTAAATGTTCCAATTCTGTGGCATTAGTATCAGTGTGCTTACTTCCTGTGACTTAATTGAAACTCAAAGATCTATTTATTATAATGGCTGTAGGACCATCACAGAAAGCATAATCCAAGGAGATATTTTCTTTCCCATCTAACATCAGGCAAGAGGATGTAATAAAACAGACAAATCCAATGTGATTGTTTAAACTTTTACCATTTGCTCTGTTTGTTGAATGTCCTTTGCTGTGGCTTTCACTGAAGAGTTTGACAAGTCACACATGGAGCAGAGGAGATCTAAGTAAGTCCTTGCCTGTTCCTGCAAAGCTCTGAAGTGTTTGACCTGGAAAAAAAAAAAAAATCCAAACTTGTCAGAGTGAAAGAGAAACATGCTATATTTAGATAGTAAATATTTGTACCATTTGTAGTATTTTGTTGACATTTCAAAAATAACCTCGCTATGCTCCATATTTCCACCCTTGTTATAAATGACACATATTAGGGACTTGCAGGAAGGCATTCAAAATACACTGGCAGGGATCGATTTGTCCAGCAGTTGCTTCTCAGTGTAATTAGTCTGTAGGGTCTAGGAAGGGGAACACCCAAGAAACTTCTATAATCTTTCCAGATTCTCTGCTCCCATTCTAGTGTATTTTCCATTTCAGAGAAAGGATCAGTAGCCTACCCTGGCCTGCTTCTTCACATGTTTTTGCATATTCTGGAGACAGAAAGGAAAAGGTCATCGTGCATTTGTAGACCTCATTAAAGTTTGGTAAAAATGCAGATGGCTAGGCTCTTTTTCTCTGCAGAAAGTTCATATAGTGCTCTTCCCTTTCCATAACCCCAAGAAAGGCTGATACGGGTGGATCTTCATACCCAGAAACACAGAGAGGTGTGTTTCTCTGAAGATGCTCTGAGTGTTTGCAAGCTCTACGGTAGATACTGGGTACAAAGCAGTACCCCAAACAAAACCCTTGTTTCCATGGGGCTTGCATTCTTATGAGAGAGACAGATAATATATAAACAAATAAACAAATATGCAATGCAATGTTTGGTAGTGATAAACACCACATAGCAAAATAAAGGAAAGTAAGTATGATGAAGAGGCACTGTTACTTTGGAAAGAATGTACCTCCAAGACCTCTCTGAGGAACAGAATTGAATTCAGGGAAGGAGTAAATCATACCATGAGGTGATTAAGAGGATAGCAGGTGCAAAGACCTGAGACTGGAGCAGAGTGACCCAATAGGAGAAAAGGTCAAAGAGGTGTAGGAGGGGCAAACCATGGAAGACCTTACAGGGGAGTGGACCATACATCTAAATTTGTTGGGTTTATGCATCTAGGCCTTTTCAACCTCAGAACGACTGATTTGAAGCCAAGTAAATCTTTGCTGGAGGGGCTGTCCCGATCACTGCAGGGTGCTCAGCAGTTTCCCTGGCTCATACTAATAGCATGCCCGCCACTCCCAGGGGCGACAAACAAAACTGTCTTCAGACACTGACCACCCTTCTTTTCTGTTTACAAATCGTGTACATTGCGGTATGACATTTGAATTTCTTCATAACTTTCAGAAGTATACTTAGAATCGTCACTTTACACATGAAACCACTGAGGCTCAGAGAAATTAAGTGACGTACCCACGGTCACCCTGAGTAGTTATTAGAGCTGACGTCTCGGTGACAGTGCCCATGCTCTTTCTATTCTACCAGGCTGACCAGCGGTATTGGGTCCCTCCTCCTAGCCCGAACATGCACTTGACTAGAGTCAAGCTCAGACCTTATGTATACTTTTATGCCTTCAGGAGCCAGCACACAATGTGGCACATAATAAGTACTCAATACAATTTCACTGAATGAACGAATCACAGTATAATAGAGACTTTCAGGAGTCTACTACCTGCTTTACGGCTTCTGCCCTGCTGAGAGGTGGATGCTGGCTTGGCTTTAGATCTGGCTGGACTGCAGAGAGCCAGGCCTGGCACTGCTGCACAGTGTCCTGTCGGCTAACGTGCTTCTGAAGTTCACGTTCCAAACTCTGGTATACCTGAGACAAAACAATCATGCTGTGGTTATGAGAGTGGTAAAAAAATAAATTCTCTGCTGATCTCTATAAAGCTCACTGGATGCCAATGAAACATGCGGACGAGTCCATTAATTTTCCCCGCAGGACTCCCCAGTACCATATACCTATCGAAGGAGTTTGCATAAGTTCCAAAATGTTGCGAAGCTCAGTGGCCATCTACAATTTATAATTTCTCAACCCACACGTTATAACATAATATCCTGATTAGGGGAAGAGAATGTGGGCAGGGTTAATGTAACTGTCTTTGAAATAAATTGTCAGACATAAATCAGAGGTTTTTCAGTCCCCACCTCCCATGGTATAATTACTGTGCTTTTCATTGAAGCTAGAAACTAAACATAAAGATAAAATACCGTATCCTAAAAAGGTAACTGATATTTCTCTAACTGAAATGCTTATGCTTTAAGAATATGGTCAAATTGGAACTAAACTATAACACAGGGAAAGGGATAGTTAGATGCCCTCATTTCATTTTAGAAGATGTGTTCCAGGATAACAATGATCCAGAATAATCCAAACATTTTCTAGTATGTTTAGTCAATTAATTAATCCTCGATCAGCCAACCAATTTCCATTTTATCCATATACATACGTGAAACTATTATGTGTCTCCTTGAAATCAAGGTGAAATATACAATGTTTTTCTGAGCAAACTATTTTATTTAAAAAAGAAGAAGAAAGAAAGAAAAAAGGAAATTAAGTTAACCTGGCTTTTTATTAAGACAAGTGAAACAATAATTGAATTCTGCTTTTGTCATCTATTAAACTCATCATCTTCATCTGATATTGGCACTATCTCTTATTTATTCTTATTCTAGCAGAAATAAAAATAAAATAAGGTGTTTTTTTCTCTTTATCATTTTTAAACACTATTTATTTATTTTTAAAGATTTTATTTATTTATTTGACAGAGAGAGAGAGATCACAAGTAGGCAGAGAGGCAGGCAGAGAGAAAGGGGGAAGCAGGCTCCCTGCGGAGCAGACAGCCCAATGCGGGTCTCGATCCCAGGACCCTGAGATCATGACCTGAGCCGAAGGCAGAGGCTTTAACCAACTGAGCCACCCAGCCGCCCCCATTTTTATACACTTTAATTATGAGGTTCCGATTATGTTCTTAGAATTTCATGTTTTTTAAAAATTTATTTTTAAGCTACGCATTTGTCTTTTGAACACTGACCAATTTTTTTTTTTAATTTGCGAAATCCTTAACGTGTAGAAAATGCTTACTACAAAGTCAGTGTTCAAAATAATCTCTGTTGGAGGAGGGCACTAAGTAGCTCACCAGAAAGCTCTATGCTGTTTTATTTCACTTCACTCCCTTTTCCCCTCTGTGTCATCATCGGCAATTATCTGTTAGATTTACTTTGTCCCTCTTTTTACTTTTTTTAAAAATTCAAATTCAATTAATTAACATATAGTATATTATTGGTTTTAGAGGTAGAGGTCAGTGATTCATCAGTCTTATGTAACACCCAGTGCTCATTACATCATGTGCCCTCCTTAATGCCCATCCCCTAGTTACCCCATCCCCCACCCATCTCCCCTGCTCTTTTTTCTCAACTTTTCAAAAGTGAATTTTTCAAGTCTGGGAAGTCAAATAGCGTCACTCAGCATTTTTTTTTTTTCCAAATCATGATGAAGACAGAAAATTCTTCCCATGCCACATGTACATCTCCAGTTCTTACTGGCTAGCCCAACAACAAAAACACAGGGACTTTTTGCAAAGCCACTTAAAAATTCTAAAATAATAAAAAACAATTCACATATTTTACCTAATTTTTGTTAGAAGCGTGATTCTTATTCATCTTAGGCTTATTTCTATAATGTTAGGAATTCCATTTTTGTGGAAGTACACCCATTACATTATAACTGAAATTTGGTACTAATTCCATCCAATTGCTATATGAATTCATAAAAATACTGAATTGGAGTAGAACCCAGGCAGCATAGAGTTAAACAGAAATTAATTATTGTGAAAATTACAGAATAAACTTACTTTGGTGTTGGAGAATAAATGGCAAATTAGAAGTACTGATAGTGTGCAAATAAAAAGCAAAGTGAAATTTCAAAAAATTTTCATACTCAGTCTATATAATAAAGGGATTGGGTAAAACTGAGTATCTGAAACTCACCACTTCATCATATCAATCAAATGTATGATAGTTCTCGTGTCCACATGGGAACTATGAAACCTATCCTCTTATTTCCTGTCTGGCCATACAACAAAACTAACCTAAAAACTGAAGATTAAAGCTATTTTCAAAAACCTCCAGATTGTACAGAATTTCTCCTTAATTCATCATCGTTCTAGAATGTTCCAGGAGTACTCACCCTCTGAGCTGTACTGCAGATAGCTGAGTAACTATCCCTTGTGCCCTGCAGATGAGCATGCACATTCTGTTTTAGTTTTGCTTGAAGGTGGTCTGCACACTGGCTGATCAAATTGTCACCTTTAATTTTAAGGTTGTTCAAACGGTCTTCAAAGCCAGCAATTTCTTCCATCATTGCCTGCAGAAATGAAAGAAAGACAGAGTTCTCGTAATGCCATTTTCAGTTTTTAAATAACCAATTTATCAAAGTTTAAAATCAATAATTTCACTATTTAATGATGTTTTTGAAAGAGTTTTGTAATTTGTCTTGGTTACCATATTAAAAAACAAAAAAATGTATGTTTTCAGGGATACTCTAATGGGAAGAGTCATTGAGTTTAATGGATTAGGTTATATAGGGGTGATGCAGTAACCATTAAGACTAGAGTGAATTCATGGCTGATCTCAGTTACAGTAACAGAGATATCTGTTCCATAGTATTATTAGCAGCAAAAAGGATGCTCATATATTTGTCAGCTCTATAAATTATAATTCTGGTATAATTTACACCTAAAATAATCTAATTACTATTTAATCTAATTTAACAATATCTAATTTATCTAATAACACAATATCCGGTTGATATAATAATCTACTACCTAATTAGTAAGTTATGTTTGTATCATACCTAACTTACACTGGATAGCATTTATACTAATAAAAGTAATATTTACCATGCACCATTTTTTAAGCACCTGGCATAGTCCAGGAACTGTATACATCCCTGATAAACGTATATTGTGACCCTCATTTTACAGATAAGGAGACTGAAGCACAGAGAGTTTATATAACATGCTCAAAGTCATACAACTAGAAAATGTCAGAGCCCCAGCCTCTGGACCCAGGGCTGTCTGACTCCAGCTTGTACACACCACTAACCCCTCATGTGATCTCTAGTGAGCACTCTCATAGACCACCTAGAGCAGGGAATCAACTTTTTAAATCAACTTTAATTTCCTAATGCTATACAATACTAATACAAGTGGCACATTCCAACACGAGATTTCTTGGGTTGACCAATACATTTAAGAGAAACTCTAGTGGTCCCCCAGCAGCCCACGGTCCACCACTTTTTGAAGTGGTGCTAGGTTAACAGTTATCATATATCCACCATATTGAAAGGAACCATTTGTCTTCGAGCTGTTACAGAACTACTACATCATGAGGTGACTGAGAGCATTTCCTCAGTGCCTAATAGAATATATTGTATAGTTACTTTTCTATTCATATTTGCTAAATAAAATTTCCTCCTCCCCATAAGGAATCCTGAAGCCTAGAGAGGTTAACTGGCTTTCCTAAGACACACTAGATAGTCACCACATCATGACTATAATTCAGTTTCCCATTAAGGTCACCAAAACTGCTCCATAAAATTGTGACCATATGACATCTGTCATCTGGCACATATAATTACTACAAATATATATTAATAAAGATAAGAACACTGTGTGTCAGTATCATACTTTGTGGCTTACAAAATGCGTTCATGTACATCATCGCCTGTGATGACCACAACAGCTGTGTGATGGGGCTCCTCTGACTATTGCTCTTTACAGAACAGCGAAAGGAGGAGACTTCAAGAGGTTACGTTCCCTTAGTTGGGAACAAGTCTGGCTAGAATCCAGCCTTTCTGATTACTATTCCTGTATCCTATCTTTGGCTACACTTTTCTAAAATAAAGATAATCTCTTCCTCTGATAAATTACTTCATAGAGATTAAATTCTGCGGGGGTAAAGAAAAAACTATTAGCTGGGACAAATGCCACAATGTGTTCAGAAGCTGAAAGCCAGGATTTAACTGTTGTTGCTTCACTGAAATAGGGAATTCAACTGTTCTCAGTTATCAGATGTTCTTGAGACTCTGACCTGATCCTTCAAGTACAGTCATTATGATCCAGAGATGGGCTCCTTCTCTCTCTCTCTCTCTCTCTCTCACACACACACACACACACACACACGGGCATAGCTGCTAAAGCCACCTTGCACTCTTCAGCTCTTCAGAGATGAGGCGTACCTTGTGGTGGGCCAGTTGCTGGGTAATTGTCTCGAGACTGCTTGTCTCCATGAGGTCAGGCGCCACCAGTCTGCCTGACATCTGCAGCAGCCACTTTTCTACTTCTTGGAGCTCACTGTTATAATCTTCGTGGTCTTTGACTTTCGCCTCGAGGCTGCAGACGTGCTCCTGTGAAGCCAGGTGCCCATTTGAAATGAATTTCAAGCCAAAAATCTACTCAGAACTGATTAATATTTTTAAAAACCCCATGCAACTCATAGGGTAGGTACAGTCACATATTTCAAAAAAGTACTAGGAATAGAAAAAACATAAAGAATCATCATAACGTTTAAAATGACCATCCAAATAAAAGGAAAAAGACTGACTCATACCAGCCCTTAATTTTCTGACAGATTAAAAAAAAAAAAAAAAAGTCAAGACCTTACTGGCAAAATAAGCACATTTTTATAATATTTCTGTTCTCTCCTTACCTTTGCTGCACCACAGAGGTCCTTGTAATCACTCTGAAGCTTATCTATTTCATCCTTTAAAGTGACGTCCTGCACGAGCTCCAGGAGAGCCTCACCTTTCTCTCTCACTGATCTTACTGAGGGCTCATGGGACAGCACCATTTGTTGAAGTGACTTGAGGTACGAAGAGAAAAAAAAACAGCCAGCTCATCTATGTGATCAAGGTGAATATATGCACACGTCCATGCCACGTGCGAGACGATCTACCTCCAACAAAGCTCTGATGCATATTTTATAAATCGATAAATATCAAACATTAGAGACTAATTTTTATGGCTAATAAAGTTTTAAAATACAGAGTAAGAGTAACACATCAAATAGCTGCCTTCTCATGTGGAGAGGGATGTATGGAAAAGAATTACCTTTGGCTAAATTTAACCTAGTTCATATTTCTGGCTTCCACCTCATTTCTTCCCCTTGGGGGAAAAAACTCAATACAAAAGGGAGTGAGGTGATGTCCTTTGATTTTGAGTTCATGAAGTTCACGGCAGCTTGAAATGGATGTGAAGTTAGAGAGACAGATTCCCGCTGCAATATTGCTGTGATAGGTTAAAAGTGCTATTTAAATATAACAAAAACTCAGTCGGGGGAGAAAAAAGGGAAAAGTAGTTGTGATCTTATGTGGCACCTTCAAAGACATACTGTTACCCTTCGCAAAAAAAAAAAAAAGAAAGAAAGAAAGAAAAATGAAGGATAGCAATAGACATATTGGCTAGAGGAGGAAAAAGCTTCCAACATTAAAAGCTCCAAGGTAAGCCATCACACTATAATTCTTAAAAAATATTGCTAATAATTTGGGTCAAATTTAGAACACAAATTATTCCACATATAAGCCTCAACGAATTCTTTCAAAGATTTGAGCAGCTGAAATATCTATCTACATAGCATATATAGCTATATCCATATCACCATTTATTCCTTCAAAAATTAATTTCTAAGATGTTTAGCTACAGTTGGTTAATTAGAATTTATTTTCTTACAAATACAGTATCTCATTTTCAATTCCCCATAGATCAGCTTATAGGCATTGGTACCAACAGATGAAGGAAAGACTCTATATGAAAGAGATAAAATGTATAGGTGTGAGATCCCTGTACCTGAATCAGACTGTCAGAAGAGATCTCCATTTATTGATACAATCTTTGAATATCAGGCAAATATGATTCCTGAATGGAAAAATAAGTCTGATGTAGCATACTTAGACGAATAAGTCTACATCACTCACCACCAGTAGAATGGACAAGTTAAGGATATTTTCTAACACCCATTAAGGGTGACACACACCAGGAATCACATTCCTCCCATTTGGTCCCTGTGTGCAGGGCCTTCCCACCCATTTGTCAGTGAGTAACAACACACTACCTTATATTTAGATAATTGAGCTTTTTTCTCATATAATTCCATTTTGGGTTCTTCAGGAGTGTGTAGGATTTCTTGATATTCTGCTATCCACTGAGTTAGTGCTTTGTATTTATCCGAGAACTCCTTTGCTAAAAGAAGCCCCTTCTCCAGAGTCATGTGCTCTTTCCGGACAGTACTGGTCAGTTCCTTCAACTGCTCCACGTGCTCCTGGATCTCTTTCCTTAATGTCTCTGCCTCACTGACCTCCAAGTATTTGAGAGCCCTCTCTCCTTTCTCTCGGGCTGATTTCAGCAAACTATGGCCTTTCTCCATGTCTTTTAGCAAACCCTGAGGAAGAGAGTGAGCAGGAAGCAAATACAGAGTTAGTATTTCTCTCCTTTTAAAGAAAAGGCTTTAAAGTTCCCATTCTTGAGTTTCCCCTTAAGACACGTTTTTTGAAGTTTTATGAAGAGGTGATCTGCCAGGAATCAGAATCTTCTTTTCTTTATTTAATATAGGTTTAACAAGTCTTGATCAATATGTCATTTCCAAATCAGAGACTTAAAAAAGAACATGATGTTCTTACCATCCTTAGTAGTATTCCTGAAGATCTGAGTAAAAACTCTTTTGTTACATGCGGTGCCATGAATTAGAGATAATTTTTTTTCTCTTAATATTTAAGTGTCAGACTGGAATTCAGATATAAGCAACCAAGTCTAAGTCATTCAGATGACACCACATCACAAATAACTGAAAGCCAGCTTTTAGCCTTACAGAGATTGTAACTTTATATTTGGAGTGAAGCATGAGCCATGGACCATCACTCATCCCAGGGCAGGGAAAAACACTCATGCTCCCAATGCCTGCACGAGGGAATGGAGCAGCAGTGTGGAAAAAAGGATGAGAGACAAGTCCAATGTTTGCACACCTACCTCCAACATCTTCATTTTTTTCCCCATCATCACTTTATCTACCCTGTCAATTTTGGTGGCTACATTCTTGAAGTTTTTATGAGTAGAGCTGTACCAATCAGAATAGGAACTTAGGGATAACTCTGATTCCTCCAAACTCTGAATCTCTTCCTCCAGGAACTTTATTTCTTCCTTTAAAAGGAAAAACAGAATTGGACAGTAAATTACAGACCTAGAGCAGTGCCTTTCTTGATAAATGTGTGTCTTCACCAGAAGTTGATGCAAGGAAGAACATTCGCTTGTGAATTTGCTGGCCTGTAGCAAGCAGCTGGCGGCCCACTCACCAGCACTTGGAGAAGAAGGGCCTGGTATCTGGAAGTCAGCTGGGTGGCCTGGGAGCCCATTCGGCTGCTCACGTGGTTCTCATCCAGCATCTCCTGAGCTCTGGCTCCCACTTCCTCAACCTCATCTTTGTATGCACTGACTTCTTCGTGCCACTTCTGAAATGACATAAACATGGCAGGAACAGGATCAATCTTAGGCATTATTGTGTTAGACAAATATATATATCTTCTTAATAGGAAATGATTTTAGTGTATGTTCAGAATATATTTATTCAGAGATACAATTTCAAAAATATACTATATATAACCTTCATGAAAAATTGTATTATGATAAAAACTGTACACTTCTTATTTGGGCACTTTTCTGTATATACTGAACATCAGTACAAGAAAAAATATAAAAATATATAAAATCATCCTAATAGGAAATGATTTCAATGTATGTTTAGAATATATTTATTTTGAGATATAATTTTGAAAATGTGTCTTATATAACCTTCATGAAAAACTGTATTATAATAACATGATAAAAACTATTCTTTACGAGTTTGAATACTTTTCTGTATATATTACACTGGTTCAAAACTTTAAAAAAAAAGAGTGGCATACATTTTTATATCTTCTGTTAGATAAATAATAAAGTAGATGAATATGGATAACAAATTCCAAGGGCCTGGGGCCCCTGGGTGGCTCAGTTAGTTAAGTGTCTTCCTTTGGCTCAAGTCATGATTCCCAGAGATCTGGGATTGAGCCCTGCATCAGGCTCCCTGCTTACTGGAGGGAGCCTCTGCCCCTCCCCCTGCTCATGTGTACACTTTCTCTCTCATATAAATAAATAAAATCTTAAAAAAAAAAAGAAATTCCAAAGGCCTAAGCATTATTTTTATCATGCCTACTGAATTTGCATAAACGTTAGGATAAAAGTAATTATCAAGTATTATTTCAATGCACCATATTAGAGCAATTTCATATCAGAACCATAAACTTAAATGATTTCAATACTACCATTCATGTATCTTTACAAAACAAGGTAATAGGGTATGGGAAGAAAATACAAAATATTTCATTAAGTTATATCTTATTAAAGACTAAGATTCTATTCAATAATTGCTGTCGAAGAATGTTCTATATAGTAATTCTTTCTTGTAGCAGAAAGAGTTTCGGCAAAATTTAAATCTTAGACAAAAAGTTACTGAATATTTTAATGAAACAAAATGCAAGGTCACTGCTGCTTTGACAAAGATCAAGAATTTACAGGAGTTGTACCTTCATCTGATGTAACTGTATCTCCTTGGCTGCCCGGCTAGACTGACGTCCTGTCCTGACGCTCACTTTGTTCTCCAGTGTTTTGAGCCACTCATCTACTTGCTGATACTTTTGTTCCATGAGCCTCAATTTGTTGACTACATTATTGAACTGAGTCCGGGTCTCAGACAGTCTCTGCTGGTAAGCCTGCCAGTCCTGCCGGAGAGACTCTAAAGCCCGGTCCTCGGTCTGGGGGATGCCCGATGGTATCACTTCCTCTCTGGTGTGCAGCACCGAATTCAACAGGGCCTGCCCCTCTGCACAGTGCACCTGTAGCTCCTGCAGAGGAAAGGGGAAAGGTATGGCTGTCACACCGCATTCATATTTTATACCTGCGCAAGTTATCACGTCTCACCCAGGTCAACCATGCCAGCTTGAGCTCCACCTTAGAAAAGAATTATTGTATTCTGTCTTATACAAAAAAACAGGTATCTAACACTGAACATTGTTTCTCAAGTAAGAGGAAAGACTCAGAAACATTTCCAGTAAAATAATCGTAATGCACACATACACAAATGTACACACACGTACACCCCATATTAGAAACAGTTTCTGAAATCTGACTTTTCAGCTTACAGGCAAAAACATCTGTGATTAAAGGGGTTTGTTTAAAAGAATAACCTAGGCTTGTTATGGCTCATAAACTACTCAGAGAGTCCCAGGCTTCTTGTTTTGACATTGAATGGGATCAGTGCTATGCTTGTGGCTGAAAAAGGAACCATGGACCTTTGTTTTTGCTAAGAGGGAGCCTTTGCCGAAGCTGTTCTAGCGGATGTGATGGTCAAGAAAAGTTGGCCCTGGAGAGGACAAGGCATACAAACCTGGGAAGCTGATCATCACACCTGCCCACTAGGGGCTCCCAGATGCAAATACCTTATTCTTCCACCAAAGCATAAGCCCCAAAGATTTACCCTGCGTATGTGGTAAGAATCAAGTCTTGAAGAACATCAGCTGTTTTTATAGAAAGGAGAACTATTATATCCTCAAGGATACTGGCAAAAGAATGTTATATAGTTGTTTTTCTAATGTCTAAAGAATCCATAGTGTTACTCCATCTGATCATCTAAAGTTGAAAGGAACCAAGTCAAGTCTCACCAAAAATGTTAAAAGCACCAATATATTTAGTTAAAATATGGTATTATTTTTAAAATCTTCAATATCAGTTTAAGCCATTTGAAATTGCTGATATCTGACAATTTCTTTAACCTACGAAAATAGTGATCTCTTATGGTTCAAACTAATGGATGTGTTTTTCCTCAGCTATGATGCCACTCCAAGAATGTTGTAATGTGAATGTTTTATAAATGGAAAAGAACAAGATATGTGGTAAAATATGAACCAAAATGTCCACAAACAGAAATTTTGTTCCAATATTCTTAGTTTTTTTTTTAAAGTTAAGTTTATACAGTATTTTCTCTTAATTCAGGATTGGCAAACTTTTTTTTTATACAAAACACAATAGGAAACATTTTAGGCTTCGAGGGCCATACACTCTCCGCTGAAACTATTTAAAACTCTGCCATTTCAGCACAAAAGTACACAGAGATGATATATAAGTGAATGGGTATGGCTGTGACTCAATAAAACTTTGTTGAAAATGTAAGCGTTGTGGCCATTGGCTGTAGTTTACTGGTCCTCACCCTAATTTATTAATCTTCCCAATATATCACTCTTTCCATATTTTATAACAGTTTTCTCTATTATATAAATCATCACTATATTAGGTAAATTCTTATATATCCCATGCTTCAAGTATTTATTCTGAAGGGAAAAATATGGCTCAATATTTTTATAATGTATATGTTCTATGACCCAGATTAGGCCTTCAGTTTACACAAAATAATTTGTGAATGTGCTCCACATAGCTGGCCGATCGCCAGACCACTAGGCATGCTGCAGGACCTCAGGAGGCTGAAGATGCTCTGCTGGCTGGGTGGAACATCATGATTCTCCACCACCTTTTTCCACCACTGCATCTTCCCTCCTTTTTAAGATTTGTGGTGACTCAAAATAAGACAATGCAAGAACTAATGCATGGCGAAATGAGAGGTGGGTATCAGTTTGGGCCACACTACTACTGACTGAAGGGAAATATTTTCTTCTGACCAGAACAATAGAAAAATCTGCTAGTGACGAGTAACTTAGTGGCTCAGCTCCCACACAGAAGGCTTGAGAGCTTGGTATCCACTTGCCAAGATTTTGAAGTGAAGTGCTGAGAGGGGTTATTTAGCAAAAACAAAGCTGACTCTAGTAAAATAAATTGCAACTACACATGGCAGACTGGAGTACCTATTATTTTGAAACAGAATGGACTGGATCCTTATTTAAGCTAATGAAATTAGGACCCTTTTAACTTCCACTTCATTTATATTTCATGAATGGAGCATCATTTAAATTAGATTTTTCTCCCATCTCATTAATCCTTCCTCATGACAACTCTGTGGAGGACACTGAATGAGAGAGGTTCTCTCTTGCTCAAAGTCATTCGGTGTCTGGTCCCACCAAGGATTAGAGTCCAAACTTCCTAATCCCAAACTTGTGCTCCTGCCATTATACATTCCCTAATGGCCACAATTCTAAAATAGCCAGAAATTCTATATGCTGGTTGTAACCATTCCAGTCCTTGGTGTTTCTGCTTTGTGCAAGCTGTAAGTACACGCTGCTCAATCCCAAACCAATTCTAATCAGGGCTGATACTCTGTCAGTAAATTCCAATGCACAGCTGGTGACATGGAGTTGTCTCATTGGCCTTTCTCCATCCTCTACTGTGTGTGCCTGGTGGTCTCTTCTAAGGGCACCTCCTAACCCCTCCCTATCTCTCTAGGTAAGATAGAGGGGCTCTCTTAGATGTTCCCATAAGATCCCTTGAACTAATCTATTCCTTATCACATTAATCATAATGATCTGCCTACAGATCTGCATTTCTCACTAAATGGCGAGCTCCTTGAAGGCAGGAATATATTTTCATCATCTTTACTTGTAGTAGCTAAACAAGTCTCTGCACAACATTAGGTCTTCAATAAATGCAGAATGGGTAAATAAGTGAAAGGGTTAGGACCACTTTACCCATTAGGTATGCCATCTTGCCCTGCATGCCAGCACTTTTTCTAGCTCTTCTAATTCCTTCTTCAGCAGTGTGGGAGCTTTTGGTTGAAACTAGATGGTGCCATCAGTTTGACTTTGAGGAATGTCATGTTCCATTGACTCCTGATGCTAAGTTCCACTTCCAATTCATCCTTTAGGGAGTAACAGGCAGGTGGGCCAGTCGAAACCATAAATTAGACCATTAGCCATTGCTGTCAGAGGCCGCCTTAATAGCTGAACAAATTCCTCAAGTCCCAGTCCTGCTCTGTCTAAATTGCCTACCAAAGATCTCAACTATTAAGATAGTTAATAACTATCTTATCTATCAACTATTAAGATAGTTAATAATTCGCATAATACTGCGAATCAGGATCTCCCTTAATAACTATCAGCTCTTTACACAATTCAAGGTTATATTAACTTCCCATTGCTTAAAATAACAATTGCATGTTCAGAATGAAAATTTCTTTAAGATGAAGTAGACTTTACCTGAAGATCCCGCAATGTTGTCTCATGAGTGTGAGCGTCACCTTCAAGGACTGAATGTCGGTCAAGCTTTTCTTGTTCTTGCCCCAGCCAAACTTCAAATGCTTTTAGGTCTCTCTGATACTCTTGGTGCAGGCGAACTAGTTTTTCAGACTTGGTTACTGCTTCCTATTATCAGCATTTAAGATGATTAAGATAGGAAAACATTACATTATACAGTGTTGATATACTGTAAGAACATACTTTTGGGATTTTAGGAAAACATGATTATCAAATCAGTGGCGTATGATTTCCTAGAAGAATAAAGCTTCAAGATTTACGTAAAAAATATAAAAACATAGTATCAGGATGAAAAGGGGCCTTGACGATTATTTTGTTGAATTAACTACCTGATCTCTGAATTCCTTATGAAATGTAACAGGGATATGCCAAAAAATGTATTAACTTTACGTGTCATAAGAAAACACTTTTGCTAATGAAGAAAACTGAAATTCTCATATTGTGCTGTAAGTGAGGACTGGGACTCACTGTGGATTTAATTTTCCATGTACTTTGTCTAATAAAGCAGGATGTACTTTGAAAGTTATTTTTGGTTTCTTTGTGAGGCCTAAACGAAGAATTATAAATATTATTTGTGATTATTTACTGCTTTAGAAAACTCTTATCACCAGACATATTAAAACATTTATGAGTCTTCATTATGAAGCTGTTCAATTTTCTTTTCTTATATTGGTTAATTTCCGGGAATTTTTACTGAGAATTATTTTCCTTTAGTAACTTTCATGTACTAACAATATTTGAAGGTTTTTGTTTGGTTTTGCCACTGCTGAAAGTATTAAAATTCATTTGTTCTTCTGTGCTTTCACAAATCATCATTGCTTAAAATAAATTGGTCTTAGCATGGGTCTAACCCCTCCTATTTCAGTGAGTCTGCAGGGAACATGGTTAGCCATACCTTGGCTCGCTCTTTGATTGCTCTGTATCGCTCCTGAAGATCCTGGAATTCTAACTGGGTGACATAGTGTTCTGTCATGCCAGCCCCTTTGAGTTCAATGGTCTCCAGCAAGCTGCTGTAACTCAGCACTTCTTCACTTAGTAACTAGAGAACATTTAAAAGAAATACCATCATATCAGTAATACTGCTAAAATTAAGATATTTTAACTGTTTAGTTGACAAGTGATCTTAGGTTATCTATCTATAGATAAGTAGATAGATAGACTCATCCATCTATACATATATATAAAATGTGTGTGTGTGTGTGCGTGCACACGCACATATTTGATATCTGGCTCAGAACTTTGTCTGAGATACTGATTCCAAATAACTTTGGTATCTCAAACTTAATTTGTCCAAAAATGGGCTCCCGATCTCCATTCCACTCCCATTCCTCCCCAGGCCCACCAAACCCAAATCCCCTTCTCCTCCAGTCTTTCTTCAAGCAGTAAATGCCACCACATGCCACCCCAATGGCCATCTTAGAACACTGGAAGTCACCCTTTCTCCCTGCTCCCTGTCATTCTAGCCACAATGAAATCGTATTAGTTCTCACTGTATCCTGACATTTGTCCTCATGTGTCCTGTAAACGCTCTAGCCCACGCTGCTACTGTCTCTTACTGGACTTCTGCAATATTCTGCGAGGCAGACTCCCTGCTACCCATTCTCGCTCTGTTCCTTTTCCCCACTGCACCCAGCAGCCCGAGTGATAAAAGATGTTAAGACTATAAATGGAATCCTGTCACTCCCCAGCTCAAAGCACCGACTGTCTTCTCAGTGCCGTCAGGATCAAGGGGGAAATCCTCTGGCTAGCCCATGTGGTGTTGCATGGCCAGGGTCCTGCTCCTCAGCCTGGCGATGCATGGCCAGGGTCCTGCTCCTCGGCCAGCTCACCTGTTTATTCTCTGTTCCGGCAACACGTGGCCTTTCTTTTAGGTCCCTTCTTGAGACAGACTCTCTCCCTCCTCAGGGCCTGAGGACATGCTGATTATTCCATCAGGACTGCTCTTTTCCCACCTCCTCCCCAGACTAATTTCTCTGCATGACAGTCCTTTTGGCATGGTCTACAAGTCTGCTGTTTCAGAGAGGACTTTTCTGTCCCTCCCTCGACCCCAATCAATCTGCATTAGCTCTGTGCACATTCCTCTTTCACAGCCTTCTTTCTTCACAGCACTTATCCCCAGTTATCATTCTTGATTTGTTCATGCACTCGGAAGAATGTTTATGTCCCCACCAGAATACAGTCCTCTGTATTACCTAGAATTGAGCATGATGCCTGCATGTAGCAAGATCTCGATCAGTATTTATTGAATAGATGAATAATTTAATTAATTAGGCAATAAATCATTATCACAACATTACAAGGTAGATAATTATGATTAGATTAATTTTCAGATACGTAAATGAGACCCTACAACGTTAAGTGATTTGGCATAGGTCCCATAAGGCAATTTAGTCATTCAAATAACTTTTATTCATCATTTTCTCTGTGTCAGAGAGCCCAATGGTAGGGTATAAAAAAAAATTAAGCACCTTTATCTGCTAAGGGAGAGAGAGATGTAAGCATATACTCTATATAATCGATAAAGAGATATGAACAGACAACAGAAGAACTAAGTAAGCTTAGGGTGGTGGTGGTATCATAGCAAAAAGACCTCTGCCAATTCAGAAAGGTGAGTGGAAGGTTGCTGGCTGCAGAAGTAGAGCTAGATCATTACTGCAGAGGTATGGACTCTGTTCCATCTAAAGTGGCATTTTCAGGAAATAGTGAGAAATACAGTAAGGCTGAAGAATGGGTGGAAGGAGGATGGGAGAGTGAAGGGAATGAGGGTGACAAAGGAGACTGTTAAAATTCTTACAAACTAGATGAGGAAGACTGGTCGGATACCACAGACAATCCCTGAGGCAGGAAAGTGAGACATTCACCTTTATATGGAGATAACAGTAGATGGAGACAAGAGACAAATGAGCAGGTAGGAGTCTGTTGCAAATTAGGAAAAGAAGGATGGATTATAGTCAGTAGACATTTCTGAGATAAAATCAGCTGGACCTGATGCCTAATTTGAAGTGGGGATGAGAAAGAAGGAGCTGGGGATAATGAAATGTCTAATTAGGATATTCAGCATGGGGTGACACAAATGAACTGAGATTGAGAATATCAGAATTTGAAGGAATTGGGGGTAGAAGTAATAAGTACTGCTTAGGGTGTGATGAAGCTGAGGTAGAACAGGTCATCCAAAAAATACATGCAGGAGTAAGGATATAAATCAAAGGTCTCCAAAATTTTATGTTTGATCACTACTCTCAACAAAAGGATTCAATAACATATCCCCAATATCTATCTATCTATCTATCTATCTATCTTTTTTCTTTCTATCAATCTACCTATCATCTACCTATTTAAAAAAAATATATGTAGCACTATACTAACATAAGCATTATGAAAATGTACAAAAGTAAAGTACAAAAGATATGATAAAAATAAAGCATTTTTACTTCCTAATTTACTTCCATAATACTTCCTAAGGTAAAGATACTGAAAGCTATTACAAGTTGCCAAATTTTAAATATATCATAGAACATCTATGGAGTTTTCCCGGAAGAGAAGATTTTTGATCACTAATAAAATAGTCACAAACAAAAGTCTGGTTTAAGAAGCCATTAGAAATTATAGTAAAAGCCCCAAATACAGTTTACCGACGTGTACAGCCCTAGCATCCAGTCAGGCATTCTGAAGAAGTCTGCCAGAGGACAAATGGAATCCGAAATCCAGCTCCCACCTTGGCTTTCCCCAGAGCAGTGGTTTTCTCCCGTAGCTCTGCGTACTGCCTTTCAGATTCACTGAGGCTGGCTTCCACACTGTCCATCCAACTGGAAAACTGTCGAACATCATCCTGATAACTTGTCCACTTTGAAAGAGCTCCTTCGAGTTGACTGAAAGGTATGCAAAAGGGCAATAATCTACATTGAGAAGCCATATAAGTCCAGTCTGTCCAATCTCTATCATGCATCCGCTCTGTCCACTGCGCCAGCAGGGAGCCCACAAATGAGGACAGGGGCCGGGCAGGAGGGGCAGAATGGCCAGGGCCTATCAAATCTGAGTCTGGGTCCCTGGCAAGCATAACCCCAGGGAGCAAGGGACAGTGAAGTCCAGGCTGACAGGTGGAATAGTGGGACTGGACATAATACTTAGAATCAATACGCAGGTCACCCAAGACCCTGGGAGAGGCTTGAGGGCAAAAATGGGAGAGATCCACTGTCTGAGGCTTTTCTGGAGCCAAGACCCTATGGAGGAATAGAATCAACACTTAACTCCAACGAGTTGAGCAGGACATCCAGAGGAGAGCAAAAAAGAATAAATAAAAGAAGGAAGGAAGAACCAAGCAAGAGCAAGCACAGTAACTATCTTGCATAAGATTTAAAAATCAGAAAATCACAGTGGAAAAATAGGGTAACATTTTCTGAACTGGACTAACCTCATTACTTCTCTTCCAGATAAATTACACACTCCTTCTCTCAATATGAATGTTATGTTTTCGACTCCATTAATCACGCGTGTTTAATTTCACTCCCAGACTTTGGGCTGTTTTGTAGCAGACGCCCTGTGCCCCACCCACATTCACCCTCCAAGCACACCCCTGCAGCACACTGCCAGCTGCCAGCCCTGCACCCTCCTGGCCTGAGGGCATTCTCTGCTCCCTGGTGCCCGCTCAGCTTGAGTACAGTGTAGGTGAGAAGTTCCAGGGATGGCTGCCCTCCCTGGGAGCAGCCCTCCACTGCCCTCCTGACTCGGGAGTTTGTTTACAAACATTCTAGTTCTCTAGTCCTCATTGGGTAACTCTGAGACATGTGTTCTTCGCTGGCTCCCAGCACTGCTCAGCCGGATTAAGTTCCAACTATCTGCTGGGTAACCTGGTTCAGAACATTCCCTTGATCAGCTGCCCTTCCTTCCTCATCTCTCTCCCCCAGCCCCTACCGGTATTTTCCTGGGGTTACCTCCCAAGTAAACTACTTGGTCTAAATAATATATCTTTAAGTGACGGAACCTTTATCTTTTGACTTTTTAAGTATTGAACACTAACAAAAAGAAATATGGAATTATATTAAAACATAGGCATAGTATGGCAAGCCAATCTAAATGCAAGATTGTACCTGTAAGTTTCTTTTGTTCTAATAAAAAAAAAAAAAAAAGAAGAGAAAGGAAGGAAGGAGGGGAGAAAGGGAAGGAAAGAAAAGAAAGAAGGGAAGAAAACTCCAGGAACAGTCTTTTACTTTGCTCTTATATTGATCTTTTAGTAAGGGCTTGGCAGGAGTTGGCTTTAGTTTCACTTACCTTTTACAGCGAATTGCTGCAGACAAAAGGGAAGCCCACATATCCTTCACACTCTGCAGGTGCTGCTGGATAGCAGGAATGCCTTCTGGAGAGGTATTCTGCAGGACAGACTCCCCTCTGGTCACTATCATTTTCATCTGGATCTCTTTTTCCTGTTTCACTGATAATAGAGCCTATAAGAGCAAATACAGAAGTCCTTTGTCATTTGCATGTTTAGCATATCTGGCTTTAAATGGTTCCAAGCTCCTGAAGATAGCAGAATGATATGCGACTGCACTGAGCCACGAATCTCTCAGGCTGACTGGGTGGCAGTGGGAGAGTCACTTGCTGGTGAGCGTCAGTTACCAATCCCCAGTCACCTGCCGGTCTCCTAGTGGTCTTGGCTTTTTAGATCTCGATTCTTCTCTGAATAATCCCTTCTTTCCACTGAAATTTTAATTTACCAGTTTTCTTTTTGCTTTGTTTTATTTTTTTGTCTGCTCAACAATCTTTTTTTTACTAGTTTCAGGGGTAGAATTTAGCAGTTCCTCAGTTGCAGACAACACCCTGTGCTCACCACAGCCACTGGGGTTTGATAAGAGAAAAACCGACTACAATAGAATTCATGTATTTTCAAAGGTCACAGTATGAAGAGCTTCATAATATTAAGGTCTCTAGCACAATGAGCCTAAAGAAATAGATCAATTGATATTATATATTAATGTGGAAATTTCAAGGTCTTCACAGGCACTCTTCTTTTTCTATAGAAGAAGTTTGAATTCAAAGTTATAAAGCTGGCGTTACCACTTAAAGGCAAAGTTCATCCCCCTCCCTACTTACTGCCAACCTCTAGATGCTGCCAACCTCTAGAGTCAGTGTCAGCCTCACATTGCCATCACTTTGTGCTGCGGCAAGAAGGAACTGCTAGCAATTTCTCCTGCACCGTACTGTTTTGTTTCCTTTGGCTTTTGCTTCTGCTGGTACCATTCTCAAATCTCAGTTTGGGTGTGAGGCTTTCTGAGAAAGCTCTTCGAATCCTGACCAAGTCCCTCCCACGCGTCCCACTCTTCCTCCCATTTATCTACAGCACTGTGAGCACACCCCTCTCTGCTATTACTGTGTTCTCTGGGTCAGCCTCCAGCCCTGGACAACGAAATCCTGGAGAACAATGACCACATTTCCTTCATTTTTGAATCCTTGAGATCAAGACAGAGGGCCAATTTCCTATAAGATGCCCAGCATACGAATGTCAGGTGAACGGCTGCAGAATAGTTGGTTTTAACACAAATGTGAAATAGAACTAATATGCTGGGATGGGAGAAGAACTGACCAAAGGATACGGGCAGACAAGGGAGTGTCACCAAGATGGGAAATGTCTCGCTCTAAAAATAGTTTCATCGAAATATTTTCTAAGAATAAATGTGTCTATGATGTAATCTGAAACTCACCTCCTAACTATATCAAACAAGTAACCACACTGGGTTGCAATTTGAGTTCAATTTTTGTTAAGCATTTATGAGTGGACATGTCTGGGGTCAGATGACTCAGGGATGCTCTGCAAACAGGGTCGCACCCACAGAGCAGTCTCAGAGTTGTTGTGGAAAGAGTGTGACATAATCACAGGAGACAGAGCCTTGAGACATTGTGAGAAAAACAACTTCTGGAAATTAGAGACATTTCTCTGTAAAATGCACACCTCCAGCTTGAGCATCCTGCTGTCCAGCACACTTTTGTCGGATGTTGGGTGACAGTAGGAGTCCAGCATGTGAACTGCATCGGTCAGCCAGTCTTGCAGCTCCTTAATCCCGAGGGAGAACTGACTGTGTTCTGCGACAATTCTATCCAATCTGGACACTTTCTCCTGGAAATGACAGAAATCGTTTTCCAGCTGTGCGTGCCCACTCCACTGCCTACAGATGCTCCAGTTGTAAGGCTAACCATTGGTTTCAAACAACAGCCATCAGGCATAGGTTCCTGAGCTGCACAAATACGATGCAAGTCTACACTGATCAGAGTGTACTGTGGGAAGTACCTTTGGAATAACTGGGTCAAAAGCAGAACAATTACGACGACAATTTACTGCCCCCCACTTTAGCCACTACTCTTTTTTATGACAATTGTGATATTTTTTCGGAATCAGCAAAGTTTCTTCCTAATGCCTCATGTGGAAGATGAATCAGAGTAGTTTCTACCTTTCCCATACCACATTTGGCTCAACTGATGCCACGTACCCATATGACCTACCTTGTAGCCAGTTCTAAAAGACAACTATCTGAGATTTTGTAATAGCCCTAAATTTTAAAAATTGGGAACATAAATATGATTTTATTTATTAGTTAAAAGTTATATCTGACTCTAGTGAAGATTTTATGACTATGTTTACAGCTCTTAAAGTATTCAAATATCTACTGATTTTTGACATCTACATAAATACAAAAGAATAGAAAGATGTCCTTAATTCTAATTTCAGATATATGCCAGTTTTTCTGAAGACAAAAAAGAAGTAACTTGTTCGTAGAAAAAAATGGGTGTAAAACATAGACTATTTACTGCATGACCTATACTAGTATAACTATATCAGCGATGCTTTATTGAGGACCCAAATCAGCAGACCAGAAGTAAGTCCCACCAAAATAGGTGAAACCGTGTTACAGCAGGTTCCCTGCTTTCTAAGATCCGATATGCTGAAGAGAAATACAGGGAACAAATATTAAAAGCCACATAAAGCTCAAGGTTGACCTGCCCATGAAGTTCAAGATGAGCCTGCCTTATACCTGCTGAATGTGCTAAATTAGCTCATAGGGGTATCCCATTTACTTTTTCCTAAGCTGTTAGAAAAGATATTTCATCGGTGATATGAATCATCGCTGATTTTGAGCTCTACTCTAGAATCCAAAATGAAACTCTCAATCGACACATCCTTGACAGCTATGATTTAAAAAATTATCACAAACTCATTATATTCAATCCACTAAAATTTAAACTGCTTTTAATTCACGTTTTTGTAAAATCATTTACTCTGAGATTGTTTAGACCCCAAACTCTGAATTTTGCCTTAGGTTTACGCTTTGAGTCTTCAAGATATAAGCCTTGGGGAACACACCATTTCAGTACTGAAGAAAATATTTCCAATAACAGAGATTGGAAGTCTCTTCAGTCTTTGAAACCCCCCTTGCTTCTTCTCAGACAACCACACTAAAGTGACACAGCACAAATGCATGACTCAGACTGGAAGGTTGGGAAGGACACTTACACGCCTTATTGCTGACCCTGCGCACACCCTTGCACAACCCTACCGAGACTCCAGATCTGTGGCCTCGGTAACACACACACACACACACGCACGCACGCACGCATGCAGCACATGGCGGGTGTTACCTTCGTTAAATTGCTTAGAGCTAGATACTGAGAAGACAGCTGCGACACTCTGTGCATAAAGCTCTTGCTGGCAGCTTGTCCTTCCCACAGCTGCTGAGCTTTCTCTCTTAGCCTGTTGAGCTGAGGCTCGTAGCAGGTTATTTCCTCAAGGACAGACTGAAAAGCACAAGCAAGTTACTATTAAGAGGCTGGGGAAAAGCACATCGCGGACGAAGCTTTGGCCCAAAGAACACAGAAATAAACACGGCAAGCAATGGGTGTGTCCTGAAGGCTCTGTTATTTCCAGGCTATACACAGTTTAGACTATAGGACGGAAACAGATAGCACCTCAAAAGAAAGCCAGAAAACATACAATCTGTCAGAAATCGGGATGGGGTATGCTCCATCTCCAGACAGCATGACCTGACCCCAGGGTCCTCCTGAATGCAAGGTGGCAAAGATGGGGGTAAAGACGTGGCCAGAAGGGCGGAGGGTCTCATTACCTGGAGCTTCTGCTGTTCCCTCCTCTTTGCGGGAAGGTCATACAGGCGATTGCTGCTTTCCTGCACCAACTTCTCAGTTTTACTCAGCCAGTCCTGGACAGGCTCAGCACTTACTTCAAAGTCTTTCATTTGGATCTTTAGATTCTACGAGGTTTTAGATCATGTTAGGGATAAAAAAAAAATTTAACAGCAAGTCCAAAGTCCTTCACTTGGTATTGAAAACCCAGCATAGTCTGGCCCCCTTGCCCTTCTCCCCTCTTTTCTTGTTCGCAATGTATAGAACATTTTATCTTTCACCCTAGCCCCTGTATAATTTTTGAACATCCTTTTAGGCACACGTTTTTCAAAAAGGAGTTTTTGCCTCCTTATCCAGCCCACACTAGAATTCATACCCACTCCTTAACTTCTGTCACATTTATTGTTTATACCAGTCAGTATGTACTTTATCACAGACTGGGCTGGATTGTGAGTTTTCATCTCATGCAGGCATGCCTTGTCTCCACAACTAGCTTACAAGCTCCATGAGGGGAGGGCCTGGGACACACCACTGTAGAAATGTAAATAAATATTAACATTTTGTCAATTTTGATTAATGATGGGACAAGAAATAGCATATGGTTTATATGCTTATTAGGATTTAATAAATAATTTGTTTATTCTAATTTATAAAGATACAAAAAAAAACCAAATAGTGTTCTCTGTTTGTTACATAAGAAGCTGTGACCACTTTCATGATACTTTGTAGGTATTAATAGCTGTGAAATGTATCTGATAAGGTTTTATATGGTGCCATTTAACTTTAGCAAAGGTGTCTATATCCACTATTACTTATAAAAATGCTAGACCGAAGTGAATTTGAAATTTATGTTACCATGTGAACAGACTAAAGGCTTTTAAACTCAGATTCAAACTTAAATTTAAATCAGAGCTTTAGGTAGTATTGTCAACGAGATAAACCATAAAGGTTAGCCGAAAAGCTAAGTGGCAAGGGCTGCAGGAGCCTTTGGGAGAACGGCTCACGGTTCCGTCGGTATCTGATCCAGACTGTCTACAATGTGGGAGAGTCACACCTGCCATGGTCACCTCTTAGGGACACAGGTAGCTATAGGAATGCTTTGGAAAACTTAAAGTGCTTCACAAATATAGGACACTACGATAATTCCTAGAGCATTCTACTAAAATTTAAGCTTCATGAGGGCAGGGGTTCTCTTCTGTTTTATTATCTGCTATTATCTCCAGAGCTTAGAATAGTCCTTGGCAGATGGAAGATGCTCAATAAATATTTGTTGAATAATCAAGTAAATTCATAAATTCAAGGTGTTTCCATCATTCTGCTAGTGGAGTCTCATGGGGCCCCTCAGGACAAACTGGAGACCATTATAAGGAATTCGGTTCTACAAAGAAACGGAGCTAAGAAGCAGAGCATTAGAGATCCAAGGCAAGATAGTGGGGTTCCTTAGGTAAGGAGTGAAGTCAAAGGGTGTGAGCAGGGGGCCTGGGGAACGGAAATAAGAGCCTGATACTAAGTCAGACAACTAACATTTCTCATACACTTCCCGTCTACAGGGCTGTAGAGACCTCCTACTAAATGTTCATTCTGCACGTGTTTCCAATTATTTCTCCCAAGGTTTCAATGACCACCTACAAACTCTTAAAACCCCACATTTACAGAACTGTATTTATGCAGCACTTTAAGTCAGAGTGCCTGGGTTTGAACCCGTCTCCATCACTTACTAGCAGTGAGAACTTGGCGGATTATTTAATCACCTTTTGCCTTAGTTTCCTCAATCTCGACACAGAAATAAGAGAGTCTGTACCTCAGAGAACGGTTATGAGGATTACGTGCACCGATACACATTCAGTGCTTACGCTGGTGCTACTCTGCTCAATGTTCACTGTCTCGGCTGTTGGACTTGTACTCACAGTCGCTGCTACTTTCCTGGCATTACCTGCTGAATATTTCAGGCCCATCTAACTGAACATGCATTATATTGAATTAATTTTTGCAATCCCCTCCAAAACTACTTTTTCTACCCTATTCATGTCTCGGATAACAGCATCACCATTCATGCCATCTGCCAAACTAGAAACTCGATCCAAACTTAGCTTTTCCCTCTTCCCCATGCCCCTCATTGAATTAGCTACCAAATCCTGCTGTGTCTTACCTTAGGGATAAATTCTCTCTCCATTACCATTTCCTTAATTCAGGCCCTCAACTCTCTCATCTCAACCATGAGAAGCTTTCTCTAGTCTTGCAGCTTCCCCATTCTTATCTACACTATGTTCACAGTTGACACTCCAGCAAGTTTATCTCCAGCTTGAAGACCAGTAGGTTCCTTACTCAGCCTTTTCCAAGTAGGATTTTGAGAGAGAATTAAGCCCTAGTGTCCTAAAGCATCCATTCTATGTAATGAATTAACCTCGTTCCTATGCATCTATAACGGTATGGGTTATGTTACATCCTTGGGAAAATTGAGAACATAAATGCTGTTCAGGGGTGCAGATAAAAAACCCTGATAAGAGCCAAGATCAAATTCCTTAGTATACAAGACATTTCCTATTTTTCCCTAATTCTCATTTCCAATCTTATTTTTGTTATTCCTCCCACAAAACGCCACGTGGATGTCAAACTTCTCAAAGTTCTCCATTGTTGACACTCACAACACTCTGGCCTTGCACATCCAGCTCCTTCTGCCTGAAATGCAGGTCAGCCCTGGCAAATTCAAAGAATGTTTAGCCTTCAAGGTTCAGTTAAAATGTCACCTTTCTGGTAACTTTCCTCGATTTCTCCAAGTGGAGTTACTTGCATCGTTCTTTGAGTGACTACCATAACCTGAATGTATCTATATTATATTGCAATCATCTCTTTATATACTATTTTCCTCTCTAGAAAGTAAACTCCCTGAGGAAAGGGAAGAGACTAACCGTTTTGTATTCCTAATATAGTGGCTGGCACATATTGTTTTCTATTTTATTCCTAATAGAAATGAAGGAAGGAAGGAAGGGAGGGAGGGAAGGAAGGAGGGAGAAAAAAGGGAAGGAAGATAAGGAAGGCAGAAAGGCAGGTTATTCCTCACCTACCCATTTACTCCTGGACATCTCTTGGACTAGGTAATCATGCAATCAATGCTAGATGTACTACCTTCAACAATAAATGCTTCAGAGCTCAGGTCACATTACACTAACGATTTCTTTAAGATTATGAGTAAATTTCTAGGCACTGCACAATGGTTATCACTCCCTATTAAATGGAAGATGCCTGTCATGAAAGAACAGCCACCATGACAGAGAAGAATTACAATAGTCTCGGGCAAGGAAGAATTGAGGGAACACACATTTTCTCTTTCCAGATATTTCCAGATATTAATTCTCTATTATTATTCTTTTCCATCCTGCATTAATTATGATCATAATCAAATAAAGGATCTATTCTGCCAGGAAGTTTTGGTTGAAAGGGAAAAAAATTACTCTAAATTACTCTAAATTTTACTCTAAACACGCCTCTAAATTTTCCTCTAAGAGAAGAATTGATACACAAAACAGGTGAGCTCACAGGAAAAAACAGTTACATCATGGTAGTAATTATGATTATAATAAATTCAACTTATGTTGTCTCTGGATAAAAGAGATTTGCATAATCATTGGCTCTTTGCATACTTAACTCCTAAAAGCCTACTGCTTGATATCTGCATTAGTTACAATATATTTTATCATCCACAGCATTTTGTAGTCTTACATGGATATTTCTGTTCATTCTCCTAGAATGACTTCCAAACTTGAGGGATTTCAAATGACTGATTAAGTGATATTGTTTAAAAGCAAAAACCAATTATTTCTGGTGGTACACTGCAAGCCTATGATGACAGCCCCTACCAGGCAAGAAGCTCTCGAATTCCTCAGTGAGGTTCCTACTTCAAAAATCGAGCTGTTTCTTACAGTTGTCCATTTATCCATTAATATTCAGTGAGGAATGACTAAAATCATTGGCAACCATATTTGGGCATGTTGAAAGTCTGGTTTTAACTGACAACAATGACTACAACGACAAACTACAGAGAACTTATCCATGTGCCTGGCTATATTATACCTCTAAGGCAGATTCCTTGTGGTGGAGATTTGAATGAAAATTTTTCCAATCTTCTTTTGCAGTTGCAACTTTAGCCTGGATGCCCTCAGCTTTCTCTTTGGTCAACACAGTACTCAAAAGTTCTCCTTTAGACAGCATCGTGTTTAGCTTGTGCTGTCCATTTTCACTTTCTGACAAAAATTCCTACAAAGAAAAAGGCTAAGATTAGGCATAATAAAATGCTCTATGCTTTAAAATACATTGATTGTCTACTTATTTCTTGATACAAAGAGAAGAAAGAAACCATTTTTATTGCATATATTAAATGACTAAGATATTTGGAATAATAATCTTATGTATCTGATATGGTTATTGTAAAAATTAAATGAGAAAATCTGCTTAGGGTGCTCAGGAACAATGTTTGTCATATATAAGGACTTTTATTAGTTCCTACATCCCTGTTAATATATAAAAATAGCAAGCATTTGGGCAAATGGACTAGTTTCTCTTCACATACACAATTAATTGTTTTAAGCAGGGATTTATTTGAAATTTGAGTTTCTTAAGCATGAATTTAATATGCTTATAAAAAGATCTAGAGGAACCTTTTTAATCCACTTAAGCGCTGTTATTAGCATTAACTGTTGGCACTCTTACCTGTATTTTCTGAAGACTTGTTGAAACTTCACTAATATTTTGAGGTATATCAAAACATTTGGCAGTAGTGATTTTTGCATTAACCAACCACTGCTGGAAATCCTTGAAGGCTCTTCGAAATCGTTGCTGTAAAATCTGTTCTCTATTCTGACAGCCCTTGGATGCTTGCAAACAAAGACTAACACCAGGATTTGAAATGTTTACGGGAAGGAAAAAAATGATAAAACAGATTAAAATAAAGTTTGATAGAATCAACGTTCTTAGAGTATGCAGTCACATTTAGCAATGTAGTTAATGATTAATTTACCTTGCCTTAAAATAAACACACTTCTGGCTGCTTATTTGTATAAAAATCTTTTGAAACCAATAAGGTTCATGCTCACCAATTATATTCTTTAATTAAGCCAGAAACTTTTCCACTGTATGTACTCAGATCTCTGGAAAATCGACAAAGTTCATTCAGCTGACATTTAAGATCTTCTGTTTTAGGCTCTGCTTTTTGCAGGGCATCCAGTATCTCCTATTAGGAAATAACAAGATAGAGGAACAAGCACTTAAATTGGGTAGTTTCCACAGCCTCACACTACACATGCATAACTCATACTATAAATTATTAGTAAGGGAAGAACCAACATAATAGATTCAGTAAATAAATGCATCCTATTTTCAGGGGACTTCCTGGCAAGTAATAGCACTTAGCTTACTTGAATCTTTTTTCTAGGTATGGATAGGCACTCCCGCATTAATTGTCACCAAGTAGCCAAATGATCATGTGGTCAAATAAGTCACAGTGGGACAAGAAAAAGGAAAGAGAAAATAACTTAAATTGCTTAATACCAGTTTGACTAAGCCATTGGAAGATAGGTATATTGTTTAAAGGCAAAGAGAAATAATTTCCAAGCAAAGCGATACTTCTTTTGAATTAAAAAAAAAATATATAGCAATTGATTTTATGTAGTATATATAGTTAACTTTCACACTAAAAATGGCTTCTAGCCCACAGGTCTGATTTAACTAGCAATCCATTCATTTCATAGTTTTATTCACACAGTCATCAAATATTTGCTAAATGTCTGCTATGAGCCAAGCATTTTTCTGAATTTCAGGACTTCCCAAAATGAATGAAAATATGAATCCTGTACTTGAAGAGCTCACAATTTAACAGATGAGAGAGACACACAAATAATCACAATACTGTGACTATCTAACCCAACATATAGTCTTCAGACTTGACAAGCACATCTCTAAAATCAAAGCCATCGTCCCCTGAGTTACACACAGTGCTCTTACGGGATTGTCACAAGGAGCAAATGAGATCACAAATGTTAAGTGCTTGCACAATTCCTGGCACACTGATAAATGCCTACCTAGTAAAAACAGCAGGTAAACAGTGCCCAAATATTTAAGTGGGACTGTATAAATAATAGCACTGCCAAAGGAAAAAAAAAATTAGTTGAGGAGAGCCAAGAAGAGGAGTGACTCCTCAGATGGCTGCTGGTGTTACTATTCATGTTCTCAGATTTTTATCTAGACATGGCCTAGATTTGTAGTAAAACCACATCTCTCAACAAGCCAGGTCTGTGTTGCATTCCTCATCCTAGTAAATGGCTCCACCATCCTCCCACTGATCTAACTCAGAAAACTAAGCTACATGTTGGCCTTGCCAAGAGACAAGAGACGAGGTGCAGTCTGTTCTGTCTTAGCTCTCTTTCAGTGACTTTCCCTCTGCAGCCGACTCAGTCTCCCATTTGCACAGCTGTCATTTCTTTCTGGAATGGCACGATGTCCTCTCAATTTGAAACCTGTTCTCCAGTGTTCTCTTCTGTGTTTTCTTGTTCCTCGCTAATTTGGGATCCTGGGACTGTTCCTCCACCTCACCTACCTGGTCAGTTTGTAACAGACTTCAAGACTCAGCTCAAATAACAACTCCTCTAAGGACTCTGCCTTCCTTCCCACCTCTTGATGGGGGCTCCTCCTTGATGACACACAGCACCTCGTCAGTTCATCACAATCGAGCATGGGCTTTGAACTCACTGGCCTTTCCATCTAGACTGAGATTCTAAGAGAGGGGTGGTGTTCTCTTGGTTTTAAAATTATTTATCCTAGTGTCTGGGCTAGAGGAGTCTAAGATATTTTTATTTACAAAATCCATAATAACTAGAAAATTTCTTTCTGAAACTCCGAACACTAAGCTAGTAGGTACTATTTTATACTATATTGTATCTTTTATTTAAGGAAGAACTTAGAACTGTAGAAACTTAACCACATACCAAAAAAGTAAAAAAGCAAACAAACAAACAAACAAAAAAACCCAGAGATTCAAAGTAGTCACTTATAAGGTAGATGATATCAAAAGAAAAAAGCTTTGGACCAAAATTTTACACTAAATAAACTTCTATAACTTCATCACAAATGAAAGCATTTTAGTACAGTCTCATTATATAAACATCAGTTTATAAATTTCTGTTTCAATTAAGTCCTAGAACTCATTTTTCCCTTTAGAGGTTATAAAGGTTAAGAAACTGGCTAAATTTGAAACACTAATAACCCAATAGATATTAAGAGATGAATTTTGCAAACACAGCAAACACGATTTTTTGCAACATGACTTTATATAGTTTCTAGATGATCCATTTTTACATTTTGAAATATTTCTTGGGTATCATCACTTAATTGCAAAAGAGAAAGTAAACACTTGTGAAGGTTTGTGACTATTATTATGATTGTCAACAATGACAAGCCCTCCCCAACAGCAAACTAATGCTGTAAGGATCCTAACAAATTCATTACGTTGTAAAACTTTTCCTATGTATTCATTGTAATGGAAGTATTATCTCCATTTAAGCATTAAAAAAAATTTTTTTTTTACCAGCTTTGATTGAAATATAATTGACATAGGACATTGTAACAAGTTTAAGGTATACAGTGTGCTAGTTTGATACATTTATATATTCCAAGATGATTACCTCCCCCCAGCATTAGCTAACACCTCTATCCCATCACATAATTACCATTTCTTTCTTATAGTATTAATAAAAATAAGAGAAAAGCTGAGCATTGAGAGGTAATGTACTACTGTCATCAAAAGAAGGAGCTTTGGAGCCAAACCTGGAAGTCGACCTAAGCAGAGGGCTGTCATCTTTGAACTGTCAGTAAAACTAAAAACCCATGTTACCTTTCGCATTATCATGTGGCTATTTTATAGGTCTCACTAATAACTTTTACTAATAGTATCTATGCAAAAAATAATGATAGCTCAAAATAGTAATATAACTTAAATACCACCGAATCTTTCTTTTTAAAAATGTCACTCATATTAATGGTAGGGAAAGAAAGAGAAACAAAATAGAATTTAAAAATTATAACTGATTTTTTTTTTCTATCAGAGTGAATAATACTGACCACATGGAACAATTACCAACTTCCTTGTCTCCCTTTCACAGAATTGCTTTCTACACTTTATTCTGGTGCTTAACTTTAAAAGATGGGACAGGCACTAGGGAAAAAAAAAAAAAAAGCTAGAAACATTATAAATAAAATAACTTAAAGAGAGAATAATAAAGTTTTATTTCATGGTGTGCTATATTTGTTTGAAATACTTGATTTAAAACAAGACAGCGTTGGAAATACTACACGACTTTCTTACTGGCTAAAGCTATTTTGAAATGATTATAACATAAATAGAAACAGAGAAGTTTACTTCACTGAAACTTCCTTTTAAGGACATCCATGGTTCCAAGTGTTATAAAACTGCAAATAATAGTGTTTTGAAGATACCATTTAACAGTAAGAGGAAGGATTTTAAGCTTCTGCTCTTTCTTCACGATCCTTTCTATGCTTTGTTACATGTTACATTCATGTTCTGAAAGAGCTGCCATTAGTTTAAAAAAAAAAAAAAATGAGGTCTGGAAGACAACCCGCGAGCATGACACAGGAGTTCTGTTGACGGGTTAATTCAAGCACAGCTGTCAAAACCACCCCTAAGAGGGCTAATCAGGGTGAAAACTAATAGTTGTGCTTTAGGAGATTACCAAATGCTTCTTTTAAGCTATAACTTCAAGCATTTAATTGTTGGAAATAATTCACTGGCAGAAAACCAGCTATGACTCTCCGTCTACTTATGCCTCTACCCACAGGCTAGTTTTCGGGCTGAATGGCTGAATACAGAATTACAGACTCTTACACCATAAGAATGAAAGTAAAATGTCTGCGCGAACGATCCATGTTTCCTACAGTAAATCATAACTTCTTCACCCCACGTCTTCAGTTTTACAGTGGTTTGACTTAGGAGAAAAGGAAACAAATCAGATTTGAAAATTTAGGTAGGTAAATACTTATTTCTTTTTAAGTCTGAATGGTGCATGTTTTTAGTTAGCAAGAATTTTATTTCTTTTTTTAGCAACAGTGAGAACCAAACAAAATTGTCTGCATAACCGCCAACAGACAACAGGAAGCCGACTTACTTGTCCTTTCTGCCAGCATTCCACTATCTCCTTATCCGTGTTCTTGCCTTCCAGGAGGGCTAACTGCTGGGCCCAAGTTGTCAGAAGGGCCCCAAACTGATCCAGCGCCTGCTCCAGATGAGCCACCTGGCCCGAGAACTCCTGCTCTGAAAGGGCCATTTGGCTAACCAGGTTCTCCAAGCTGGTCTGCGTCTGGAGTACGCTGTCGTCCCACTGCTTCCAGTCGGCACGCAGGGCCTGCATCTCCGCGTCCACAAGCTCACACCCACTGGCACTTGTGTTCTGTTTCACTGCTGGAGCCAGAGACTCCACTCTGCTCAGGCGGCTTGCACCAATCTCTCTGGAATCCATCAGCTCCTGTAATGGAATATCGTCATGGCAACCAAGGAGGCTGTGAGTCACTGGGGCGGCCAAGTTTACAAATGTGTGCAGAGGGGGACCCTGTCCGGCGAGGAAGTTTTGGCCGGTGTGCCACAAGGACCGGAATCAACTCATCCGCCCACCCCTGAGTTGGAATAGCAGAGGGTTATCATCGTCAGCACTGAGGTTTGCGGCAATCCCACAATATCCTGGAACAGACTAGATGGGGACCCTCGAATCAGGCATTGTTTGAATATGTGGAATTGTTTGGATGGTGATATAAACATTCGCCTGTGGTGTGTTTCTCCTATAATTATGCAAATCCATGTTTATCCCTAAGCTGACAGACAGTGACCAACGACTGCCGCAGAACTGTGCTCTGGGTCTGTGCTCCATTTCATTGTCTTCCAAAAGATGGTGGCCTAAGTCGGTTCCCTGCTCTGAGGAATCAGGCCAAGCCATCACAACCAAAGAATGAGCCCTACTCAATTGCAAACACTTCCGGGACCTTAAAAAAACATTTTAATAGTAACCAAAACAAATCACGGACCTACTTAGTCAAAAGTTCAAAGTAACTTTTAGATTGGGTTTATTTATTGTTATTATTTTTACTTCTAAGAAACTTGCCAGAAATTTAACAATTTAGGTATAACTTTTGGGCTCAAAGCACACGAATGCTCTAAAGGACAAGATAAAATTCAGGGGCGCCGGGGTGGCTCAGTGGGTTAAGCTTCTGCCTTCGGCTCAGGTCATGATCTCAGAATCCTGGGATCGAGCCCCGCATCGGGCTCCCTGCTCAGCAGGGAGCCTGCTTCCTGAACCCTCTCCCTCTGCCTGCCTCTCTGCCTACTTGTGATCTCTCTCTCTCTGTCAAATAAATAAATATTTAAAAAAAAAAAAGATAAAATTCAAATATGCATTACAAATTAGATAAAATAGTGGCATTTCTTTCTCAGAACAGGCTCTTCTACTGAAATTTCTCTCACTGAATTCATCATCTGGTGTTTATACATTTACATATCTATTGCTCAAGTTAGGATTTTGTTAGTATTAATACAAAATTATGACTTCTGTCCTGGATTAAATAGAAGGAAAAGATGGTTATTAGGGAAAAAATTTCAAGATGAAAATTAATTACAAATTAACGAGTGTACAAAAAATAGAAACGTTAAATATGAAAGATATTATATTAAACATTATCTTCACTAACCTACAAATATAGTTCATATTTCATTAGATTTGCTTGAAATAAATATATCTTCTCATAATTATATACAAGAGCCACATTTTAGTATAGATCACTTAAAAGTATTGTTTTATTGCAGAAGGCAATCACATGAATCTCACACACATTTAGCATTTAATATATACATACCCATTGTTTCCTCAGCAGCAGGTTTCTAAAAACCTGCCTTGTTTATTAGTGTATATAGTAACTAGTTATTCGGTGAAAAAAATACATATATAGCTTTTTAAAAAGAGCTATGTCTAATTATTGGATTTAAATACTTATAATTTGCCTTTACGACTGATTTCAAATTTGGAGTTAAGAGGATATCAATAGTCAAAAAAGTTTCCCAAAATACTCTCTAATGCATTATCTCAGTTTTCTTTCACATGAAAATGGGACATTTCAATATTTGCAACCACTAATTCCACTCATCCAGATTTTGAATAAGAATGCCATCATTTTTAAAAAAGATTTTATTTATTTATTTGAGAGAGAGAGTGTGTGCGTGCACACAGGGTGGGAACCAGAGAAGCAGAGGGAGAAAGAGAGCAAATCTCCAGCAGAGTCTACTCTGAGCACAGAGCCTGATGTGTGGCTCAATCCCATGACCCATGAAATCACTAACTGAGCCGAAACCAAGAGTCGGACACTTAACTGACTGAGCCCCAAGAATGTCATCACGTTAAAGTGTTTTGAAATGACTTGTATATGTATTTCCTTGTTTTGGATTTAACTATTTAAAAATATCATATGCACATACACACCCTTATACACACACATATTTGGCTTCAAAGTTGCCTATCCTTGGTGGTTACTCTTGAGGGTGAGGAGGGACGACACTAAAAGACAGAGGAGGTGCTTATTTACTTCCTCCAAGATTCCTCCTCACCCACGTACCAGCCTTCAGTAAAGCCTGATGTGGACTTCACCTTCTCCTTCCCAAATTCCAATTTCTTCCTGCCAGCTCCTTCTCCTATATTTCCCATATTTTTGGAAGTATTTTATAAAGTATTTCCAAAAAAAAAAAAAGAGTATAAAGGCTAGACAATCACTCTTGACTTTTCCCATACTGTCATTCCATAGCCAACTAAAGTCACTCATTTACCAAATCTATTGAATTTTCTTATCGAGTGTATTCCATGTGTCAAGCATAATGCTAAAACTTTTACATGCATGATCTAATTTAGTCCTCAAAACCTCTCAGTGAGGCAGGTACTATTAATTTACCATTTAAGAGGTTGAAGCTGGAGGACATCAAGTGACTTGCTCATCACAGCTAGAAAAGCAGTAGAGGCTATGGACTCTGAGAAACAAACAGAGTTTTAGAAGGGAGGGGGGTGGAGAGATGGGTTGGCCCGGTGATGGGTATTAAGAAGGGCACGTATTGCATGGAGCACTGCGTGTTACACATAAATAATGAACCTTGGAACACTACTTCAAAAACTAATGACATATTGTATGGTGACTAACATAACATAGTAAATCATAAAAATAATAATAAAAAGAAAAGCAGTAGAGGGAGAATATAGCATCAGGGTCTGACTCTAGATCCTAAGCTCTGAAAGTATAGTGAGCTGTCATTACATTTAATGTATTATTTTATAAACATCAGTTTTTACATCATTGTTCTCGACTCTACTGCAGGTTTCTTGAGGGAATGCACAACCATGGCTGAATAAATTGATAAATGGATGGATGAATAAAATATTAGTGAGAGAAAAATGTATCAAAGAAATATTTTAAAGAATCACACAGAAAACAAAAATTTCAAAAGGTGGTTTATGTGATTATCTCCTTTAAAACCTACATGGTCACTGTAAGATTTAAATAATTCTAAGCACTTAGAATAATGTAATAATAATAATAAAATAAATTCTCAAAATGTAGTTATTACTATTATCATCAACTAGTATTTTTAGGACTTTTATATTCTGATGTCCAGGGATCAGAACACAGTGTGAATCTTAAAGTCCTGACCACAATTACACTATTTATTCCCAACATTTCCTCATCTACTACTAAATCATTTAGGATTTCATTATTGCTTAATTTTTAGATTAAAATCTATTATTTTCATGGGGGAATTACTGCAATTTAATATTCAAATAACTAGAAATGTACTTGTTCCAGCTCCCTCAGATATGTGCATTTCTATTTTTTAAGTTGTCCCTGTGAGGAATAAACTAGGTGATAATGGACATAAAAGATAATGTCTTTTAAAGCACTGCCTTCCACTATGTTCTTGTACTGTTGGCTAGGAAACATCTAGCGGGACATTTCCAAGTTATTGCTCAAATACAATTAACAAAGTTATGTTATAAACTTTTCTATCACTGTGCTGGAAAATAGTGTCGGGGTTCCATCAGCCCGCCAAGTTGGCATATATTTCGGAGTCTCCCCGACTATGGCCATAAGCACACTTGCATGTGGAAGTATACATAGACGATGTTTCATTTTGCTCACAAGTGCAAAGTGTTTGAATTCCTCTGTTCCCCCCTTGCTTATGTTTATAATTCGTGAAGTGCAAGGTAATAAAGATCAACAAATAGAAAATAGGAAACATTTTAAATAACAGTATTACCCACGGAATCTTTATCATGGGTATGTCATACTTAAGAACCAATGAAACAATGAAGTTATAATAATATCGGTGCACCTTCTGACCTTGATTTTAGACAATTTCTTCTGGGCGGCTGATGAGTCTCCAGACATATCCGACCACCGGTGAAGTTCTTCCTTTGCTGAATGGAGCCAATCCGTGAATTCCTGGACTGCATCTAAATACATGAGGTGATCTTTCACAATCTCTTCCACTTTCCTCATCTTCTCCTAGTAGAGAAAGAAAAGGCTATTTTAACAGGCGTTAGTGAGAATATGAAATCAGATGAAACAATAGGTCTCTTAATGATTTCAGAAATTTCATTCCCATTATTGAATTGTTTGCATTCCTAACATGAAAAGCTTAGACTAAAAGGCTTTGAGGAAGCAACCATTCTCCCTTAAATTTACTTTAGTCTAGGTTAGAACAAAAATTTATGCCGAATGAATGTTTATTAACATCCCTCACTGATAATCCACTTAATAAAAATTATTCTAATAACTATTTTTATTATTCAGGCAACAATACAGTGTGTTATTACTATATTATTACAATGTAATTACTATGTACAGAGGTCTGCTCAGTACTTTATTTATTTATTTTAGATTTTTACTTATTTATTTGAGAGAGAGAGAGATCACAAGTAGGCAGAGAGGCAGGCAGAGAGAGAAGGGGAAGCAGGCTCCCCGCTGAGCAGAGAGCCCGATGCGGGGCTCGATCCCAGGACCCTGAGATCATGACCTGAGCCGAAGGCAGAAGCTTTAATCCACTGAGCCACCCAGACGCCCCTGCTCAGTACTTTAAATTCATTTGCTCATTTACTCCTCACAACATCCCTGTGATGTAGATACTATTATTATCACTATATTGTAGGAAAGGGCATTTACAGATTTTATAGAGGTTAAATAACATGTCCAAAGCCAGACATACAAAAGAGGGACAAAGCTAGAATTCAAATTTAGGTCTTTTTGACTCCAGAGTTATAGAACTTAACCATTATCAAAATAAAAATTAAGATATTCACAGACATGTACCCTGGGGCAAATAATACATTATGTGTTAATTAAAAAAATTTTTTTTAAAAAAGGAAAAAAATTAAGATAAACTAATACATATGTTAAGAATTATAGTATTAATAATACAAAGAGAGTTCCCAAATGGAAAACCAAGAAAAAGACATTGTCCAATCAAAGAAAGACAATTATCATATGATCTCTCTGATATGAGGAATTTGAGAGGCAGGGTGGGGGGCCGTGGTGGGTAGGAAGGGAAAAAATGAAACAAGATGGGATTGGGAGGGAGACAAACCATAAGAGACTCTTACACACGAAAGAAACTGAGAGTTGCTGGGGGGTGGGGGGGTAGGGATAGGGTGGCTGGGTTATGCACATTGGGGAGGGTATGTGCTATGGTTGAGTGCTGTGAATTGTGTAAGCCTGATGATTCACAGACCTGTACCCCTGGGGCAAATAATACATTATATGTTAATAAAAAAAAAAAGACATTGTCACAAATAAACAAAAGAAAAATCACGGGGGAAAGTAAAGACTCAGAGACGGAACTAAAGCCAATTTTGATATTACATAAAGGAGCCTGTATCTGGAGAATAAGAATAGGAAAAGGCAATTTATACTACAATGAGAAATGCATGAAATACACTGTACATGATTCAAACCTGGCAAGTAAATAGACTCGCATTTAATACAACAAATACAAATGGAAAGAAAAGAAAAAGAACTACAAAGACCGACATTTCAGGCTCTATCTTACAAAGAAAAGAAATGGACTGACCAACATCCTAGGTGGAGAAAGATAAAAAACAAAGAGTAAAAATTAATCCCAAGACTACTGCAGAAAGAGGAGGATTCATGGGCATCCATAAGCAAGTATGATCTTCTTGTAATAACTGTTCACTAAATGTACAAAGATTGCAAGAGCAGCCAGGTCCCCTATAATTAATAGTATATATACATAATATATATACGTACACAGATATATCTATATCTATCTATCTATATATTTTTATTTTATTTTTATTTTTTTAATTAGAGAGACACAGAGAGGGAGGGCAGAGGGAGAGAGAGAATCTTAAGTAGTCTCCACGGTCAGTGCGGAGCCCAACATGGGGCTCCATCTCACAACGCTGAGATCATGACCTGAGCCAAAATCAAGAGTCAGACGCTTAACCGACTGAGCCACCCAGGTGCCCTGAACCTGTAGTATATTCTTTACCTGAACCTTGAAGTTTTTTTCTTCAATATAAAACACTAACCTTGGAAACAGTGATTATATCATTAAACTGTGTTTTCAGTTCCTCTTGAGCTGTTTCCTTGAAAGATTCATCCTCTGTCTTCTGGTAGAGCTCCCTGGATTTTGAGGCGAGACTCTGCAGGGCTCCGGCGTGATCTCCCGCCTCAGACACGATGGACTGGAAGTGGTCCAGAAGGGAAAATTTCTCCTTCAGACCCGGCTGCAGTTGCAAGGGATGCTCTACTTTTTGATCCACCGATTCCATCCACTGCTCCAACTGGTTTTTCCACTCTAGATAGTCATTCCATTTGCTGATCACAGACTCCAAAGTGCTAGAATTAATGTCACATATTACAAAAATAAGTTATCTTGACATCTCGACTGAAACCAAGTATGAAGGCACTGCATCCATGTAAGCTGTTTGACTGAATGCTATTCTGTGATGAAAACACTGCTTTTAAGGGCAGGGGGAAATACTACTTCTCCAACCAGCCGCAACAGTTTCTTCAAATGAAAATAAACCTATGTCGAATTTGAAGTAAGATGTTATAGTCATATAGGCAACTAGAGGTTTGTCTTTCAAATACTAATTGACCTAAATAAACAAAGTTATGTGTTTTCTTGTTAAAACATCAGCATTGGGGCACCAATTAAATTTTATTTAATATCTATCAATTCTTAATTATCTTGGACTCAGTTTACCTTATTCAAATCAGTTGGTAACTATTAACTAGATTCAAAATTTAAGGTATTCTTTCTAAGTAAATAATATCTTTAGATTGATTTTCACTTAAGGATACAGATGCAGTGTTTAGTGCTTCTGAGTTGAACATGTGAAGGAACAAAGGCTTAATGTATTTATAATATGAGAAACATAATCATATAAGTAATAGTCAAGTAAACAGCTCTCTAGATTATCAAGTAAAAGGCTCTCCAGACTGGCATCTTTAAAAAACTTCCATTATTTATCTTTACAAACTACTCTAAACTCATCTTCAGTGACCATTCCGAGCATCCCTTGCATATAATCCTATGATCCTGGAGTTAGATCTGTGGTAAATGTACTTCCAGCATCTCCTCAAATTGTTCCTTTTGTGTTAACAGAAACCTCAACGAAGTGCTTTAAAGTGCTATTCTTTCCACAAGGAATTTTCCAGAAAGTACAAATCAATCTCACCTCTCCAGAAGCAACCCCAGGCCCTGCATCATCCCACAGTCCCAAGTATCTTAGTAACACAATCCGAGTCAGTGTTTTAGAATGCATGCTACCCTACCCCCTGAGCACTTGGAGAGCAAACACTACTTTGTTTTGATTATTTTAGCCAATAATTGGAGCACTGCTATTGCTCAATATGTGGTTGTCAAATTTAATTTCTTGCTGAAAAGGAAGACTCAAGGATTTGAATCTGCTTCTTGTATTTAATGTTTTATTCCAACAACCGAAAACCATTCACCCACATTGTTATTCACTTTTCTGGAGCTGGCCCATTGCCAAGCCCTGGGAGAGTTAGTTCGCGCTCCAGCGGTCCACACTATCAGAACCATAGGATCTGATTTTTTTTTCTTTGCAGATCATTATGAGTTATTACTGAGATTTAAAGTCCTGCTAATGTTGAGAGTCACCACTTATGTTTCATATTTAAAGGAAACAAAACAAAACAAAGCTTCCAAAAGTTAGTCATAACCATGCTTCACTGCTTACATTGGAGCGGGTCATTGCAGTGTTGCTTTGTTTAGTTTTGTGATGAACTTTAATCTTTTCTTCATCTATTTATTATGCTATTTCTTTATTTATTATTAAGCGCACACGTCTTCAGTGACCCAACGCTACATACAGCTTTCAGGATATGGCTTCTGGAAGGTAATTTAGCATAATTCTGACTGCAGGTCACTTGTCCAACCAGCCAGCCAGATTATTTGTGGATCCTTGGAAAAGAGATGAGGGTAGAAATCTCCCACTTGTAAATGTAACAGCAACCCCACCACCTGGTGTAACACTCACTATCTTCTCTAATTGCTCATCAGCGGCTGCTACAGGGCTTCTCAAAAGGGGCACTGGGGAATCCTGGGCGGGTTGACTATTGGCTGTGTGAGAACGCCCCCACGCACTGCAGGAAGTACGCTCTCCTGGCCGCCCCTCACTAAATGCCAAGGATGCACCCGTCACTATGACAACCGAAAACCCTACACACATTTCCGCAGCCCCATTGTGGGTGACATGACTTCTGGCTGAGAAAAAGATTCATACTTAAGCTCAATAGTTGCTATCAAATTAATTTCCTGTATGTTCCTCTAAAAAGGAAAAAGTTATTAGAGACTTGCTTTGATGAACTGAAAGGAGGTATCTTACTGAGGCCATGTTGTGTACAAGATGCCATGAGAAATATGATGGGAGACGAAAATATTACACACCCACCCACACACAGGCACAAAACAAGCAAGCGAACAAAACTGTCTTTGCCATTACGGAAAATACAATCCAGGCAAAGACAAGCAAGTACATAGCTAGCTAAAATAATATGCTTGGTAACTCTACCACAGGATACTCTCCTCACCGTTTCATCATTTTACTAAGCCACTGGGTTCTATTTAGGCGAATTAACACTGAAAATCAGCTCTGTACCTCTGAGCATGGATGGAGGAGTTCATGATGTCAGCCCACACGTCTTTAAGGGTCTGCAGCTGAGACTGAATCACCTTCTGACCTTCTTTGTTGCTACTTCTCAAGGCCTGTTCCCCTTTGCCAATGGCCATATTCAACTTAACTTCTCCTTCACCTTTCATCAGGAGAATATCCTATGAAAGAACAGTGAATACAGGTCAGTAGGAATATTAGAACCTCATATTTTTAGGAACTGTTACGTTTCTAACGAGAATCAAGGTAGGGAACACCTTACTCACTTTGTTTTTATTTATTTATTGTATTTATTTATGTAAAGATTTTATTTATTTATTTGAGAGAAAGAGTGAGCAAGGGCGAGAGAGAGAAGCAGATACCCTGCTGAGCAGGGAGCCCTGTGTGGGGCTTGATCCCAGGACCCTGATTCCAGGACCCTGAGATCATGACCTGAACCAAAGGCAGATACTGTAACCGACTGAACAACACAGGCACCCCTACCCTAGTCACTTTAAAATGAAAACACAACAACAACAAAATGATAACATAACAACAAATTCTGTACCCTACTGCAATATGATACTTTATTTAAATATTAGATATCAGGAGTCTGGGAGTCAAGGATTAACTCCAATTTAAATTCTTGGGAAACTTGGCGCCACTAACCTTGAAATTGTACATTTATTAAATGTTAGTTTCAAAGTAAAATAAATTATTTTGAAAACGAAGGCACAAAAACCTAATAGTCCCTTACCATCACCATCTGTCTAATTTCTATCTTCCAAGGTCCCCTTCACTGACTGCAGTCTGGGCTGGTGGCCTCCTTGTGTTTGGAGGACACCCCTGTCCCCTGACTACATGGGGTACTGCAAGTTACAATTTACAGGTTAGTCTCTCCCATTGGACTGTGAACACCTAGAAAGCCAGTGCTACTTTTCATCTCGATGTTTCCAACAACTTGCATAGTGCTTGGAGTAGAGTAAGTATTCCACGACGTTTGCTGAATACTTACTAAGTGACATTAAAAATTATTTCAAAGCTATTGAAACAAAAATGTTCCTTTAGAAAGGAGAAACAGGGTCCCTCCATACGCCTTTTGCCAACATCGTCTTTCCTCCATTGCGTCCTCAACTCTTCATTTAGAGGCTCACGGAACAATTGGGACCCAAGTCAAACATATGTGAATTCAGCAAATTGATCTTCACAAGTTGTCAGTGTGTGGCTGGTGCTCTGCTCACCTGTATTTGTAACAGTCGCTTCTCCAAGGTGTCTTTGCTTCCAACGGTGCCCTCTGCCGCGGCCAGTCTGTCTTGAATGCCTTTCACCCAGGACCACATGCTCTGCAGGGCTTCCTCCAGGGCCTCGTGCTTCTGCAGGGCCACCTGGCAGCTCCGCAGTCTCTCCTTGGTCACTCTGAGTAAGTTCTGGTAGTTTGTGAGGAGCTGGGAGCACAGGCGGCCTTCTTTCCCAGCACCGTGGCCTTCTTCACTGAGAAGCTGCCCTCTCTGGGAAAGCTTATCCAGAGATTCTCTAAAGAAAACAGAAAAAAAAAAAAAATTGAATTCCGACATTCTGGAGCGCAGCAGAGTGAGGAGTGATTGTTGATCCTGGAGAAGTCGCCAGAGGAGAGCTCATAGCTGACATGCCTTTGAAATGAAGATGCCGGGGACTTTCACGGGGCTGGCTCTGCATTCTCTACGACTTCTCTGAATGCAGTCCGTATACATCAGGGAATTTCATTCCATCTATGCTGAACCTAGATCCTGGCCCCTGTGCTATGAGGAATTCACTGCAGAAAATGGCCCAACGCTGCTTCTCCAGCCTCATCTCTAATATCTCTGTTCCGACTGAATACTCTAATCCTGAAATGTCCCCAAACCCTCTGCTTTTTGGTGTACACATGGGGATTCCTCCTTTGTGAAAACCTGTTGATTCTCCTCTGCGTCGTTCCCAGTTGGCCCTTCAAAGCCTAGGCAGGCACTACCTCCCTAGGCGGCACTGCGCTGACCCCGAGAGAAGGAGAGTACAGGGCTTCTCTTCTGTGTGCCCTCTGCCCCTGTCTTGTTCTATCTCCTCAAACACCCTGTCTCTCCCAGTCCACAAGCTTTCACCTTCTAGAAGCCAGGGTTATCACATTCATCTCACAACCCCAGGACCCAACACAGAAGATAAAGTGCAAAAAAACAGTTTGTATCAAAAGGCCATTATATAAGTGCTGATGGGTTTCCTTGTTGCATCTTGGGTACTTGGCTCATCTCAGTTTGGAGTTATGTTTTGTTTGTTTGTTTGTTTTGTTTTTTTGTGTTTGAAGAAAACTTTATTTATGGACACTGAAATTGGAATTTTATATAATTTTGATGTGGCACAAAATAGTCCTCTTTTCATTATTTAAAACGTGTGGAAACTCTTCTTAGCCCAAGAAATGCGCAAAAATAAGCAATGGACCATAATCGGCTTATGTACTTTTCTTTTTTTTTTTATATTAAAAACTTACATTTATTTGTTCTTTTTAAAAATTTAAATCCAGTATAGTTAACATACAGTGTTATATTAGTTTCAGGTGTACGATATAGCAATTCAACAAATCTACGCATTACTCAGTGCTCATCATGATAAGCACACTATTTATTTATTTATTTTAACATCTTAATTTTATTTTTTTCAGTGTTCCAAGATTCATTGTTTATGCACCACACCCACTGCTCCATGCAATATGTGCCCTCCTCAATACCCAGGCTCACCCATCCCAGCACCTCCCTCCCCTCCATAACCCTTGTTATGTTAATCAGGTGCAGGGAAAGTGCAGTCATATGTGGCTGGGTTGGCTTCATCTTGTTTTACAGAGTTCTCAGCTCTGGTCAGCTCGTCTGTCAGGAACTCCCCAGGATACTAGAAGGGAGAGTGCAGATGTGTGAACACGAACTCTTGTGAGTACTAGAAAAAGAATACAAACTTTATCACCTGCAAGGTCTGTCATTTTTTTCGGATCAGCTACCAAAGATATAGCATCCTGTGGCCCCCTGGGAGATATATTGTTTATATAATATTGTATCCACTCTAAATTACATTTCTTATAATCTAGTAGGACAAGAAGTTGGCTTAAGCAATGATATAAGTTAAGTAATTCAGGACAATGTATGTCACTTGTTACTACAAAAAGGATTGCTTAATGGATGATAAAAATTCAAGAATTCTCAAAACTGGGGTACTTTAAAAAAAAGGCATCCCCCTAAGATAGTTGAATACACGAAATATTATGATGAAAAGTCCAGAGGGCAGGGAGGATCAAGTGGCCCGTGAGTGAGAGTCAGGTGACTCAGCTGGAGAAGCTAGGGAGCATCAGAGTGCATTAAGATTACCTGGAGAAGTAACCAGTTACAAAGAGCCTGGCAGGAAGCATACTGAAGGACTCTTACCATCTGATCCTGGAATATCAGAGAGTAACAGCTCCAGAAGAATATGTAAAGTCATTTTAGAAGTTTGGAAGAAAGAGAAAAGTAGGTCTGGTCATGTTACATTGTATCCAGACCTGAGTCAAGATTTAAAAAGCAATTAAATGCAGTGTAATTTTCGAAAGTTATACAGTTAAAATGATACTGTCATCCTATTAATTCAGGAAATATTTTCTTTCTCTAGCACTATATCAGACATTGTGACTGTAACAATGATAAAGACCTAAAGGTCCTTGGCTTTGAGGAACTCACTGTCTGGGGCTGGCATGTATAGAGTCAACAAAGAGCTTACCCCATGGGGAGGGCTCACAGAGATGGGACCAGAGCATTCCAGGAAAATTTTATAATAGTCATCAAACTCACACCAATAAAAGCTGTCATTAAGGGTCATGTTTGTATATTTGTATGCATGTTTGTTTTTTAAGGCAAGGCATACTAGGCATCTTTGACCCAAAAGACGACTCAGCAGAAACAAGGAATGAATATGATCAGAATTAGACTTGAATTGATCAGTGTTCCTGATTTGTCTGATCAAGCAGGCTGGGTGCCTCTGCTGCTTCACAGACGAGTGTATCTGCTCTTGAAGAGGACAGATCAGAAGTTGTGGGCCTAGCTGTACTCCAAGTACCAACAAAGCAACTGGTAATGCCAGTTGGATTATGAATTTCGAGATCAAATCCCTGAAGCTGGTGGAGTCAAAAGCACAGTCCAGACGACTTCGCCTGGGCCAGGAGCTAGAAATCTTTGCTCAGTCGGGAAACAACGAAGAGACAAATACTGCAGAGGAGAAGAGGAACCTCCAGGATAGTCAGGCTTAACGACCATACCTTTTGCTTTACTAAGAACATTGTGAGGATGGGGAGGATTGAAAATGGAACTAGAGGGATGCCTGGGTGGCTCTGTCAGTTAAGCACCTGCCTTCAGCTCAGGTCATGATCCCAGGATCCTAGGATTAAGTCCCACACCAGGCTCCTTGCTCGGCAGGGAGCCTGCTTCTCCCTCTGCGTACTGTTCCCCCTGCTTTGCTCCCTCTTTCTCTCTCACTCTGACAAATACATTTAAGAAAAAAATGGAACTAAATGCTGAATTGTGTGAAGAATATATGGAAACGGGTTTTAAAGCATTATTTCTATAAGTGAAGAGTACCTTTATAAGGACCTTCTATCCTTCTAATGACTTCTGAGAAGAAAGTATGGTATTAGTTAGCAGCGTAATGCTTACAAGCGAATGTTAAGAAGTACAGGAAATGAGTGGCCCGTCCAATTCGTTGAGCAAAGGGAGGCGGATACAGATAGACCCTCATTCCATCCCTACGTTCTTTCTAGAATACCACTCTGCCATAGAGAACACTGCACAATCATCTGTATTCTAGACATTTAGGGACCAGAAACATATGCAACCACCACTAATTAACCAACCAACCAACCAACCAATTAACAACCAAATCAAATAACCAACCAACCAGACAAAAAAACACTTGTTAGTAGGGAAAGAATCCATTCCATTTCAGCACCATACCTTGCAGCCAGTAGTTCTCCTAGAAACATTTCAACTTTATGGACTTCATTCTTCTTCTCAGGAATGTGCTGTTTACTCTCTCCTAAGTTTTCTGTACTTAACCTTTCATCCATTTCATGGATCCATAAGTTCAGTTTTCTATGCTGATCCTCAAAGCTACAGAAAAGAAAATACTTTGTAGAAATTCTTCTGCACTCATTACGATAAATAAATTCTCATATCTGAGGTCACGATGTCTAATAGCAATTAAAATCTCATGAATTTCCCAAGTATGGAAGAAAACCAAACAATAAGCCCATCCATATTATCACTTATTTCAGTAACAAAATGAAAAATCATGGAAATTTCTCTTGAGATCCTATCTTGCTGAATTGACTTCCTGGTAATCAGCTGGTAATTATCAGCAAGACTGCATTCCCATGTCAATGTGCGCTTAACTTTGTGTCTTATTACAGGGACTCTGAATTGGGACCAATGGAAAAAGTAGGGCAGTGGAAGCCCAGGAAAGGAAGGGAAAGTCATCTCTGTGTCTTTGTATCTTATGGAGACTTGAATATGGCATAAGAACACATGGACTGTAAGCTTTGAGAACAACATAAGTTCTCTAAGAAATCTGGACAAGAGTAAAGTAAATTACTCTGTGACCAGAAGGCATTTTGATTATACTAACATCTTCTTCTCCCTACTTTTTTTTCCTTCTAATTTTATATTCACTCCTGTTGACATAGCTTCCTGATTGGAATCTTCATTCATAGAAATTAGGCAAGTGTTTTCTGTCATCACTCCAACCCAACAGAAGTGGAAGCAGAGTGGGCACCTGGGTGGCTCAGGTGTTAAGTGTCTGCCTTTGGCTCAGGTCATGGTCCCAGGGTCTGGGATTGAGCCCTGCACTGCACTCCTTGCTCAGGGGGGAGCCTGCTTCTCCCTCTCCCACTCCTCTTGCTTTGTTCCCTCTTTCACTGTCTCTCTCTGTGTCAAATAAATAAAATCTTGCAAAAAAAAAAAAAAATAAGTGGAAGCAAAGAAAGGACTTGGATAATCTAAAACCTGTGTGTCAGATTTTGAGTTAATCAAATGGACAAAAATCCATTCATTTATGCCATTTACAATAACTAGTGAATATAATTCCTTACTTTTTCTATATAGAAAATAAAGCCATCAGAGTCCAAGCAATTAATTATTATCCTAGTACGAACCTGTACTTTCAAATATTATTTGTTTATTCACAGTGGTTCTTTTCTCAAAGTCTTTGAAAACATATTCTGTGTGTGATGAAGTCCACACTTATCAAAACAACCTACCTCCCAAGTTCTAAAGCACAGTCTTGAAGAGCCTGCTTGTCTTTAAGGCATTGTTTCAGAAATGCTTGAAATTCCTCATTAGCCTTTGTAATTTGTTCCTGAATGCTGCTGACAATTTGTTTAGACACATGTGCATACAAAGTTTGTCCTTCTTGAGTCACAGCATCAAGCTTGCTCTGCCCATCACTGATCGAGTCCAGAATGTTCTGTTTCAAGAAATAGAGGTAATATAAAATATCTGCTATTATTCAAGGACCCTGGAGCATGGGAGCACTGATTACAATTCTGAGTTGATATAGTAGAGCAAGAGAAGACAGACAGAGCCCAGAGCCCAAAGGCAGAAAGTCTTTAATAAGGCCACAGTGAGAATATACAACTAGATAGACTCAAGGCTCATAGTAGAGGATGGTGCCAGCCAGTCACTGGAACTACTGAGGACTAAACTGTCAACAAGGCCAGCCTATAAAGGAGGGTGTTTTCATCAAGGTCTTGCTCTCAGTCTCTCCCCATTCTCACTGTCCCAGCCCAGCCCAGGGTCTACTTCTTCACAGGTTGATGTGATGCCCTCTAACTGGATAGCTGCCTGCACCGCTCTCCCTCTTCTGATCCACCCTGCACACAAAGTTCTCCCTTCAGGTCCCTTCTTTTGTTGGTGTGCATCTCTTCCTTGAAATATCATATGCTTGAGCATGGCTTCAGTAGAGAAAAAGAACCCCAGAACCACTGAGCTAGCCCTGCTTCTCCTCTGAGCTCCAGAGTGGCGTTTGCGATGGTCACTCAGACTTTTTTTGTGGAGTTAGTTCCACCGCATCTCAAGCTTGAAGGGGACAATTCCACATTTCAATTCACCATGCCTCCTGGAAAACCAACTTCCTTTATTATAATGATCTTCCTACTCTGACTTTTGATGAGTTATCTACATAACTGTCCTCACTGATCAGGCTACAAAAATCCTCATGTTCCTCATTCATTAAAAAAAATTTTTTAAATCATTTTAAAATATTTTATTTATGCATTTGTCAGGCAAAGGGAGAAGCAGCCTCCCTGCTGAGCAAGGAGCCCGATGCAGGGCTTGATCCCAGGACCGTGGGATCATGACCTGAGCCAAAGGCAGATGCTTAACCAACTGAGCGACCCAGGCATCCCTAAAAAAAATGTTTTTAAATAATACTTAACTCAGCGTTTTGTTCAGATGAGCTACTTGAAACCCCTGCCCCAAACTCAAGTTGAGGCAATCACTTCTGAACTCTACCTTCACAATGGCTTTTTCCTTCCTGAATTCATATATTTTTCATAGTAAAATCTGTAAAAACCTGTATTAACTATTGCTTTCAGTATGCCCTAGCTCCAAATCTGGACTATAGGTTATTAAAATACACAGGTCACGTCTTCTTTTTAAAACTCTTCCACAATATGGGGCACCAGGTGGCTAAGGTGGTTGAGCATCTGACTTGGGCTCAGGTCATGTTCCCAGAGTCCTGGGATTGAGCCCTGCATCTCTGCTCAGGAAAGAGCCTGCTTCTCCCTCTGCTCCTCCCCTGCTCATGCTCTCTCTCTCACTCTCTCAAATAAATTAATACAATCTTAAAAACAAAACAAAACAAAACCCTCCTCCACAATACTGATATGAAATAGAACTACTTACGTTTTTAGTGCTAGAAAAATTAAAACTAGGCTTAGTTTTGAATGAATTCCAAAGAATGTTCAATCAGCTAAAGGAGAGAAGAAGGGAATCTAGAAATTCTGTAGCTCTGATTTATTTTCTCAACTTACTTTTCATATTGCTAATCTCCTTATGACTCACGAAATCTAATTCTGTTAGGGAAGAAGAAAAGTTTGAATAAAATGAGATCTGTGGAAAGAAATGATTTAGGTCTGACCTCAAGGCACGGGGGTGCAGCTTAGAGAAGAAGACGAAGCATTGCCAGCTTTCATACCTGAAGATCATGGAGCTTTGCCTCTAGAACTTTGCTGTCGCCAGTTCGATCAGATGATTTCTTTGCTGCTGCCTTTATTTCAGAAAACCACTCTTGGAATTCCTGCATAGACTCTTTTGAAAGTAACAAAAATGAGAATACATCCAAAACACTGAATGAGCCTCTAGGATTACCACCGTGCATTAATTCTGGCCTTCAGCTCACTGCATCTTGCCATACAAAATATTTCAGAAATAAAATAACAGTAATATAGAATAGACTACAACATGACTGTTCATGGCAGGACTGAGAAATTATCTCAGGGAAAAGACTGAAAAGTAATCTATATTCCTGAAATACCTGATGTTCTGCTGTCTTCCTCTTGGTAAAGAAAGATAATTGAATGAATATGGAAGACAGTGAAGGGAGAAAGGCTCTAGCCATTTTTATGGCAAAGGAAGGAGCCATCTTCTCTTTCTGCCAATCTGACTTAAAGCGTCATTCTGCATCGTCATCAGGGTAGAGGCACAGAGCCCAGTCGGGGACATGTGACTGGCAATTTCCTAAACTATATGGCTGCTGCTGTTTCATGGCCTCTCCTAATTTCCAAGTTTACTGTGTTACTTCATCACAGCAGTGGAAGTAATTTTCCATACAAATGAGCTACATGTAGAAAATCCAGATGAAATTCAGAATCCTCGAAATTGTGGATTTCCTACTTTCTTGGGGAGAAAGAGCAAGAACTCAGCTTATGGCGAGAGCCCAAGCACAGCGCTTCCACTGCTCAAATCTCGACACGCAAATAAATTTAAAATGATCTTCTTCTGGAAAGTTTTCTCCAACTATTGCTGGCAGTTTCTAGGCAGCATTTGGTTTGGATTCTTTCTGGTAAACAAACGATTCATGCTAAGCCCTGTCAGAGCTCACCACTGAAGTGCTTCTCCAGAGAATCCTGCAGGCCGGCCTGAGTCTTGGAGCACAACTGGCTCACAGCTTCGTGGTTCTTTATGAGCCCCGTCAGAGCACTGCCCAGGCTCTCCAGCTCGACAGAATGGTACTTGCGGCACAAACTGTTGAGATTTTCTTGGGTGGAGCTGATGTTGCTTTGCTGACTTTGAAGTTCCTTTTGTATTTCCTACGGAATGAAAGAATGCCATGAAGGATATTCACCACATTCAAGGGAAATATCCCCTCTACTCCACTATGATACTTTTTGGAAACTGATGCTGTTGAAAGCCACTTGATAATGTAAGCATTGTTGCGGGATTTTTTTTTTTTTTTTTTAGTGTTTATAATAGATCTGTTGACTTGCAGAATTTTGCCCAGTTCTCCTTGGGACCAACTGCAAATAGCTGTTGAAACGTACTAGGATATGGGTTACGGTCTAGGATTCCAAGCAAATTGAATAGGTTCTCAGGGATTCCAGCTCATGATCTTGGGTTTAGTCGTTGACTAGAAACTATTAACAGAGTCACGACCTAAGTTTACATTCTTTGATGGCCTAGTAGGGCTTTACTTCAGGGTCACAGGCCACACCAAAAGCACCAGTACTTCTAAAGCATACGTCCTTATTCTTAAGTACAATAAGAAAATATGCAAAAGAGAACAGATCGCATATGTTGAACAGTCAACTCATAAGCTTTACAGTCAATCAGAAACATTATCTCTATGGATAGATTACATAGAAGTAGAATGTTGTCTCTCAACTATTTTTTTAAAAATATTCTTCCCTAGATAAAAGCAGTCATACCAACCAATAAAAGTAATCATGAAATGAAAAACTATTTGGCATTCAAATTTGAAAATTCATGGAAATTCAAACAGGTCTTCTATAGGCTCTACTCATTTATTAAAAAAGATATTAACAAGCATAGCTTATAAGCAGGTCTTACAGCAATGCATGCTTTCTATTTTTAGATTATTCATCTTCAACTTCCTACTACCTGCATTCATTTCTCCAACTACAACTTACTTGCTGTGTCCAATATCGTGAATTAGTTGGCCTACTGTTAATATAGGTAATTGAGGGTAAAGGTTATATTTTTATTCCAGTCACCACAAAACAGGAAAAACCACATTACCATTGGAAGTATACAAGCTTAATGATAGGTGATTACCTACCTTTACTTTTTTCAGCCCTTCCCATGTCTTAGTCTGGGCACAGTTCATCAATGATTCTTCTACTTTTGTCAGCCAGCTCGTTATGTCATTAATAAATTTCTCCACCTGTGTACTCTGAGCAGTGAAATCTTTCAAGGTTCCTTTTGCTTCTTCAGTAATTTCTTTGGCATGCTCCAGTTTCTGCCTTAGATCTGCTTCTATAAACTAAACATAAAGTAAGATTTCATCCATGAAGACCAGAACACTCATTCCGTAGGAATTCTGTTCATGTGCAGCTTAACTGTAAAAAGCACATAAGCCTAACCTGGGATGCTAATTCAACTTTTCTAAGAAGGGAAATCAGTGGGTCAACACTGCAAGTGATGGGAAAGTGGAAACAGTAAGGATTACAGTTGACATTGGATATTAGAGTAGCAGTTCTGACTGAGGGTCCAAGGAATACGTAGGATCGCATTTCAAAAGCGAGCTCAACCTACACAGAGTTACCAAGTTGGTTACCAAAACCCCACTCTTACTTCTTCCTGGGAAACACTCATACATTTTATCCCCTGATGTAACCACTACTTTGAACAAACACCACTGTAAGATTTTATCATAAAGCAATTGTATTTTTGTCTCCCACTTTAATGTATTCAGTGAGGCTACTTCTTCTCTCCTCCCAAATGATTTGTTTTGGGAGGGCTCCTGACTTCTCTGGCCCTGCAGATAACAAAAGGATTTACAACATCATGATAAATTGCAAAATGGTTTCAATTCCACAATTAAAACATCTAGGCCCATTTAATAATCAAAACTTCGAACTTAAGGCTTTTTTCCTATCCCCAGCTCAGACCTGCTACAAGCAGGAAGCCCATATGAAGAAAAAAGCCAAGTGCCTCTTTGTTTTTCTTTACTTTATTTCTATTCCCACACGTCCTACAGCTTCTGACCCATAAAGGCTTGGACAAGCAGGAGGTGGGTGAGGGGCTGAAATTTTTGATGACTGTTATGAGCTGGCATCTGTGCTCCTAGGCCGGGTGACGTCTTGCATTCTCTCCTATCACAGGCCTTGGTCTGCGGGGTTTTCTGAGACTCCCCTCACTGTGGGGAACCTCCCATTGACATTGCCTGCATGCAAGTTGTGCACTCCTGTTTCTCCTTCCACAGCCTGTGGGCAGCTCTGTTTCTTGCTGAGGCCCATGGCTCCCCAGAAAGCCTTCCTAGATAACCTGAGATACCCACACATTGATGCCTTCTTCTTTGCCTCTCCTCTGATAATTCGCTTCTGGGCCAGGGGGCACACTCCGGCATTCATGCCAAATGATTCTAAGATGCAGGCCACTCAAAACAATCACTTCTCTTTTTGGCAAATACATCAACAGTTAGTCAGCCCATCTTTCCCCCATAAAGTCTCTCAGAGGAGTCAGAGAGGAGACTCTGGGGTCCACCAACTGCACATGTCATTCTCTCCAGATGGTACCACTAAAACTCTTCTCCTTATTTTGAGGTAAGGAACAGGTGACCCGACACCTCTTCATTGAGTATGTGTGTGGGGGGGAGGGGGGGAGGAGGGTGTGAGAAAGCGCAGTACAATAGTAGCTCTCTCCCAAAACCCTGCCACCATCTTAACTCTGCAAGAGTTTGCCTGTTGCCCATTTATATCCTTGATACAGGTGACACGCATAAGCACTCCTTTTTAGTTTCCTATATGATTAGCACCCTTTGCTTCTTCTTGCTTCGGGTGAAATTCTAACATTCTGGTATATGTACATCACCCACCGATGATACTAAGTGACAGATACACAGTCTCAGGTCAGAGAAAATGTATAATCAAGCAAGATTATAGGGGTTAGCAAGATGCAGTAAGTAAAGAACAAAGGCACAACAGGAAAAAGGAAAACGTAGAGAAAATCCATGAAGGCAGCGAGAAACGCAAAGGTTAAAGTAAGGCAGCGGAACACTTAGCCTGGAGCCTGAGGTGCTGGCTGCCAAAAGACTCCCCCCCACTGGCCACTCCCAGAGCTCCCTCACTGTAGTCCCGGCTTGCTGGTCAGAGCCGGTCTAGCCTGCCTGCCCTGTGCCCCTGTGGGTCTGTGCCATCTGCGAGTCCTGGAAGGAGGTTTGCAATGGTGACCTCGCCAAACCCAGTCACTGAGTAAATGAATTCGAAAAATATCAATATTCTTAAGTGTGGTTTCTGTTTCGGTCCAGAAACAAAATGGTCCGTGAGGCAAGCTGGATGATACTACTTCCAAAATTTAGTAAGGAAAAGGGGAACTAATCTTATTATAATACTTGTATTAGAAATATGCCATTATTACTAGCACAAGGAATTCTAAAGATGGGGGTTAATGTTTTAACCCCCATATATGGTAAGATCCGCATGTTTGCTTGAAATTATGATGATAATAATGAGAATATATACATATGTATTATATATAATATATAAAATGTATTTATTGTTAATATATATCAATTATATTAGAGATTATATTTGAGATAGAGTCTAGTATATAGTAGTTATTACAAACCTGATTGAGTACTTACCTGAAGGTCTGGGGGTGTTTCTGGATTTTTAGTTAATTCTTTAAGATCATTAACTTTGCAATGAAGTTCTTCCAATCTTAAGGCTTTGTTTTTAACTTCAGACTGTCAAAAAAGACAAAGAGAAAAAGCATAACTTGTGCAAACACTGACATATTACTTTTGGCACTTAATAATTCGAAGAGTTAACCCAACTTCAAGCCAGGGTTTAAAAAATATCTCTGATTTTCTGAGGACTCATTATTTATGCATGTGGAAAAATGTCATCATTAACTTTCACTTCAAATATGAGGGAGTATGCAGAACTTTCTTCCCACCCTCCTTTATTGAGGGGGAAAAAAAAAGCACCTGGAAAAAATTAAACACTAACTAAAAAGTCTTGAGTCAGTAGGGATTTTCAGTAACCGTCATTTATTCATTACCATTAATATCACTGGCTACCATGGCAGCATTAAACTTTTGAGGAAGCATTTCAAAGCAGATATACATTAGGAGTGCCTAATTACTACAGACTATATGTAATACATCAGAAATGTTTCAAATAAAAATTTAAAATATTTTTATTTTAAATAAAAACCTTTTTTATTTTTTGCTATTTATTTATTTATTTATTTATTTATTTCACCAATACTAACACAAAACAAGGAAAAGTAGGCAAAGAATCATTACTGAACAAATTAGATGCTTGTAAGCTTCATTATTTATTTGGGGCCACAAAGGACCATTTGATCAAGTATCCCTCTCAACTTTAAATACAGCATTTTGGTTCTTTGTGGACACTAACAAACCTCCTGAACCTCATTCCAGAAAGTAATTTACTTACCCAGTGAGACATGATGAACTAACTGCCGGGCCCCCTGGCTTTCTCCAGGAACAGGCTGAACAACTGAAGAATCACACTGACACACTTACACACTTTATTTCTGAATTGCAACAGCAATGCACAGTTAGGCCCTGGGCCGAATCTGGTCCACTAATGTTATGGGTCCTGCACCACACAGACGGTCGGTAACATAAAGAAACCCAGCTCCGAGAGTGACTGAACCTGGATGTGAATGTGGGGCTCATGCCCACTGGCCTCCTGGATCCCAAAGGTCAATAGTAGGAGGGTAGTGTGTGCCGATTAGACAATCACTTCTCCAAAAAAAAAAAAAAAAAAAAAAAGACCCTGACTTGTAGCATTTACCACCATCCTGAGCTACACCATGATGTCACCGCACATGGGGTGGGAAGCACTGCACTGCACCACGGCGTTCCATGTTTCCCCCGTATAGAACAGACCCAACAACTCAAGAGCCCAGATAATAGTTGTATGTAGAGTAGAAATTAAAAGTGGCAAGTTTTAAGTATTTATTAGCTTAATTTTTAATATAATTATAAATTTATTCACAATTTAATTTTCAATAATGGCTGCGTTTAACACTGGCTTGCAAACGTCTTTAAAATTTATTCATTGACTTTTGAGAGCTGGTATGAGCCCTATTCCGGTGCACACCACTGTTTTGAGCTGTAATGTTAATTTAACATCAAAGAGAACTTAAGAGACTGCAGTATCCCTCTCCTGATTGCATTTTCAGTCTGGCTAATTTCCTCTACTTCTGTTTCCCCTTAGAAATAGGTGTTTGATTTAAAATCTCTAGAAAGTTTTTTGGATCAAAGGTAGATAATGTAGGTATAGAGTTGATTCACCTACATTTTTTCAGACTGCAGTCATCATCTATCTGTTGTGTTCCATTTGTGTGTTGGGCACAGTCCTGAGCACCCAGGCATGCAATGGTGACTAGTCTTAGCCCTCGTGGAGAGTAGTGATTATATGCTGTATGAAACAAGTTATCTCTTGTCACTGTTTCCTCTTACCGTGCTTCATTTTTATCCCAGCCTAATTACAACTGCACATTTTACATACATACTGTAATGTAAATTAAGTAAATGCCACAAGTATAGGGACTTTATCTGTTTTATTGTTTATTATCAGTGTCTAAAACAGTGCCTGACATACTTGAGGTGCTTATTAAGAATTTGATGAGTGAATAAATAAATGAATGCGAGAAATGGAAATAAAAAGTTTAAAATAAACTGGTGACTAGAACTTTAAAAGGCCACTTTCTGGGGAAACCTGTCACACTCCAGTATCCAGTTTTCTCCCATTTCTGAAGAGAAAGTGGAAGAACCTAGCACCTAGGGTAAGTGTTCAGCACATGGTAAGTACTCAGTAAACATCTAGTTTGAATGAAAAAAAAAAAAAAAACTCCTCTAAATATTACTAAATTACAAACACCTTCAATTTGGTTTTCCAGTAGGAAAGTGCAATAGTCTCAGCTGAATGGAAAGTAGGAAAAATACAGATTTTTATGGGCTTTTACTTTTCTACTAATATTTTAAGTACAGGGCCCCCCAACTAAGCAGTGATAAAAATCGAGGGAATAAGTCTTATCCATTGCTTATTCAACTCTCAGGTAAATAGTAAAAGATAGTTTTGACTTTGGTAGCATTCATATTTGTGTCTGAAAGAAAGAACTTTCAAAAAAAAAGGACACAACTTTCTCATATTCTGGTCAATGAGCTCACAAGCTCACAAAAGTAGATGTAGTCAATTTACCTCAAATTCTTTAAGGGATTCTTCTGCTCTGATGCTGTTATTCAGGTTGCTGATGCTTTCGGCCAACTGTGGAACAGAACTATTGGACCATCCATCAATTTCGTCTTTACTCGAAAGTACATCAGCCCAAATGGTCAGGCTTACCCTCAGCCTATCCATGTTCTCCTCAATTTTCTCTGATATCTGGGATGGAAAACAGAAGCCATACCATTATTAATCTGAGGCTTTAAGGTGCTTCATTCTCTACCAAAGTACTAATAATGTTGATGCTGCCTTAATCAAAAAATTATATTCTCACTGAAAAGCAAAGTTTTACAAAAATTATTGCAAGGGAATTAGTGCACTTGACTCAAACAAATGCTAACCATTATGTAAACTGTTTCTGTCATTGGGAGAATTGACTGAATTTCTGAGACACTTGATTTTCATTTGTAAATAGGGAAATTAAGAACAGATCTATTAGAGTCAACTATAACATACTCTTTGGTTGAGTTCTACAGGATAGGCATCCATCAAGGGCAGTATTGCATTTATTTTTAAAAGTAACACAATAAGCACTTTTATTTGTAATGATGAAACAAAAAAATGGACATTAATTAGACCAACTTTGTACATTTAAAGCATTATTATTTAATAGTCTTCCTGTAATAAGAATGTTCTTTTAAAAGTAGAAGCAGGTAAGGTTTTCTGCAGTCCCCAAATTATTTGGTTACAGTACATAATTATCAATGTCTAACTTTAGTAATTCAGCTTATGTAATTTAATCTACAGTAATACATTGCAGGTTAATAGAAGGGCAACAGAATCACTGGATTTTTGAGCTGGATGCTACATAAAATATGTATGGGTTGAGATGTAGAGTTCCAGAGAGATCAAGTGACTTGTTCTTCAGTCACACAGCTAATAAATGACAGAGCGAGAGCTAAAACCCAAGGATGTAAATTACAAGTCTCGTGTTTTTCAATGCAGAATTATAGTCTTATAACCCCAAATTATTATACATTATAGTTTAATATTCTGTAGGATATTTATAAATTATTCTTCAATTTTTATCCATAATCCCAGAGTTTTGAGAAAAAATATTTAGAGTTATAAATTTGTAATTGAAGCTACCAAGTGAAATTCTAGAAAATCTGCCACTAAGTTTTTGTTTTGTTTTGTTTTAAGAGGTGAGGGAGGAAAGGGTGAGGAAGAGAGAATCAAAGCAGGCTCTACCAAGCCCAGTGCAGAGCCCAACCCCAGGCTTGATCACACAACCCTGAGATCATGACCTGAGTGGAAATCAAGAGTCCGATGTTTAACTGACTGAGCCACCCAGGCGCCCCAAAAAATCTGCCACTAAATTTTAACAAAATAAAGCAAATAACTTTTTTTTATTAATTCTAAACTTTTTGTGAAAACTGTTTTCTTCAAAATATAATTTTGCATGTTAGCATTAAAAGTTAAAAATGAGGGGCGCCTTGGTGGCTCAGTTGGTTAAGCATCTGCCTTCGGTTAAACGTCTACCTTCAGCTCAGGTCATGATCCCAGAGTCCTGGGATCAAGCCCCTGCAGTCAGGCTCCCCGCTCAGCAGGAAGTCTGCTTCTCCCTCTCCCCCTGTTAGTGCTGGCTCTCTCTCTCAAATAAATAAATTAAATCTTTAAAAAATTTTTTAAAAAGTTAAAAATGAAATTCACATCCCTGAATAATCTTTTGCCCCAAAATAACGATTGACAAATGTGAATATTTAAACTGTTCATACAATTCAGGTGATTATCTTACATCCAGCCATCTGTCCACAGTGCTCTCCATATCTGTTTTCACCAAGATGAAATCACTACTGTGAATTTTTTTCAGCTCAGATAACAACTGTTTTCCTTTACTGGTAAAGTTATCCAATTCTTTCTGTTTATTACACATTTCATTCTTCGCGGTTTCATGCTGTGGACATAAATGTTTCCTTAATTAATAAAATAATCAGTGATAAGTCAGGCATTCAAAACCATTTGCCTCTAAGAAATTTAATTCATGGTTGCCCTTATGCAGAAACCAGTGATACTAATGAACTATACATATTTTTGGATTGCTAGAATCCTAGGATATCAGTATTCCTAAAAAAAAAAAAAAAAAAAAAGCTGAGTTTGTCAGTATGAATTTTCTACATCTATATGTATTGAAAAGAGTTGTACAGAGAATTCATTATATGTGAAAATCAGATCTACTAAGTAGTCTACTAAAATAAATACATTTTGAATTATTACCTTGGATAAAGCCCATTTGAGATCCTCCTGATCTTTTATAATAGTTCTGGTTGCAATCACATTGCTGGCATTTTCTAGGACTTTAGATACAGCCGACTTCAAGTTCTGATATTCCCTCATCAAGTCAATAAGTCCACAGCATTGACCCTGGCTATAGTAATTAAAGAAAAGGTATCTTCTATTATCATGTATGGAAGGAAAGGGTTTCTATGATTGGAGCTGATATATAACTACATAAATGTATTCATAGATGGATGCTGGAATGAAAAGGAAGCCATATTTCTACCTACTGAGGTCAAGAGTGCTGGTCAAGTCAACTTAACTCTAATGTCCAAATTGTTCTCCAAGAGTAAAGAATGCACACAGCCATTAAAACAAAATCTGTGATCTCAATGACAAGAAAAAATATATGTTCTTGACAACTAAAACAATGTAAATGCCAACAAATTTTTGCTTTTCAATTTTTTCATTAATTACATCATAATGGTGTATATTAAGGTGAAACAAAACAAACAACCAAACCAGACCAACCAAACAAACAAAAAAACACTGCTCAATAAGTAAAATACATATGAGGATATTTTTTCCCCATTTCAATGACACAAATTTTCATTGAATATGAATCCCCTGAAAATTATGAAAGTAAGAAGATAGTTTCTGTTTATAAGTGTAAAATGCCTCTGAGCACAAGCAATTCTACACGTAGGAATTTTTCCAAAGAAAAAGATGTGCACAAGATTTAGGTAAAATTATGCTCTTTACACCAATATTTATAATAGGAGAAAAAAATAAAAATAACCCAAATGTTAAAAAATAGGTTAATAATTGAATAAACTCTGATACCTTCTTATAATTGAATACTGTACAATCTCTAACAAATTACAATTTAGGAGACTGTTCAATAATATGAGATGAAATTTTACAACATGATTAAATATTTAGAAGCTTACATTAATAATCTACAGTGTGCAATAAAAACTATGTACACAGGAAAAACTGAACGTGAATATTTATAGATACTTCTTTTTATAGTCATCCAAACTGGAAAGAACTCGAATATCTATCAACTGGTGAATGAATAAACTGTGGTATGCCTATTAAATGGAATGTAATTTGATTATAAAAAATGGACTTCATTAATACACATAACAATGTCCATTGTGCTGAATAAAAGAAGTTGTTTACCCAAGTGCAGTAAAAACTTAAGTATACACAAAAAACTGCACATGAATATTTATAGATGCTTTATTTATAATCGTCCAAACTGGAAAGAATCCATTTGTATGTGAATCTGAAAAGACAATACTACAGAGACAAAAAACTGATCAAAGGTTGCCGGGACTAGGAGCGGGGGAGAGGCTGACTACAATGAGATGGAGATTATTTTCAGGTGGTGGAATGATTATATGAGATTTGATAGTTGTAATAGTTACTCATACAGGGTGTGTGTACTCATTAACTATATGTGTGTTAAGCTCATACAGTTTAAGGGCATACACTAAAGAGGATAAATTTTACTATATGTAAATCATACCTTAATTACAAAAAAGTACAACGAAACAAAAAAAGAAAGTTATAACTCTCATGGTTAATAGATAGAAATATAATTTCTATCTATAGAATAGATTTTCTATTTAGAAATAGAATAGAAAAAAATAAACTCTCATTTATAACTGTTGACAGCTCCTGCTTTCAAGCACTGAATTTCACTTATCATTGCCATCTCAACAACATCCTCAATAAAATTCTGTACGACTAAATTTCTAATGGTACTAAAGAGACACAGAATACATAAGGTGGAAAAAGGTATTCAAATCTCGATCATGCCAATGCAAATCAACAGACAACAGCCCAGTGCCACAAAATAGAAAGTTGAGAAAAAAATTGAGAGGTTTTTTACTTACTTTTCATGAATTAGTTTTTTGGTATCATCCCAGGTAACCTCTAAGCGGTTTACTTCCCTACTGACTTCAGATGCAAAGGCTACATCTTTCTGAGCAATTTGTTTAGCTTTGTCTTTCAACCAACACAGTTCATGCTCATGAGAATTTAACTCATCTTCTAACTGATTAAAGACTCTCAATCTGTGAATTAAAATGTTATTTCATTATTAATTTACCAAAGGAAGGACTAATATTTCTTCTGTTGTTTTATTAAGCCGGTTAGGTTTTATAATCAAAGGGGGGGGGGCTTTTCACTTCTCCATAAAGCACATCTATAGATATCTAGAAAAATTTTTAACACAACAATTGAATTAATATATATCAACTGTGAAAGACACTTTAAAAATTAACGTTGCAGAACTACAGACTATACCTTGGGAAATATTTAAAGTCATTTTAACCATTCATCTTCTACTTTCAATTAAGTTTGTATTCTTTTTTTCTATTTTGCTTTCATGATATAAAACTTTTAAGACTAGGGCTGAGCTTGCAGGCAAAGCACATGAGTACTTATTAAAAGGTCTGATAAAAAGTTCTTCTGTGCTCCGAAGTCCAATTCATGTAAAGTAATAATATTTAAGGGTACAGTTGTTTCATTTAAAATAAAAACAACTTTATTTTTTGTCCCTAATATACTAATATTTGAGTACTTGTAACAAGTGGTCATATAGAGGTGGCCATGGACTCATGCATTCTTGCCTTTTGGTATATAGTGCTGTAGAGTTTATAAAGTGAATGTCCATGCATGGTTCCATTTAATTCCAAAACAAAAGTGGTTAGGAGCACACATTAGCATTATCTTCACCCTACAAGAAGACAGGTGATTTGCCCAAAGTCACACAGTGAAGCATAAGTGTGGGGGGACTTTAATAAATCCACCAATTCAATGCAACATTTTCTATAACCACTGTGTGGCTTTGGTGAGTTCAGTGTTAGGGGTGTTGATGTGGCTCTTGAGCCCAGCCTGGGCCTTCTTTTCCAACAATTTTAGGATCTCCTGCCTGCTTGGTTTATGCAGGCCAGCAAAGCTGTTTGCTCCTTTGCCATGTTTGGCTCCTCTTTTTGTCTTTATTCTGGACGCTATTTTTCCTCCTCAAATCTTATTCCTTTTTGTTAGTTTGCTGTTAAACTAGTTGGCCTAGTGCTCACAAGGCACGTAATCTCAAGAGCCATTATTATCTAACTGTAAGGCTTTGCTAAATGCTTGATTCCAGTTAAAAGGAGGCAAATCACAATGGTCTTGGCATGTCCACAAAATCCTTATCAATTATGGACACTTTGGTATGACAGCATTTCAGCTGCTTCTTTGCCCCCTAACCCTGAGAACGCAAGTGGGGAGAGAGTTCTATTAAGGAGGAAAAACAAGATTGAGAAGAAGGCTATAGTATTAGAGAAAAAAATTACTTCCTCAAATTTACTGCAGGAAAATACCGATCACCCCTTAGGTTCTCTATTAAACTCACTGATAAAACCCCAACTTTGCTTAAACCCACTTGTCTGCCTTTTCCATACCTCTGAGCAAACAGTTAAAGGTAGCTGTTGAAAACTACTCTGGCAAGCTGATTGATTTCACTTCAAGTGAAGGAATATAAATCTCGAATGGCAGCTTTATCACCTTATCAAGCTCCAGAGGTATCATTTCCATTTCCTCTCTGCAAAAGAACCACTTTATGCCATTTTCTTTCTGCCAATATCCTGTCACTCACTCTCATCTGAGGAGCTTACTTGGTCTTTCTGAGAGCCACCAGGAAGGAATTCCCTCATATTTTCACCACCAGGACTACAAAGCTACTTGGATCACCCCCTCTCGCCTCTGCCTTCATTCTTACTACAGAAGATGAAGCCCTTCTCCTAACAGCTAAACATTGCTTCAAAATAGATATGATCTATATTGTCTGTTATAAATAAGATCTTAGCATGGCTTATATAGACAGAACCCTTGGGAAAATCCCTAAGGAAACCAAAGAAATTTTAGTACTTCTTAAGTGTCAAGTTAGTCATTAATTTTATCCTCAAAATATTAAAAGAAGTTGCTAAATATGACACCGTTAAAGCATTGCAGTTAACTCTAGAACAAATAAAAAGTAAACGGAACGAGTGGCTCCAGCCGTTTCTTTTTACCTCTGCTGGAGAGCTTGGCGGGTAGGCTCCTTCAGTCTCTCTCTGTCTGTCCTTTCTTCGATGTCCTCAATGCTTTTCAGCAACTCCTCTTTCTGGTCTTGGAATGCTTTCTTCAATACTGCCAGGGCATCTGCCTCACTCTGCTTCATTCCCAGAAGGTTCTGGATTCTCTCTAATTCAGAACAGAGGAGATCAGCTGTTGTTCTGCAGGAAGTCCTTTGCTCGGAACTTCCACTTTTAAGATGGTATTGAGCTTTGGCCAGAATGCTGTCAAGACTGATGGCTGCGGATTCCAATGTTTTAGCGTCTTGAATTGCATGATTTAGGTCCTTCTCTAATAAATCAGTCTGCTTCCTATTCATACTGTCGGTTGCTTCCACTGTGTGCCTCAGCCGGTGGAGAACCCCTGACAGCGAGGCATGGCTCTGTAGGAATTCAGACAACTGGGACAGGGCAAGCTGCCTCCTTTCTACGACCTGGCTGGCCTCCTCAAACAGCTGGAAGCAGTCCTCTGCCTTGCCCTGGAGGAGGTGGAGGCTCTCAGCTCGACCAAGAGCACCCAGCTTCATTAGGTGATCCTGTAGACTCTGCAGTTGTCCCTTTTTGCTCTCAACTTCTGCTGCTTGGTCCTGGAAGGGAAGAGCGAGTCACTGAGTCCTCCGATACACTGTGGCTAATGACACAGACACATTCACAATCTGTAATGTCAAGATCCATTTTCAATGCAATGGATGCTGTAGGTTTTAAAAGTCATCTATGGTGAATCTTTAAGAAATGGTGTTCAAATTTCTTGTTTTCTCATCTATATATTTCACATAAAACACAACTCTGATTTGGAACTAATTCATTGCATGGAAGAGAATGTCTTCATGAATAGAAATCGTAAAAGGAAATTTTATATAAATACATATATAATTTGGAAGATTTAAAATAGATGTGTATGCATAGCTAAAGTTTATAGTTCAGGTATAAATAATATGTAATATATAAATACTATATTATATTATATTATATATAATATATATAATCAAAATACTATATATTTTATACACATACACACACACACACACACACACGCACACACACACATCAAAAAGCAAATCACAGGCCCAAAATGGAGTCACTTATGGTAGGTCATGTCACCAAACTGGTGCTTCATACCTAACCTAATTGCAGTTTCAGAATCCTTCAGAAATACAGCATTAGCTTGTCAGTCAGGAATTTTCTGGTGAGTACTGATAAGGTAATCTGTCACACGGGCCCTCTCCTCCCCCACCCCCCACCCAACCCAAGGAAGGTGAGGTAATCTACAAGATAAGACCCCTGTTCTTACCCCCAAGGGAAAGTGGCCTTGCCTAAAATGATCCTTTCTTTTCTTTTGCTAATAACTTCCTTGC
>CM052886.1:11998469-12069314 GCA_028534135.1 Potos flavus | reverse complement strand
CTATCTATATAAAAGATATTGAAGTTTGGAAGATTTTAAATATATATGCAATAAAGTTAATTCTAACAGCTTGTAGGGAAGGAGCATAGGAATAGATGGGCATTAGCCTCTCTTCAGAGGCAGTGGGTGAGGCAGATGAAAACGGGTTTTAGCTGCCTCTTGTAAAGAAACAAAAATGAACTCATTGAGACTTGTATAGGAAATTTGACTTGCTCACAATAAATCATGTTTGAAATCTCTTAGAGCATTGCTAACAATCTCAGCATGGTTCCCATTAAAGATAAATTATCATGAAACTTAATCTTGACCACAATGGCCTTAGTATGCCCCTCAGCATGACCATTAAACTTTAGAAAGAAGCTTTGAGCATTTACTTCAGCAAATTTACAATTCATTCTCTGCCCTTTTGAGACACAAATCTTTTTAAAAGCTTCTATACAGTTACAACCCAAGAATATGTTTCTCAAGGACAGGGGGTCATCCTTTTGAAACCAACACACTGAGTTAACAAATGCTTGACCGGTTTACCCTAAGAAAACTTTGGTTGCCCTGACCGATTTATGAGCTTGTTTTGTAGAAGTTGAGTGAGCACCAATAAGCTAAGACTAGAGCAAGCTGAGAAGAATCCTTGCAGTTGTGCAGAAGGGACCAAAAGTGAAAGAGAGTAACCCTGTGATGACACACCCCGTGATCTCCCCCAGTTTATCATGCTGACACTGCCATATAATGAACATGTGTCCTATGACAAGACAACAATTCCTGAATGCACATGCTCCGAAAGGGGGACATTTCCCTTTTTCCCTATGTCCAATCCGCATATTCCATTCAACCTACATACCCATGACATCCTAACTCCTTATCCTTAAATGCACCCAACCCCAACCCTTTCGGGAGACAGATTTGAACCAGCCTCTTGTGCCCTTGCTTGGCAATAAAGCTTACCCCTCTGCAAAACACCAGAGTTATGCTATTTGGTTTTCCATTGTATGAGGACAAACAAACTCTTTTCAGTTTGGTAACACTTTTGAAATATAATCATGAAGGAAGATAGCACCCCCATCTCCCTGTCTCTCTCTTTTTTTTAATTTAATTTTTCAGTGTTCCAAGATTCATTTTTTATGCACCACACCCAGTGCTCCATGCAATACGTGCCCTCCTTAATATCCACCACCAGGCTTACCCAACCCTCCACCCCCTCCCTTCCAAAACCCTCAGTTTGTTTCTCAGAGTCCACAGTCTCTCATGGTTTGTCTCCCCCTCCAATTTCCCCAATTCACTTTTTCTTTCCCTCTCCCAATGTCCTCCATGTTATTCCTTATGCTCCACAAGTAACTGAAACCATATGATAATTGACTTTCTCTGCTTGACTTATTTCACTCAGCATAATCTCCTCCAGACGCGTCCATGTTGATACAAAAGTTGGGTATTCATTCTTTTAACGGAGGCATAGTATTCCATTGTAAGAGCTTAATTTCAGTGGGCATCTTGTCCCAAGTTGTAAAACTACTTGAGGTCATAAAGATATGAGAAAGTACTATTCTTTTTGGTAAAACCAATTAGCAAACCCAGTACAGAGTGAGCATTCCATAAATATTAATAGTTTTATCATTAAATACTGTCATAAGTTTATCATGTAGTTTATCCCCAACTACCCCAACACTTGATTTAAATGTTTTATTTTTTTTATGCCAGGATAGATATCATGCATAATTTATAAATAAGGAAAATAAATCATAAACTTTAAATAACTTTTGAGGGGCGCCTGGGTGGCTCAGTGGGTTAAAGCCTCTGCCTTCGGCTCAGGTCATGATCTCAGGGTCCTGGGATCGAGCCCTGAATCGGGCCCCGCATCGGGCTCTCTGCTCAGCAGGGAGCCTGCTTCCCCCTCTCTCTCTGCCTGCCTCTCTGCCTACTTGTGATCTCTCTCTTCTCTGTCAAATAAATAAATAAAATCTTTAAAAAATAAATAAATAAATAAATAAATAAATAAATAACTTTTGAGCTAAACAGTCATTTAGTAAAATTGTATCATTAAAGCATTGGAATTCGGTATTAGCTTTCAGCATTGGAACAAAACAAACCAAGAAGCTTAAAAATGAACAGTCTCATCACTTTACCCTAGAAATCATTTACTCCATTTTGAAGAAATAGTGTCTTAACGTGGTTGTCTAGATTATGTGAAGTGGTTTTATCTGCTTAATTTATCTGTGTAACACATTGCTAGGACCCATATGTTCAATTATTAAAACATCTGCATATGAATGCAAGGTTAAACTAGTACAGAATGGCTGGGTTAGAAAAATGCTTTTCTTTTTAATTCAAAAGCTCTCTTTTATGAGTAAATTCTTTGATCTTAAAAGTATGTACTTTACCTTGTGCCGAGTAAATGCTGCTTGATGGTCCATTATGCTTATCTCTGAAGTAGTTTGTAATTCACTGAGAAACAGCTTAATCCAGACAGAAAAGGAAAGCAGCAGTTCATCAAATTGCTGGTGTTCAGCAACCACAGACTGAAGAAAAGTAATCCTATGCAGAGAAAGGTGCTAAAGTTAAAATGTCCCACAAATGAACAGAAAAAGTTAATGATACGTTGTTGCAATAAGCTTAACTGAAGGCAAAAGTGATGTTGTCATACATGGACACACCCAAATTTTCGATGTTTTCTACTTCTCTAACCCTTTATTCTCAGTTTTCCACATCTCAGTTAACGTTACTACTGTCCCCGAGGTGGTCCATGCCATTCTTCATGCCCCTGGTTCTTCACCACCACATCTAATCTGCACATAACACCCCACCAACACACACACAGTATATTCTGCGCTCTCCTCTCCATTTCCACAAGCCTACCTGTGTTTAAATTGCTTCATCTCTTGCCTGGCCTCCTCAGTGGCCTCCTTCCTGCCACTATCTCCACAGTTCACACTCTAGGTAACAGCCAGGAATGGCTTTAATGTAATCAGAACATTGTGTGCCAAGCTTAACACGGAGGCAACTTGCTGTTGCATATGGGAAGGCAAACTCCAGAAGTTCTTACTGTGGCCGGTGAGTGACCCCACATAATCAACTTCTCTGACCTCATCTGACACAGCACTGTTCCACGCTGCCACTGTCTCAGTTGAGAATACCATGGGAGGCAAAATTTTAATTACCATTTTTCTCCTGTACGCAAACAGCTTGGGCAAAAATAATACAAACATGAGCAACTCTACCCTCTTCAACATTTTTCAATTAGTTTGGTCATTTTCTCTAATTGTGAGACAAAAATTTTGGACTGAGGCTCATCAGAAATGCTGATTTTTGAGCACTTCAGGTTTTTTTTTTTTTAATTTTAATTCCAGTATAGTTAACATACAGTGTTATATTAGTTTCAGGTGTATAATACAGCAATTCAACAACTCTGTACCTTATCCAGTGCTCAACACAATAAGTGTACTCTTAATCCTTTTCATCTATCTCACCCCTCCCCCCACTCACCCCCCTCTGGCTGAGTCTGTTTTTTGGTTTGTTTCTTTTTTCTTTGCTCGTTTGTTTTGCTTCTTAAATTCCACATATGAGTGAAATCATATGGTATTTGTGTTTCTCTGACTTATTTTGCTTAGCATTATACTCTCTAGATTCATTCATGTTGTTGCAAATGGCAAGATTTCGTTTTTTATGGCTGAGTAATATTCCACTATATATGTATGTGTGTGTGTGTATATATACACACACATACACCCCACTTCTTTATCCGCTCATCTATGATGGACATTCGGACTGCTCCCATAATTTGGCTATTGTAAATAATGCTGTAATAAACACAGGGGTGCATATATCTTTTCAAATTAGTGTTTTCTCATTCTTTGGGTAAATACCCAGTAGTGGAATTATTAGATCATATGATAATTCTATTTTTAATTTTTTAAGGAACCTGCATACTGTTATCCACATTGGCTGCACCATTTTGCATTCCTACCAACAGCATACGAGGGTTCCCCTTTCTCTGCATCCAGGCCAATACCTGTTGTTTCCTCTGTTGTTGATTTTAGCCGTTCTGACAGGTATGAGATATCCCATTGTGGTTTTGATTTGCATTTCCCTGATAATGAGTAATGTTGAGCATCTTTTCATGTGTCTGTTGGCCATGTTCTTTGGAGAAATGTCTGTTTATGTCATCTGCCCATTTTTAAATTGGATTATTTGGTTTTTGGGTGGTGGGTTGTATAAGTTCTTTATATATTTTGAATACTAACTCCTTTTTTGTTATTGAATATTGACCCTTTATTGGATATGTCATTTGCAAATATCTTCTCCCATTCAGTAGGTTGTCTTTTAGTTCTGTTGATTGTTTCCTTTGCTGGAGCTTTTATTTTTATTATTATTTTATTATTTATTTATTAACATTCATATTTATTTATATATTTACATAAATATTTATTATATTATTTTATTATTATTAAATATTATTTGTTTATTTGTTTATTGTGTTATGTTAGTCACCATAAAATAGATCATTAGTTTTTGATGCAATGTTCCAAGATTCATTGTTTATGTACAACACCCAGTGCTCCATGCAATACGTGCCCTCCTTAATACCTACCACAAATAACAAAGTAATTTCTTCCCCTTCTATACTTTTCTGAATAGTTCAGTTAAGTAAAAGCAAACAAAACTCTGCTTTCTTAATTTATATGCTCGCCATTTCAAAAAATGAACGATATAAAAATATTTTTTTAAAAAACCCAACCTTTTGTTAATTATCTGTGGTAAATCTCTCCATCTCTCATCCAACTGCTCCAAATGTACTTTCATCATTTTCACATCATCTTTGGAGGACACCGAGAACAGTGATTCCTTCAGTTGCAAAAGGTTGCTATAGATGGAGGCCCGGGATACAACTTCATTTTGCAGTGCCTAAGAAAAACAGAATACATTCTAGATCTCATCGCAGCATGATTGACTAGGAAGGACCATATGACACACGTGGTTGCTGTCCAAAGGATTTGCATTCTTGCAACACAGAGGTCATTGGGACCAGGCTTAAAGAGAGTTGTTATTACTTGATTTAGAATGGATCTGCTTAACCTTCAGTGAAACATTTAAAATACTACTGAAACCTGAATTAGTGTTCCAGAATCTGAGTTCCATTAAATTCAGCAACTTTAGAAGCTGTAGAATTTCTTTCAAGACGAACAAAGTGTTTATTTGTTTATTTGTTTATTTATTTATTTATTTATTTTTTCAAGACGAACAAACTGTTTAGGTAAGGAGAATAAAAGAAAAGCTATTGCTAAAGAGAAACAATGCATATCTAACAATAATAGAGATGCAATTCTGGGTACCAGAAATGTGGTCTCCTTCTTCATTTAGAGACTATATTAGGCCAAACTGGGGAACTTAAGGGCTCTTCATTTTGTTTCCATGCAACAGAATGACTTATTTTTTAATCAGGCAATGAACTGTAAGGTGCTGTGAGCGTTGCATGAAAGTTGCAGTTCCTATCTAATAGGAGATAAAAGATAACCACATACAGACAGCTAACAGCATAACATGGTATCAAATGGGATGATAGTGTAGCATGGCGCACAGTAGATGCTTGTCAGGATGCTTTCTCCCCCTTCTTAAGGAGGCCACGTGTGTGATACAAGCAAAGCTGCTGAAGGTTTCTGAAGAAGGGTCACTCAGCCTATGGATGGCAGGAAGGGCTACAGGGCAGAACCGGGACTTCAGCCAAGCAGGACAAAACACACAAAGCCAGAATATGGAGATGGACAAGGAATGCTCAGAACACAGTGGGAGGCAGCTTGGCAAACACTGGGCCCAGATGTGGACGTCGCGGAGGCTTCAGCCTCCTCCTGGTCCCCTAACCTGTAGAGCACTTACTCTCTGTGTAGAGATGTGTAGGAATAGTTTTATATGGCCAGATATCTTTGTGTCATTTTTCAGAAAAGGAGCTGTGACTTTCCCTCTTAGAACACTTCACAGTGTATTTATAAAAAGATAAGAACTTTTTTCCTCGGTGTGGGCTGAGGATGGCTCTTTATCCTTAGGGCAGGAAATAGTCACTGGGGGTTTCTGAGGAGCAACTTTTGGGGAGATTACTGCAGAACGTCAGTGTACAATAAACTAGAAAGTCATTGAGAACCAAGAGTGTGGGAAACCCTCAAAGTCAAAGAAGGAGGAAATTTGAACTCGAACTTGCCTGTATTGACTGAAGTTCACTCTCCACTTTGACTCTGTCTGCAGAAATGTCCATTTCTGGGGAACTGGCTATTGCTTCGCACCGCTCTAACCAAGTTAAAAAGGTTGATAATTCTTTCTCTAGCCTAAAGAAAGCAGAGATGAGAGACAAATTTATCAAAATTATTATGCCAGAAAATGAAACGCTTCCAGAGTTGGAGGTCCAACACTAACCATTACGAATAATACAGTGTTGGTTATCTTATTCCCAGATGTGAAGGTAAAAAGAACATTCCCTTCACATTCATATATATATTTGTACCTGTGTTTATATCTATGTACTATGAAAGATACACATACATCCTCTCCACTTTAGCGATCTTCATCTTCTGACAAAGACCAAGATCTTCCCATATTAGACACGTGAGTTGATGTGTTTTACATCTGGGATGATTATTTCTCAACAGCTGTTCCAGAATTTCCTACTTAAGAATGGCAGTTGAAATCCATGCTCTCAGTTCGGGAAGGAAGGCTGCTCACCTCTGCCAGTGGGCCAGCAGGGTCTCCAGCGCTGTCTGCCTCTCCTTGGCCCGAGTCCGCGTCTCCTCGTACCTCTGCTGCAGGGCCGCTGCCTCCTGGACGGAGGAGCCTCTGTTAGCCACCTTCTGGGCGCTGGCTGAGGTAGTGGCCACCACACTGCTCAGCGCCTCCAGGGCCTGGCAGAGATCCTAACGGGAGGCAAAAGGTGCACAAAGAAAGCACAGCATCAAGAAACGAGGCTGATGGTTTTCTTTGAGACGCATTATCACTAACAATTTCCCCTCATCCCATGATCTTCAACGAGACATAGTCAAAGTGAGGAGAGTTACTACATGCGTGCAGAAATCAAAAACGAAAATGGAAAGGCTCTTCCCCAAATAAGAATTTACTGCTGTATATATGAATAATCTCAACTTTCCCTTCAAGATTCAGATAATTTGTGAAAATTATTTTTCCTTCTGTGCCAAATATGTCTTTGAAAAAAAACCTCTATCTAATTTACAAAATCTATATGTAACATGCCGTAATCTCTATAAAAAATATATGGGGAGTGTTATGGCTGGTAATCAGTGATAATCATCATCATAATAATGGTGCCTCCGGACGGGGCAGGTACTATGTTACGTCCATTTCATATAGTGTAACTCATTTAATCTTCATAAGAATCTTACCAGTTATGTTCTTTCATTATCCTCATTTTAGAGATCAGACAATCAAGACAGAGAAAAATAATTTGCTTTACGAAATCTAAATACTAGAAAAAATAGAATAGTATCCTCTCTGGTACTCAATTATTAACTTAGTAAACTATTAAAATAATTTCAGGAAATTCAGTTTTCCTACTTTTCCTCATGTTCTGGGTATTTAAAAAAAAATAACCTAAGTAGCACAAAAATGCATTTTTTTAAAAGATTTTATTTATTTGAGACAGAGGGAGATAGAGAGGAAGAGAAAGAGCACAAGCAAGGGGGAGGGGCAGAGGGAGAGGGGAAGAGAGAAGCAGACTCCCCACTGCCCATGGAGCAGGGAGCCCAAGGCAGGGCTGGATCCCAGGCCCCTGAGATCATGACCTGAGCCAAAGGCAGACACTTAACCGACTGAGCCACCCAGGTCCCCACATTCTTGTTATATCAATGATATAAATTCCAATCCACCTTCCAGATGTGCTTTTGTCAACTCTTTGCTTTCTATCACTTCAGCCCCCTCCCTTGGCATATGTGCACATATTTAGGGGTAACAGATATATATATTTTTTTATTAACACATTTCTTTTTGGTTTTTCTCTGTGCCTGATTCTCCCTCTTTGCTCCTTTCCCTAAATTACATCAAAGGCATCTGTTGCTCTGTGAACATCCCACAATAGTCACCAGTTCAGGCAGCAGACCAAAAAAGCTAGTCATTGGTAAAAGGTTAGTGAGGACATATTCTTTGCACATCTAACTGTTGTGGGTTAAAAATCTAAAATCTGCCATTGCACATGTATGTTTTTATGCACATTTAGTTTTTTATAATGCTCGCAACAAGTAACAGAATTTACTAAAGCTAAAATCAGAAAAAAATCATGTCTTAAGTATGAGAAAGAAATACTGTAAATGAATATTCTTTTAATATGCATTTTTAATAAAATCTTATTTGTATACTTGTACTTCTTGGGTTATGCGAACATGTTTGATCTAAGTCATTCCTCAAGTAACATAAAAATCCTTTCAATTTTAACTGTCATAAAAATATTTACTATGTTCTCAAGCAGGAATTATCAAATTCCTCTTACCATATGTTCTTGGAGAACTTTGTATGTTTCTGTGGCTGAAGAACATATTTTAAGTGGATCAGCAAGTTTATCTTCAAATTCAGACACAGACTTCTGGATCTAAAACATTAGTGAAATATAAAGATAATGGTGGGAAAAATGTACTTCAAGGCAGAAAAAGTTACCAGGGAAGGAGCATGCTTATCTTTTTGGATAATTTTCAATAAAATGATTAAAATACACATATTTTAAAAAATCTAACATCAGTGTGTCCTATTATTTGAAAGGAATAGATAAGCCTGAATGCCTATGTGAATACAGTGTATAATGATACTTTTATATTCCCTCAAAAAAGGTACCACATGAATAATTAAAAACTTAGTCATCATTGACAACTTGGTAAATGATTAGCAAATTGTGTTTTCCCTTAGTCCACTATTTCTGGATTACTTATTGCATTTCATTATAAATGCAACAGGAAATAATAACTTTCACATGCATGGACCTATTCTTACCTTTCTAAGATTCTCTTCGAACTTTTGCTGCTGAGATAGATGTCCCAGGATTGTTCCTTCTAAACACTGTGCATGCTCTCGCAGTTCTTCCCAGTACCTTCTTATTTGTGTCAGCTTGGCTTTGATTCGAGCAGATTCTCCAGTGGTGACAAACTGAGCAAAAGACTGAGCTTCTTCTTCTAGTTCTGTAATGCTGCTGATCTTGCTTTCTATTTCCTGAATTGTGACCTAATATTGAAAACAAGAAAAAGACGATATAGGCTGAGTAAGCTTGTCTTTCTGAAATAATAGATTCTCTGCACAGAAAGAAAATCAGGAGAGATCTTCTTAGCTGACATTTCAACACACTTGGACCATTAGAGACCAGCTAGGAACAAACACCGTATGTTTCCTTATCTTATTTGGAGAGGAGAGATATGCAGACACTGTCTGGAAAATATGAAGTGATGGTGGTCGTGCTAAATAAAGAGAATAAAGAGAAAGAGCTACCCCTGTTGCAGAGAAGTAAGAGGAGAGATGTCCCTGTGTTTCATTATTTTTCATTTTTGTATTTCGTGTTTTACCAAACAAGAAGTATCTCTAAAGGTAAAGACAATTCCTTGCTTTTCCTCCAAGTCACAGCTTTTACCAGCTGATCTGGGAAGCAGTGTGTTCCAGTAACTCATAGAAATGCTAATGTTGATGTTCATTTAATTTTTCTCAAATGTAGCTGAGTATTTCCTATTTACCAAATTAAAAGCTTGGCTGATTCCACTCTTACCTAAAACCAGTCTTTTCAAATTTATTGTCTTTATGCCAGTGGTTTCCAAATTTGGAATGAGTTAGGATCACCTGGCCCCCATCCTCAGGGAGTCAGGCTCAGAAGGTCTAAGGTGAGGCCAAGATTTTGCATTTCTAACAAATATCCAGGCGATGCTGCTCCTGCTGATGCTGCTTTGAACCACTGCTTTCCTCATTAGCTGTCGGCTCACAGTGAAGAACCTACATAGTTTCATTGCCATTTGGAGCAGGATGACACTTTATACATTAGCCAACACATGAAAAGTACTGAAAGACACTAAGGATGTGTGTGGGGGGAAAGAGGCATGTCTGTCATAAACACAGAGGCTTATTTATGCATAAGAGAATGAAAATGATTTCTCTGAGAAAAAGAGCCAAATCTTCTTATCAAATAAAGCCAAAAATTCAGATAAGTCTCAGTTACCCTAGGGAAAAAAAAATGTGTGACTTATGTCTACATGAGACAACATAGTCAGAAATAACTTCTGTCTAGATGAGACAATCAGAAATAACTTAGATTAGTGCCAGGTGCTCATCACTTTATTTTTATTTTTCATATGCAAGACTACAGTGGTATATCTAATAGATATTTGTTATTTGAACATGAATACAACCTTTTTTTTTGTTTTTCAAGATGATTTTTTTTTAGAAAAATTACTCATAAATTCAATAAATATGTATTTGGTGTCTCCTATGTGCCAAAATTGTCCTAGGTGTTCGCAATAGCTCTGTGAAGCAATCTTAAATAAGACAAAATTTCTTCGTTTTTAGAGTCATTAATACATGTTACCAACAAATTCATAAATGCAAACTATGTAATCATATTGTTGGATTCTAATCCAAAAAGGGGAGATGGAAGATGTACCCAGTGTATGTTCTTACCATTTGTAAATTATCAGTTAAGAATAAGAAAATCAGTCAATTTGGAATAGCATGCAATGAAGAATTAAAAGTGGGCTTATAGATAAATGTCTTCACGACAAGGCAAATGCTTCATTAATTTTAATCCTAAAGTTGTTTTAAAGTGAGAAGTGTTACCTTAATTCTAATATTTCCTATAGTGCTATAGTGTGGTCTTCTGAGTGGAAACAGAACATGAACCTATTTGCCTAAATTTCACAGTACTAGTGTATTCCACACCATCTTTGCTTATTTCTAGCAAATCCTTTTTTCCTACTATTCATATTCATTTAATACATTTTAGATGTTTTCAAAATACTATATTAGAATATTAAAATGTATTTCTAGTCTAATGGCATGGAAATCTACAACTGAATGTTTATATATTTAAAAATAAAATGTGTAATCATTTTGTTTCCCAAGGAGTAAAGAGGTGATGACAGTTGATCACTGATATATTTCAGAAGTCCTGGAATTGAATTAGGCTTAAATGAATTATAAAATGAATTATAGCAAGAATAAACACATTAAAAAGTGTATGCCAAAATTTTTTGAAAGTGAATTTGTGATAAAGTTATTTAAATGTGCTATTCTTTGTTTACTTAGGATGTAGTGAAATGATCAAATGACAACTTTTAAAAACAGTTTTAGAGATTAAACATATTTCATGAATATTCCTTAGTGGGTTGACATCTATTTTCCCTAGTATACCACACAAGACATAGGCAGACTCCATATATGCCGGATTCCATGTATCCTTGATTGCAAAAGATGCATGATGAACCAGGAAAATCTGCACAGCAATGTAATCATTACTAAGTGACACAGCACCCTTCCACTGTGCACATGGTAATGACTTGTTCTGAGCAATAATGCGAAATACTTTGGTATTTATTTTACTATTTTTAATTGAATGAAATGGCAGAGGGTTTTCTCGTTCAAAAAAAAATGAGATTAGATAGAAAAAGTGGCTGCATTTTGAAAGCGTGTTGCATAACAACCATAAAAGAAAGAATTCATTTCTTTCAGTCCATTTTTTCTTAAACTATTTGAATGAAGTGAACAATGACAGTCTACGCACATGGTCCTGTTGGAGCTGGGAGAGCTAAAGTACCAGAGCATCTCTGTCTGTGCCCAAAGGTCATCCTAAATGAAAGCATTTGAGCAGTGGAGTCTGATGTCTTCACCTAAAGAAAGTAATTACTCCTCCCTGTGGTTTGTGAGGGTAAATGCCACTAATACTTGAGCCAGACACTTGCATAACACTTACAAAATACAGTTGTAGGTGATGAATACATTTCGTGTTGTATAGATGAATCAGCAGAACACTCCAATGGGGTTAATTCAGAATCAAGGAAAAGAATAATGTAACCATAAAAACATTTTAATGATATAGCACACAATACTGACTTTGAATGCATAAGTCAGAAAATATTAATACATAATTCCAACTATAAAGTGTTGCCCAGTATCAATCAAGACCTCTCAGCTCAGCATTTTGTGTGAATTGAATTTTAATAGAGTCACATAGCAATGAAAGATTTATCGTGGGGCCAACTAGCACTTGATGAAATGTAAGAAAGGAGTTCTTAAAAGCTAGACATGGATTATAAATGTAACAACGTGTGGGCAGGTCACCTTAATCTGCTGGATTTGCATGTCCATGGCAGATGACGAAGTTTCCAAGGCATTGAGTTCTTTTTCTTTCTCAGTTATCCAGACGGACAGGGTCTCAAAATTATTGCCAAAATGATCCCACTTGTTTTTCACCATTTCCATGGTTTTAATACTAAAATTAACCAAATTAAGTAAATAAAGTGCAGTATTTTAATAGAAAACAACAATACATTTTCCTTTAAATCACCAGATGAAAAGATACCAAAGGCATTTGTGACGATGTCAAAGTTGAAACTACTGGAACAGGAAAAAAATGCACATTTGATCTGAATATTCAGTCCTCAAGTCTTCCCATCTATCTCCTCTGAGAATGAGCATTTAACGAGGTAGTATCTACACTACGCTATGAATGGAACTGTGCTTCGAACAAAACATAGCTGGGTCCAAACGGGTTTGAATCCAGGTATGATCTAGGTAAACTCTGCACCTGACCAGTAGTTGCCAGGACTTTTAATAAAGCTGCCTACATGGATTCCAGTGCACAGAGTCTTTTCGCAGTCCCGCTTTTGTGGACAATGTCCTTTTGCTCTCAGAGCAGAGATACTGCAGGTGTGCTCTATACGCAAAGATCTTTATAAAATGCACCTTTATGAGTCAAGAGAGAGCTTGTCATCTGAATCCCATGCTGCCTTACAGGAACTGTTTCTATCATTAGAGCTAAGCCTGCAATTTATAATCTATAATGATTTCAGCTGTTTGATGTTGGCCCAGTCTTGATTCCAAAAGACTCTTATACAGTCTTGTACATGAGCACCCTAACTGCTTTTAGAAAATTTGGGCTTTATTTGTTATAAATCTAGTGAAGAAAATTTCAGCTACAGATGTCCAGTTTGTATTAGCTATGCGTATATAACCAGGTGATTATGGCTTTCAGTTAGAAAAAGACTAAGAAACTAATAGTATATCATTGAACTGATATGCTCTTGGGTTAAAAAAAAAAAAATGAAAGAATTTCCCTGTTTACCAAAAGGCACTTGGAGATATCAAGAAGAATGCAATAGCATCACTGAATGTTAAATTAAATAATATTGCAGTCTCAATCGTATACCCTGGATGTGCCTAATGCTCTCATCAGTACACATAATGCAAGCTAAGAAAGGAAATAGATTCAAATGATATTTCTAATAAAAGTAGCTTCTTTTCTAATAAACTCTGAGTTTCATTATTTCCATAACTTGATGGATGATATTTAATATAAAGTTCTCAAAGTTTTGAGTCATAATTTCCTTTAAATTATTTAACAAATTTTAAAGTTTAGGCAAAGATACAATTTTAATTTCAAGGTGTCACTAGTATTAAAAACAAATTTTTTAATCCACCTTAGAAATTATTTTTAATTTTTAAAATCCACCTTAGAAATTATGTCCTATATCTTAAGAATAATATGTGTTGGTGATCTGCCAGTAAAGAACCTTTAATAAAAGTGTGCGGCCATATTATGCTGAGGAACATTGGCCATATCTTCATATATTTATCCCCTCCAAATTTTTTTAGTGTTTATTTTGCACATAATAGTATACCACAGGCTAAACTATTTTTTCTTTCTTTTTCAATAAACAAATATTAGATGTTGAAAAGTAAAATAAACTTTGAAGTTAATTTTTGAAAACAGTGTATCAATCAGTAACAATTCAAATATGGAGGCACTATAAACAAGCTCTGTGAGCTTCTTGGAGACGGAGACACGTGGTCTATGTCACACATATTTAGGCCCAGCATCTACACAAGCAAAATATCTCTTCTTCCCTCTAACTGGTAACAGCAGAACAATATAGTAAAAAAATTATTTTAAATACTGGTTCTTTTTTGAGATTGTATGAAGGCCACAGAATTTAATAGATATGGCTTTCTCATGAACAAAGTCAGTTTACAATGCAAAAACCACATCCCTTGTATTTTTCTGCTCTGTTATATAGACGGATGGTTTCTGTCTTGGTGATACTTTCTTTTGAACTGTGAGTGCTTCCTCAAAACATGCTGAAATACACAGACACTTTGAGATTTTAAAGGAATGTTTTGAATACAATATACAGGAAAGACTGTATGAAACTTTATCTCAGAGAAGAAAGTTTAGGACTTGTCAAGCACATACTCTTCTTCAAGTGTGTCTTCTAATTTTTTGACTTGCTCTTTGATTGACTTGGCCTGCTGCTGAAGCAGCTGCTTATTCTTGGGCCCAAGTGGTATCTCGGAAGCTTCCTTCACAAGATTTTCAGCCTGGACTGCAATACCTTCTGTTCGTTTAGAAAACTCCTAGAAAAAGAGATTATAATTGTTAGGAAGGCATCTTCTATTAAATTTTGCCCTCAACTAAACTGCATATACTTGCAGAGTCTCTGCTGGAATAGATGGTTGGCTAGATAGATTTATACTTGCAGGAATCTTAGTATATAACAGTCTTAGTAATAAGACAGACTTATTTTCCTCATGGCCAGAATAAACATTTCACTAGATTATTTTCATTTTATAGACAGATATATATATATATATATACAGTTAGATATCTACCTTCAAAGTTATCCAGCAATTCTTACAAAAATCTTTTTCCATTGTTTCCCGATTTGGGTTTATTGCTTAGAATTCTGAGCTGCATTAATAATAACTAACTTATCCACAAATATGTTAGTTTATTACAGGCCCCATTCAGGCAATGATTAATAGTGATTGATTTTTTTCAATCATAAAAATAAGAGATTTCTAGGCCAATTAACATTTTTTTATTTAACTGAAGAATATCTTAGTCAATACAGTGTATCACTGATATTTACCTATAAAGAAACATATTGTTAACTAGTTCCCTGAAAAGAGAGATAATCTGATCTTAATGCTGTTAAATCTTATTAACTATATACCTATACTACATGATGAAAAGAAGATAAGTTCTTAACCAGTTGAACCTGGACTAGAGCTCTAGATTTGCTAATTACTAGCTGTTTGACTTTGATGAATTATTTTTCAGACTTTCATATAAAATGCACATAGCAATCGTTTCTTGTAAGGTTGCTCTTAGCATCTCATCAGCAATTTCATTCTTAAGTGCCTGGCACTCTAGCAGGTATCTATTATTGCTTTTTTTATGTCTTTCACATAAAATTGAGGATAAAATGGTTTATAAAATTCACACATTGATTTTCATTAACAGTGAACTACTTCAATTCAAAAATGAATTTAATATGAGTGAGGCACTGGTAAATTTTAGCTGTTACCTGAATTTTGTCAGGTAAATGCATTGAAAACTGATTTTAAAAAGCTAACTCCAGAGATCACCCTGTGTGAAAAAAAATTATCTTAGTGTCTCATTTCTTCTCACGTAAGAGACACTCATGGGAGGTTTAAATTTTGATCAGAAACTCCGCTTTCCAAAATAGGTAATGAAGAAATCCAAAGTAAATATTTTCAAAGGTAAGACTTCTGACAGCCACCTCTTCCCACAGAGTATCTCCCAGAATTATTACATAATGCCATATAAGATAGTTATTACATAATACTATTGTATCTTCATGTTTGAAAGACTTAAAGTCCTCATAGAAATATCAACATTACTTCAGAGAAGTACCCAGCAATTTGGTAGAATAAAAATGGGTAAGTGCAGCTTCCTTTTCATGACAGATTTATAATATCCTAAGAATCGGTATTTGCCAATGTCACATTAAATTCTGTGGTTATAAGCACCCTCTGTTGCTGTGATGAACTTAAGAGTTATGGTGGATTCATTTGTGAAGACTGAATCATAGCATAATCTCTCAGAACCCTAGGAACAGAATCAGAAGCGTAAAATAGTATTTTTCCCCCTCGTGTTTCCCAGAGCCCAGGAAAATCATGGAGAAAGTGGAGTTATATCTGAAAATGCTTATATACATTTACTCTAAGAGCCTTCTGTAAGAGGTAGGTATGGGGAAAGCACAATGCAGAGGAATTCAAAGGAAAGAACGATGTTGATAAAAACCAAAGTGAACCACAACAGAATAATGTTATAAGGCTATATCTCTAAGTCCTAAAAAGAAGACCCATGAGTAGCAGTAGGATGCGGCAGGAAAGGATGAACTCTGGCATCAGGTAGGTCTAGAGTTGAAACCAGGCTCTGTCCTTCACTAGCTGTGTGACCTTGAATCACATAACGGAATTTTCATTTCCTCATCAGTCAAGCCTTGGTTAAAGAATAAACATGATATTGCCATGGACTCCTTATCACACAGTGACAGAAAGCACTCAAGCTCTTTAGCACAAGCACACGAGGGCTACAAATGGAATGAAGGCTGTCTTAATGTTGAGTGAGCAAAGAAGTAGAGAACGATTATTCTAGATTACACGTGCTTGTGCAAGTATACAGAAACAGTAAAGTAGCTCAGTTTTTCAATGAAAAATCTAGTGGCCGAAGGTGTGTGCTCTGGGCTCAGATCTCTTAGGTTTGAATCCCAACCTCACCAGTTAGTAATCCTGAGATCTTGGATAAAATCATTAAAAAAAACCTTTGTACCTTATATTTCCTCCTTATACAATAAGATTCATAATGACATCTATTTCTTACGATTGTTTTGGAGATTAAAGATGATAAACATCAAGTGAACGGACCAGCATATGTCTATACCTATATACGTATCTATGTATTATATTCAGTAAATGTTAGTTCACATTATTAAATCAATCCCAAAGTATGCAAGATTATTAGCTAAGGAAAATTTTAATAGTAAGACTAAAAACATTATATTTGCTTCATCTACAGCTGATAAGCCTATTCAAAGGGATCAGAAACACAAGGTATCAGAAACTCTGGATGTAACCTGGGTGAATACCCACATGATAATTAACCCAATAAATCTGTTTGTATTTATAAAAGACACCCGATATACTTTTAATATATAAAGTCATTAAAATTAAAATGTTTTATTTAAATGGCTGATGAAAATCATACACGATTGAAAAATTCTGTGGCTTTTTAAGACTTCAAACTCCTCAGTGAGTTAATAATAGGAGAGATAATACAAAATTGGCAGTATGAGAGACAGAAAAGCCTTTTACTGGTAAGAAAAAAGCAGCACAGGGGTTTATTTGCTGAGGGCTACTAACTGATGGAGAGGAGTCTTCTTTCTTATTCATTGGCTAACACATTTCTATACTAACTCAGTCATTCTAGAAACCCAAAATATGTGCAAAAGGAACCAAAAGAACCTGTATGACTCTTTAAATGCTTCAGACAATGTATTGGCCTGCTGTGACTTTCTAAGGTGTTTGGGCTTATAGACTTGGGCTCATGAAGCACACCTACTAGATATTATCTGTTGGATGTCCCACTGGAGCCTCAAACTCAATTTGTCCCAAACTGAGTCTGTCATCTTAATCAACTAACAGCCATTCCTTCAAGTTCCTGTCTCACGCCCACTGTGTCTGTCAGGCTCAGAACCTTGGATATCTTCCTTTCCTTTACTCTCTATCTCTTGCCATCTGTTCCCACTGCCATCCCCATTACCCTAATTCATGCCCATATTAATACCGACATGAAATAACTTTCTAATTGGACCCCATGACACAAGTCTTTCACCCTGCAATTTTTGACACTGCTTAAAAATATATCTCCCTAGGGGTACCTGGCTGCCTCTGTCGGTTGAGTGGTGACTCTTGATTTTGATTCAGGTCATGATCTCAGGGTCCTGGAATGGAGCCCTGCATTGGGCTCCATGCTCAGCAGGGAGTCTGCCAGAGGATTCTCTCTCCCTCTTTCCCTGCCCCTCCCCCCTCTTGCACACACACGCGTGCTCTCTCTCTCTTAAATAAATAAATAAATAATAAATCTTTTTTTTAAAAAGCATATTTTTTTTTTTTTAAAAGCTGTACCTAAAGTATACCTCCAACCATGTGACTCTTTTTCTTAAAAACCTTTAAGGGTTCCATGTGGCCTAGACCTTCCAGTGTCTTTGGAATATGGACCAACTTTCCTTTACAATTGTACTTCCATTTTTCTGCCTTAAAACAGAATCTCCATACACTCTCATACTTCATGCCATTTCCCATTACAGGAATGCTCATGTTTTGTCCCACACTCTGCTTTTCTATGTCTTACCTGCTCTTCAAGTTTCAGTTAAAAATATTACTGCCTTCAGAAAGATTTTTTTAAAATGTATTCATCTATAAGGGAATTAACCATTTCCCACTTTAATAAAAAAATTTCTCTTAGTTCTTGATGTTTAAATCTTATTTATTTCATTCCCCAGAGCAACTTGACCAGTGTGTTGAAGAGTGGGTGGTCAATAAACAAGAAGTACTGATTAAATGAATAATTATAATAATTAATTGTAATAAGGGATGAAAACACAGTTTCGCTTCTGAATAATGAATACCAAGGGATTGTACGGTCAGACTGATATACCTTTGTCTGTTCCAATTCTGAAGATAAACTTTCCAAACTGCTAAAACTCAAGAAGCGTTCATGGCTGGAACCTGTTTGAAAAAGGTATCTGACCACTGTCTCTTTGTTTGTTTCAAATCGCTCCCATTTTCTTAATGTGACCTAAATTTGAAAAAAAATAAACATATCATGTTATGAATTAGCACGTATCACAAAATACTGTTCACGTTTCCATTCATTTGTTGGGCTGTCAACCTCCAGTTAACTCTGTCCAAATTTCACATAGTTATGCTGAACAAAGATGATCCTAATGTCTCCTGTAAGAATTTCACTCTGTGTTTCAATTCATCTACAAAAAAGAGGATGTATAGAGTAGCACTCTGAGTTTTCTATCAGCTATAAAGTTCTGAGAATCTAAGGATATTACTTAAAATGTGGCTAAGGGATAAAGGAAAAAAGAACCTCCCAGTCTCTTTCAAAAAAAAAAAAAAGAAAAGAAAAGGGAGAAAGAGAAAGAAGGGGAAGGTAGTGAGTAGGTGGCCAAGAATTAAAAAAACTTTTTAAGAGTGTCAAGATCACAATAAAGCATAAACGTGTGACTGCTGGACTGCCCAGAAAAGTGAAACGATCCAGTGTTAATTCCTGGATTCAGACAAGTGTGGATTAACATTCTGGCTTTATCACTGATGGCTGCTCTGTGACTTCAGGTAAAGTCCTCAAATTGTTTCTTTTTAAGCTTCCACTCTGGCAAAATGTGCTAATTATAGTACCTATCTCCTAAGGTTGACGTGATGATTAAAAGAGATAACTTGTGTCAATACTTAACACAACGCCGGAGCATCAGGGGCGGGCCCCAACGTTCCTCCCATGAGGAGATGGAAGCTGGGACCTGGAGGTTAACAGGGCCCTAGACTTCTGGTCTCCTACCTGGATGCGGCGTTCCTGCTTCTCCCTGCTGTGCTCCATGTTGTCCAGGGTGCTCTCCAGCTTCCGCAGCTCCTCCCGGACTTGGCCAGGCAGCCCACCTTCTCCCTGCTGAGCCTGCGCGATCTGCTGCTGCACGTCTCTCTTCTTTGCAGAAATCCTCTTTGTCTTTTGCTGGACAACAGGGGGATATAAATGAGACTCTCCGAGCAGCTAAGAAGGTCAGAAACACCTACAGGCTAATAGAGGTACAGAGAGGTACAACCTCACTGCAGCGTGGGCCCAAACTGTCTTCTAACGGTTAATGTGAACAGGGGCTCCTGGGTGGCTCAGTCGGTTAAGCGTCCACCTTCAGCTCAGGTCATGACCTCGGGGTCTTGGGATCAAGCCCCTCTTCGGGTTCCCTGCTCAGTGGGGAGTCTGCTTGTCCCTCCTACTCTCCCTTTCCTCCCACCCCTGCTTATGCTCTCTCTCTCTCAAATAAATAAATAAATAAATAAAATCTTAAAAAAAAAAAAAGCGCTAAATGTGAACAGTTAAAATGGCAATGGGGACTCTATGTTGGTCAAAATGGGCATTATTTAAGAATATTTTATGTTTTTAATGGTAAACAACATAATTTGATATTGGTGCTTTAACTGTGTGCAAATTTAGACATTTAACATTTTATGGAATACTCCAGAAGGAATCTGACAAAAGTATTCATTTGACATGATTCTCCTTAAAGAATTACTTGTGCCTAAAAACATGAAGTCCTAACTCTAATTTATTTTTAAATCATTTATGCTGTAAAAATGCTGATACTAAGAGATTTAATTCCTGGGTATAGTCAGACTGATAAAGCTGCTGAGATAAATGGGGAAAGTTATCTTTTAAAATAAACTTTTTATTGAGATATAAGGTACAAACAATGGTAGACAAATCTCAGGTGTATACCATATGAATTTTCACAAAGTAAACAGGCATATAGCCAAGCACCTGGTCCAAGAAATGTGAAGAGTTTTAAAATATTAATGTAAATATCTGTAATTATATATTTCTCTGACTTAAATTGAAACCCTAACACAACTTTTAAAATGAGAACAATGTAATACCAAGCATTGATTTTTTTTTGTACTCCGGTCTTTTTATAATTATTAAATAAATCTGTAACGCCTAGAGGCCGAGTTTTACAAACGCTTTTAATGCCACTTCCATGTTCATATAGTATTACATATAGTATTATATATAAAATCAGCTAGCATTTTGCTATATATTACGTTAGCTAGGGTTTTCTCATTAAAATATTTGATTTGAATCATACTTCTACTTATATAGAGTTTGGCAAGGAGGTTGATTAAAATTGTTTATTATCGGGGCACCTGGGTAGCTCAGTGGGTTAAAGCCTCTGCCTTAAGCTCAGGTCATGATCTCAGGGTCCTGGGATCGAGCCCCGCATCAGGCTCTCTGCTCAGCAGGGAGCCTGCTTCCCGCTCTCTCTCTGCCTACTTGTGATTTCTCTATGTCAAATAAATAAATAAAATCTTTAAAAAAATGTTTATTATCAATACATGTACCAGAATTTCTTTACTTCCAGTTCTAATCCTTCATAAAAGCATATTATCCTGAAAGGTCTGGTACTTCATATAAGTTATAATTTTCCAAACTGAGACGTATTCAAAGTTGTAAATTGAAGAGCAGGATTTTAACTTAATGGCAAAGAAGAGTGATCTCAAATATGGAGTGTCTTATCTCCATACTTTCCTTCTCTGTTATGAACAGGACAACTGAGCAAGTTTTATGAAGGTTTTCATAGCTAAATCAATTTTTTCTCCAAAATATTCCTTCAACTTTTTGATGTCATCAAATCACTCAGGCTGAGAATTTACCTTACAGGCTCTTCTGAAATAGCTAATATTTAACAGAGAACAGAGGTGCCAAGATTTTTTTTAACAATTCACCTGGACTCCTCCCTGCATCCCCCTTCCCTTTGTCCTTACTCTTGGACATTCAGTTCTCTTCACCACTCTGGTTCTGCCAGTGACTAATGCACTTTGCGTAAGTGCCCTGGGTAATGGGCGTCGTACCTGGTGATGAAGAAGTAACTGCTGTGCTTCAAACAGGTTTTCCGTGTCCAGGATCGTCTCTGCCTGCTCCTCCACTTCTTTAGAGCCAGAAATTAAGTCTTCAAGAGAACTTTGCACTATTTCTTTGTACTGGACACAGTCCCCAAAGTTGCTTAACATCTTTTCAACCTAGATTTTCATGAAAAAATTATAACTCATATGATGCTCATGTAATCTTAAATATTCTAAGAATATGTGTAAAGTCCATCTCAGTAACTCTGAAATATATACACAGATCTCTTTTATTTTTTTCTTATATTTTTGAGGTTTATTTAGTTATTATTAAACTGCATAGCCATTTACGGGAATTGCAAGCCTCAAGGGATATGGCACTCTGTGCCCACTCAACCTGGCAGTCAAAGCAGGATGGTGAAAGTGGGTATATGGTATATTTTACTTCCCGGATCCCTTTAATGACAGTCCCATGACTAAAATTTAATCATAAATTTAAAAAATACAGTATAATAAAGCTGACTTCACCCTGTTTAAAATAAGGAAGGAAAAAAATTGTGGAGGGGAAAAAATGAAAAGAATGAAGAGTATTTGTTGAAAATGCACTTCCAATATTTTTACATAAAACACAATATAATTGCTAATTTTGTGGTTCTTTAATGAATTCTTTTCCTTGAATTTTCTGTCTCATTTCTGCTTCTGCTATTTCAGGGACACCAGCATCTTTCGTTTTCAACATCTATCACTCTCCATCTTCAATAAGATCGTCATTTTCACACTGCATGTAGTTTGCGTTCCACAGAAGCCTTTCAGTTTCTCCTACTCTTATCCCATATTTTTCTTTGACCCTCTTCTCCTCTGGGTTTGTCCCAGGTGACGTGAGTGTGCTATTCTCCAAACTAACAGCAAGAAGACCTGATGAAAACCACAGACTCCAGATCTCAGTAAATCACAGCTTTCGTTGAAAGAAGTGACTCATTATTACATACTGCCAATCTATCCACAGCCTCTTTTTCTTAGAGTGGACAACTGCAAACACTTTGTGTTCAACACTAATTTAAATATTAAGTGGATTATAATCAAAGTATGGACTGAATGTGTCAAATTCGTCTTTTAATATAAATCCTTACATGAACAAAATGAATGTTTTCCCTTCTTTCTTTGGTTTTACTGATTGAGTAGCATATAAGGGTATGAATATAAACTATGAAGTTTAAGGTAGATAGGGTTCAGGTCCTGAGCTCACGGTGGTGAGATCAGTCTGAGTAGGCCTCTGAGCTCGGTGGGGAGTCTGCTTGAGATCCTCTCTCCCCCTCTGCCCCTTCCCATGATTGTGTTCTCTCTCTAAAAAAAAAAAAAAAAAAAAAAAGAGTGGATTTATCGAAAACAAAAATTAAAAATTTTATGTTCCTTATAAAGGGACATATAAAAATAATATTCCTAGGTATCTTATGTTATTGGTGCAATTGTAAATGGGTAGATTTGTTGATTTTTCTTTTTGCTGCTTTCATATTGGTGTATATAAATGTAATAGATTTCTCTACCTTGATTTTGTATCCTGCAATGTTACTGAGTCACTATATTGTACTCCTGAAACTAACATTACACTGTACATTAACTAACTCAAATTCAAATAAAAACTTAAAAAACTATGAAACAAAAAAATAAGGTAGATAGGGGTGCAAAGAATTAATGTATTTGTTAGGGGCAGATTTTTGCTACAAGTCCCATGGGCAATGTCATGAGAGTCCTTGGAAGATAAAGTAAATAAACAGCCTTGGTAAAGTGTTAGGGAGACTAATAATTTCTAACTTTAAAGGCTGACAAAGTGTTTTATGTGTGTGTGGGTGGATCAAAATATAAACTCATCTATCAATGTAATTAAAACTAAGTCTTGGATCAAAGATCACCTGCACGTATATTTACTTCTTAAAGCTGTAATCCTTACTTTTCTCCTTACCTTCTTGATCAAAGAAAGAGTAGAGAAGAATGATGTCATAATTTTACTTCAAGTATGGTAGTGGCTGTGCTTCCTAGACTAGTGCTATGAAAGATGGATATCAAGGGACTGAAATAACTCACGTTCCAAAATTTGATTAATCCTATCACTATTTTCATTTTGTCAAAAATTGTTAAGAAAAATGATACATAATATCAAAATTCACATGTAAAACTAAAATCACGTGCAGTTTAGAGTATTTTTGGCTTATGTAAATTCACTGCTAGAGTCTTAAGCAGATCTACACGCATTCAAAATATAAAAGGTTAATTGACCAAACTGTTAGATTAAGCAAATCTCCAGAGAATTCCAAATCTTCAGAATCAGGGAACTTTAAAAGTCATCTAGATGATCATTTTTCCATGCAAGTTCATAAATGACTTCAAGAAATAATGGTAGCTATCTATTCGATTTTCCATTCTTAATTATCTTCCCATGCACAGACTCAGTAGACATGCATGACAACCTGGTCGGTAAAAATGTTCTCGCCGAGGGTAGAAGGGGCCTACTAGAAATGAAGTAAATAGGTTTGTATAATTTAATCCATATAGGAAATATAAACACTAACATATATATCAAGAAGTTTAAAATGAGTAAGTCTTGCATAAAATAGATTTTACTGGTCTGCTACACTGAATATTTTATTATTACCAGAGTTAAACTGTATTTTATTTTTATCGGAGTTATTTATCTTATTATTATCAGAGTTAAACTGTAACTCTGGGTTCATTTGACTCCCAAGTCTATGTTCTTAACCTCCATAATATACCTTCAATTGACCATGAAACAATGTTTTTAGTAAGAGTAAAAAATGTAGATCTGGTAAGCGTCATACTTTAAATACAGGTTGTTACTCTGAACTAACATATCCGATAATGACACACGCCATAGTTCAAATATCTTCCCCACCAATCCTCATATGAATAAGTATCTTAACTATTGTGTTTGAATTATACTTCCTTTATATAATTACTTCTTACTTCTTACTTCTTCTTACTTACTTACTTACGTACTTCTTAAATCACAACCAAAAGAAAAAGAGCCCTCCAGATTCCTCACCCAAAACTATCTATTTAGAGTGTGAGTAAATGGTATACCTCTGACAACAAAGCTACAAGAGCCTTGAAAGAACTGGATAATTTTGCCAGCTCATCTCCTTGCTTTTGGGCTTCATTCTCAGAAGAAAGTTCAATTAAAATTTTAAGCCTGGATTTCAGCCAGTTGAGAGTCTCGCCCTTTGTGGTAACACCATTCCTGATCTCCTGGAATGAAGAGAATACACTGTGAATCAAGAATGGACTCAGACTAAGAAACTTCATATGGTGGAGGTAGAGAGCCTTTTACTCACCAGTACAGTGCCTGTTATTTTGCTTTTTGTTCACATCTTTAACAAAAGTTCACAAGTGCTAGGAAAAAATATTTCCCCAATGCCAATACCTGATATGTAAAATCAATACTCTATATCAAAAAGTTAACTAGATGGTTAGTTCATAATTAGATGGTCAGATATTTACAGATATTTCCTGGATCACAAATAAAGATTCCTCTAAAAGTACTGTGGAAGAAAATGGGATACCAAAATTGGGAATTATAACATATATTATTTTCTGTTAGCTGGCAGGAACATTGTATTTTTAGGAAAAAAAAAGGTTGAAAGAATCCCTTTTCTAGTGAGCAGATTTCTTTTTATTTGAAGAGTTTAGTTGTTGAATACTATTATGGATGTCCTAAAAATTGATCTTACCTTTATTAACTTATATTTATCCCTCACTTTTGTTAGCTTGGAGGTCAATAACCCACATAGTAAGATGTGCAAACAGGAGCACAACTCTAATCCAGGAAGGGAGGGCACACTGACCAGGACAATGCCAGAAAGATTCTGGGGTCTCAGCCCTTGTGAGGTCTGGGAACCATGGGAATGCTGATTGGGGCAACCTCTTCCTCCTACACAGCTCTGGGAAGCACGAGGAAACCATGCATGCTGTTACAGAGGACCGTATAGGGTAAATTCACACCCACGGAAAATGACTGGTTCCAGAACCAAGTGATCTCTTCATTTTAAGATGTGCTTTTTTTTTTAAAGATTTTATTTATTTTGCATTTTTTTTATTATAACAGCAACCAATAGCAAATAAAAATATCCTTCTATGGGTATAGCATATTACTGAGCATCTCTAGTATTTAATGGTAGTATAAGTTTAAGAGAAAAACAGGAAACTCAGAGGTTTCTATTTCCTAAATAGAAAGGAAATATATCCTCATTAACCGCAACTATGTGACTTGCAAGAGTTCAAAATGCTGAAAGATAAGGATTTTCACAGCGGCGTGTGTCTACAAAACAGAGCAGAGCCACGTTAAGAAGGAGAGGGTTGCTCTGCGTCATTCACAGAATGTGAACGGGGTTCAGGCTTGGGGTTCTGTCACCTGGCTCGGTTTATCAGGCTGTGCCCATGCTCACAGAGCTGATCAATCCAGACTGAATGTGACATAGAAATGAAACATAGAGACCTTGCCCAATTCTGTGATCTGGCTTTTGAATGGCTGAAAATGTATAAAAACCTATCGTGTTCTTGTTTTCCATGACAATTCTTAAATCTCTGCTGTGTTGTACGCCCATGCATGCCATTTTCCTCTCAGGATTTTCCATTAGCTAAAGATGTATGAGAGGTACCACTAGGCATGACTAAATCTCAAAGCTAACAATGATTCAATAGGTAAAGTCCCCTATTCTTCTCCACGGTAACATGAGGAGACTTATTCTTAGGATTGCTTTTTCAGCAATTTAAGTTTTTTACGGATAGAAAAGAATACATCAGTTAGTCAGACTGTCTACCATTAATTATTTTATTAATGAAAAATATGGCCCAGAACTAACCTCTACAGCACGTTTAACCTCTCCGTGGTTGGCAGTATCCAAGGTTTTACTCCTAAACCCCTTCAACTGTGTCTCCTTTGCCGATATCCAAGATGAGAACTCCGAAATTCTGAAATAACAAAAGTGTTCTCTTATTAAAGGGAGACAATATCCCAGTGGTTAAAATACATTTTCTATTTTGAATTTATTCATGGAAAACTTAACAATCAACTGATTAGCAAGTCAACGAACACATTTTCCGGAAACTGTTCCTTTACCATAAAGCTCAGGGCAGGGGTGGCTCCCTTGAGCTGTCACTTGGAGGAAAGAGAAAGCAGAGCAGATGGAGATCGGCTAAGGAAAAAGGTGTGTTCCCAGGGCCTGAGCACCTGGGAGTATGGAAGGCACCACCTGAGGTCTGGCCTCATCTATCTCCACCAGACTGAGACAGAACCCAGAGGCAGAAGTCCCCCTCTGGGGATATGAGGAGATTAGGGAGAAAGGAACTGCCAAATGTGCTTCAGAGAGATAACATCTGGGTCCCTTGGAAATAAAGTGTTGGACCCTCTTTCTGACTGAAACCCATTCTTTTTGTTAAATGAAGCATTTTTATATAAGAGCGTGGGCAAGATCACACAATCTGGTTTTCTTTATGGCTTCAGAGGAAACACATGTCACTTCTTGTTGTGCAATGATCTCTGAATTTACAAGTATTAGGACAGACCATGTCCACCTCTGTTCCACAACTACCTGCTAGTGTAGTCCTTCCACTTGTCTGGGTCTTCCACGAGCTTCATGTAGGTGGCATCAATGGCAGCTCTGAGCTCTCTGAGAGTCGCGTGACAGGTTTCAGGTGTGTTCCTTACTGGGTCCCGGACTGGGAGTTTCAGACACAGTTCTTCAATAAGCTGTAACCTTTTCTCACAAAGATGATGAGGACCTTTGTCACTGAAGAAAATCTAAAAAAAGCAATAAACATTGATATAATCCCTGTGAGAATCTGTACAATACTTTCTTATTTTCATAGAAGATTCCCATTTAGTCTACTAGTATACAGTAATTAAGCTATTTAGTGTTTTCAGACCCAAACCAAAGTATCAAGTATATATCTTTTTGGTAGCTAGATGACTTTGCATGCCTGCACTTGGTATGTGTGAGACGTACTCTGTGTTCTTTAATGATCTTTTCACTGCCTTCCTGTGGCACCAGCTTGGTCTCTCGATCCAGCTCAGTTCTGCATTCTTCTACAGAAGCTAAGAATCTATTCTTCTCCACATCAATCTTCAGATGAAGCAAATGATATGGGGCTTCTCCTTGAAGATCCTACAATCCATAGGAAGATTCAAAAAAATAGGATACTGTTCCAGATTATACACATTTTCAACTGGAGTGGCAAAAACCAAAAAATATTCCCTTTGGGGCCAATGTGATTTAATCACTATTGTCTGCACCTAGCTGCTGTGATTTGTACTTTTCCGAAGACTGGGACCACAATGAGTCCTTTCAACCTGCAGGGTCAGGTTTTTCACAGTAATTATTCTATATAATTTTTACTATAGCCCCACATAGTATTAATACTCCTATTTTACAGATTAGACCATTGAGGAAAAGCTAGATTTGAATCTAAATTTAAACCATGCACTGATTCCACATACCCTCTCCCTGGTATATGTCCTTTTTAATTTCATCAACGACCCTGTGAGGTAGGCAGAACGTATTTATACTCACTACGCAAAGGGCAAAGAGAAAACTTTATTAGTAAAGAAGCCAGGATCAAACAGCCCACGCTTTTGACCATCTGCCTTGTCCTTCTTCCTTAGAGCATTCCTTGAGAAAACAAGCCAGCCTCATGCAAACATGAAACGTTTTATGTTCTTTTTTGATATAAGCATAAGATACATCATTATCTTCAGTCCTACAATTAATTAATTTTAGCCAGCTTGTATCCTATGGCACTTAAATGGTAACTTTTAAAATAAAATACTAAGAGAACAGATGAGAAAATGATTGGGGGCTCTGGAAAGACTAGAACAGAGTATATCCTAGAGAGCTCAATGTCTGTGTGTATATGTAATATAGTATGTATATGTAAAATAAATACAGCTTTCCATTAGAATCTCTATTCCATAATACATTTATCATATGTTAAGCTTTAAAGACATCTTAAAAAGCTTGGGTTTCTTTAAGAATCTTTTTTAAGTTTCAAATTTAGCAAGTAAACAAAATATGTCCTTAACTGTGTTTTTCCTATGCTCGGAGCTGATTTTTTAGCTTATGTTACTGAGATGAAAAAAAAATCAAGAGAATAACAAAAGCTGATGGAGAGTATTTTAGCTGCCTATCTTCCAGACTCTGTGAGCTCTTCATGTAATACACATGAAGTTCGCCACTCGCTATTACCTTGTGATAGCACTCATTAACCTGCTGCTAGGGCAGGCTTCCTCCAGCCTGGCTTGAGGAAGACAGCCTTGGATGGGTCTCCTTTACACGGCAGTTCTCCCCTGGCATGCAGATTCTAGAGTCAGCTTCCTTGAGACAAACCCAGTGTGGGGCACTCAAGTTAGACAAGCCAAGTGAATCCCTACATCCCCCACTCACGTGCTCTCCTGCTGTCTGTCTTCCAGGTGCTGGGTATTTCCCTCTCCCACCCACTCTCAGATCTCTGCTCCTTCTTTAAAATCCTAGCTCACTACGTCTGTATTTACCCCAAAGATACAGATGTAATGAAAAGAAGGGGCACATGCACCCCAATATTTATAGCAGCAACGTCCACAAGAGCCAAACTGTGGAAGAAGCCGAGATGTCCTTCAACAGATGAATGGATAAAGAAGATTTGGTACATGATATTACTCAGCCCTCAGAAACGATGAAAACCCACTGCTTACATCGACATGGATGGAACTGGAGGGGATTATGTTAAGTGAAGTAAGTTAAACAGAGAAAGACAATTATCATATGGTTTCATTCATATGTGGAACATAAGCAATAGCATGGAAGACAATAGAGGAAGGGAGGGAAATCCAAAGGGGGAAAAATCAGAGAGGGAGATGAACCATGAGAAACTATAGACCCCCAAGAAACAATCTGGGGGTTTCAGAAGGGAGGAGGGTGTGGGGAGGGGATAACAGGGTGATGGGTATTGAAGAGGGCACGTGCTGTGATGAGCACTAGATATTATACTCAACTAATGAATCACTGAACACTGCATCAAGGACTAATTATGTACTATACAGTGGCTAACTGAACATAATAAAAAAAATAAAAATAAATAAATAAAATCCTAGCTTAAAACTAGTTACTTGATTCACTCCTTTGCACTCTCCAAGTGGGCCCACATCTCTCTTCCAAAGCTTTCATAAGTATTACCTATATTTTGGGGGACTTATTATATATTATACTTTCATCTTCTGCAACTAATTATCTCTCCTACTGGACTCTAAGCTCTTTGGAGAAATGGATTGCGCTTTTTTGTTTGTCACTGAGCCCTTAAACAATAGATGTTCATATTTATATTTTTTAGATCATAATAATCTAAATCAGATGGTAAAATTCTTGAAAACAGCAAAATGTTAGTATACCTAACGTAATTTACTTAGATGAGAAGAGTTTACTAAATGTTACCAAGTAAAATGCTCTTGCCATTCCTATCTCCAAAAATACTCAGGAAAAGAAAGAGAACAGTATTGAGTAATGTGATAAAATCGACGCTATTAAAAAATAAGAAAAACAAAATTGTATCATATTTTTTCATTGTTTTATTCAAGTTCGGTTTTTTAAATGGGAGAAGTAGCTGTGGTGATTTTCCATGAATTTCTACATTTCTCTTACAATTGAACCTTAATACTCTCATGCTCTCTCCCATCATGTGTGACACCTACTTATGTGTGTGTTCCCATTATGTCCTGACTCACCTTCCACTGTTTATGGAGCTTTCTAACGGCTTCCTGCAGACCCTGCTGTTCCTGCTCAGGGAGAATGTCGGTGAGCTCATCGCAAGCTTTCAGGAAAGCATTGAGCACTCTCTGATCCAGCTGACTGAAGAATTCCTGGCATGGAGAGGAGGAAGTGGTTAAGAGTGTCGGGCAGAATAAAAGGCACATCAGACACTATACAGTTAAGCAGTCACGCCTCTACACAAGCCCCTCAGCCAGCTGCTGCCCTCTTCAAACCTTCCTGACAACTACTCTTTTTTTTTCAGGAATAAACTATAATTACCTATAGTTATGAGTCAGAAGCCACCACATCTGAAATTCAACTAGTGCTTTTCATTTTTTAGAAAAAAAAAATCTTTGCAGTTTTCAAATTTGGTAGACTATTCTGGAAGGCCAAGGGGCCTAAAACCTTGATTCCATAGTAATAGAGTTTTGGTTTCTCTTTGGTAAAGTCAGAAGAGCAGAACAGAAGCTGGCATTTAGCCTCACAATTCCTCATACCCTAATTTAATGTGTTTCAGGCCCTGCTGATTCATTATGAGCCATTTCCACATTCGGACAAGTACACACATGATCCCACATGCTATGGACAGAATTGTGCCCCCCACTATCTGCCCAAATTTATATATTGAATCCACAACCCCCAATGTGATGATATTTGGAGATGAAGCCATTGGGGTAATTAGGTTAGATGAGGTCATGAGGATGGGACACTTATGATGGAATTAGTGCCCTTATAACAAGAGACATCAAAGATCTTGTCCCCTATGTATCTCTGCTTTATGAGAACACAGTGAGAAGGTGACCATCCACAAGCCAGGAAGAGAGTCCTCACCAAACCCAACCATGCCAGTACTCTATCTCAGACCTACAGTCTCCAAAACTGTGAGGAAAAAAGTGCCTGTTGCTTAAGCCACCTAATCTGTATATATTTCTATGGCAGACCAAACAGACCCATACAGCACATGTGTACCTATGTGCATGGCCAGGTCTCACACAGACTCAGGAAGAGATATGCAGAGATATTTTGAAACAACTGTGGTTCAAAACAGAAAGTGCCACACTACAGCAAATGTATCAACTGAAGGAGATGCTGAGTGGTCACAGACATCAACCCTAAGTCCAGTGAGCTACATCACAAATATATTGCCGTCATCATATGATAGCGTGGTTTATACCAGTACCCACTGACATTTCAAGAAATGTAACTCAAAATACATGATCTCAGAGGAGCCATAATCTCTGTACAGCATTTAGGAGATTACTAACATTTTCCATACCTATATGATTTAAATGAGTATGATTAACAGGAAGATGACTTCACAATGGGACAAGCTGTGGATCAGCTACCAAACTTCAAGTAACATGGTATTCACACTTTGGTATGGCAGATTCATGAAATGAGCACAAAGACTTAGCCATCCACCTAAAATCATCTCTTAAAAAGAATATGTTGGTTATATAAGAATTTCTCAGCTAATTCAGGAGAGCCTCATTATATATTCAATAACTCTCTACCACCCCAGGGGCTTCAGATAGCCAATTATAATGCAGCTCATCAACTGCTCCTAAACTTTTTTTTGCTGCTGCCATTTCTTTGGGTTTAATAAGCTAAAATGTTTCTGCCTTCCTAACTCACCTCTTCTTCGCCCCTACCTCAAAAACTTAGTATTAGAACAGAATGTTCTTTTTATTTCTCACTCAAGACCACTTGTCCGTGTCCTCAGGTCAAGTGCCCGATGAGGGACAAACTCACAGTATGTCTCTTCAGGAGGTCCTCTGGGTTTCCCTTTTCCTCCAGGCCCTCCTGTGCAATCCGCAGCACCTTCTCCAGCTCTGCTCGAGACTCCTCGAATTTCTTCATCAAGCGACTATTGGTTTCCACGTGTTTCTTCCAGTCTCCAATTTTCTTCACCATATTCTTGATTTAAAAAATAATGCCAACATGATGCTGCTTTCTAATTATTGAAATAAACTCTTTACTTTGTTAAAGAGTATTGTTTCTTTAAAAAAAACACTTGGAAGGAATACGTTTCATTATGATGAGAGAAATCAACTTCTTTTTGGCATTAATGAATATTAGAAAAAGAAGAAGTAAAATGATTGGTTCCAAACTTCAGTAGGAGAGGCATTTAGCAAGAGGGAAAGCATGAAACATGATGATTACATGTCCTCTTGGTATTTTCCCTGGCTCATGTCTCTATAGCAGGGAGAAAGCTTACCTGAAAAGCACCATGGGCCTCTGCAATCTGTCTGTGCAGCTTTGTCTGATCAAAATGCTTTAACACACTGCTCAAGCTCACAAACTTTTGAACATTTTGACTGCCTTTCTCAATTTGTGTCATGGTTTTCTTACAGCTTTCTTGACAAGCCAACAGTTCCTACAGGGAAAGGAAGACCACAACAATAGTATATAAAAGGATGAGAAAGAGAAGGAAAGAGAATAGCCATTACAAAACAATAAGAACAACATTATATAGCTTTTAGGCTTTTAGTCAGCTGTAAGTAAAATCAAAAGTACAGAGAAGTGTTTCTTTTCATTGAGAAGAGCTCAATTTTAAGCAATCACTGAAGTCAGTGCTTTTTATATAAGGCATTTAAATGTCACGCTGAGGTTTTTTTGAGATTTTTTTTTTATTTCATGCCTGTGTTATTAACATTAAGAAAATGAAAGGCCATCAAAATTGTGATTTGCCTGCAATGTGTCCAACTGACAGGCCTATGATTTATTGAGAGAAAAATCACAAAATCAATCAATATATTAGGTTTTAATCTGACTAAATAAATACCAATGAAAGAACTGCAGCAAATTATATATTATTTGTGTATCCCCAAATGTACAACATTTGAATTTCTAAGGTTCATAAGTTGTCAACCTCATTAACAAAATGGTGGACCTCCTATCCTAACCACAAAAGGCAGGTGGGTGTGGGAGGACTTGCAGTTGTCAAACATTTGCAGGATGAGAAACCATGGTGACCCAGGCCCTTCCTCCTCTGCTCAGTAACCTGGCGTCATAGTGATTTCTGCAATTGACGACATGGAAATTATCCAGCCCAGCCCAAGGCCAACAGTCATTTTTTGACTTGAAGCCACGCTATTTGCATTTCGACATCCTCAACAGCTTTGGAAGAGTATTTCAAACTGCTCATTTGGATACCAGTTTTGGTAATCTAGAGGCAAGTACTAAGACCAAGGTTTTGTTTGTTTGTTTTGGCAAAATGAAGTATGGACATATTTTTCCTTTTGAAGATTTAGGACACAAAAGAGTAAAATATGTTAGGAAGATATTAAATATTATTAATATTATTATTACTAAAATGTCAAATATTATTTTAATTATGGAAGGATTCTTTGATGGCAATTTTTTATTAACATATAATGGATTATTTGTTTCAGGGGTACAGGTCTGTGATTCATCAACCTTACACAATTCACTGCACTCACATCTTTGATGGTAGTTTATAGCAATTTGAGAATACAAGAAATGGCACTATGACTCAGAGTGAAAGACAATCTTTATCTAATATGATGAGAACCCACTAGAATAGGGTTTGGTGGTATAAGCATGATGGCTTTACTATCAACAATAATAAGATAATAATAACAATAATAATTGCTACCAGTTACAGAGTACATACTATGTGCCACTGTGTGCTAGCTACATTATGGAATATATAATGTAATCTCCACAATAAGCTCTCAACCTACGTATTATCACCTGCGTTTTAAGGTGAGGAAATAAAAGCTAACCAAGGCTTTGTAATTTGTTATATCAGATCTAAGATTTGAATACTTGTCTGACTCACTTCAGATACTCTCTGCTCTTTCTGCTAAGTGATGCTGTCTTCCCTCCAGGAAGTCTGTTTCAGTGAATGCAGTGGTAAATCATTTGCCCATTAAGTTTCACACTCCTCTGATAGATAGGGTCATTTATAATAAGCCACCTAAATAAGTCAATTAACTGCAAGAGTGGGAAGCTGTTCTGCATAGAGATCTGCTTACTAAAAATGAGACACACAAAAAAATGATTATCACTCCATACACATTTCTAGAATTTTGTGATTGTATAATCAGACTTAATCTTGGAAGCAAAGAAAAGATCTCATAAGACAGATTACAGACACTGGATAGAAATGGAATGCAACTACTTGCTTTTATATATATCTAAATATCTAATATAATTTATTTATAAAAATGTTAACTCTATATAAATTTAGATAGGTAGATAAAATTTTTATTTTATTGTTAGTGGACAGGGGTTTAATCTTTGGACAGATGTACACTTTTGTTTTGAGATGCCAGTGCTATTCTATTTTTTTTTTAAAGATTTTATTTATTTATTTGAGAGAGAGAGAAAGAGCATAAGCAGGGGTGGAGGAGCAGAGGGAGAGTGAGGAGCAGACTCCCTGCTGAGCAGGGAGCCCGGTGATGCTGGGCTCAGTCACAGGACCTTGGGATCATGACTTCAGCCAAAGGCAGACACTTACCTGACTGAGCCATCCAGGTACCCCAGGATGCCAATGCTATTCTAGAAAACTGTTTCCTGTCCTACCTGAATGTCTACTACTAAAAGCATCATCTCAGTCTTACTACACATGCTGTAAAATAACTATGTCTTCTCAAGGGGATTTCTCCTTACCTGTTGTTTCTGTTTAAAAAGAGCACTAGATTGTGTCTCATGCTCAAGAATTGTTAAAATTTCACTGATTTTCCCAAGTGAGTCATAAAAGAATGTCATCTGTTTTTCTAATTCTTCCAATGGTATCAACAGCTGTTGAGATTCGTAAAGGAGTGGAGAGTGACATTCTTTGATCTTTAAAAATACAAAGACAAAAATTCTATTAAAGGCCACTAATTACCACAAACTCAGGGCACTATTCACAGTTCTCAGGAACATTTTCTTCAGTGATATTGCCATCTGGTGCTTACAAATCTCCAAAGACATTTATTTAATGATATTTCCAATGTATTGTTAAATTTTGATATAAAAAACAATACTGCTATATCACTGAGACAAATGAATGCTAGAGTTTTCCCATGAAGATTCATCTAAACTGTCCATCTGGATAGCACTTTCCCATCTAAATGATGTTGGTGAGCCAGATGGCATCAAATTCCACCTCATAAACTATGCAGCTCATCTTCACTTCGGCCTCAAAATATGACCTGAGATAGTCATGAATTGCATTATCTAGACTGACCTTCCAACTTTATTTTCTAGGTCTCTACTACTTGAATCCTTAACTCTAGACAAACGTGTAACTTTGCGGACTCGTTCTTCCCAGACAGGCCTTATGCTTCCCTACCTCCCCCAGCTCCATAATATGCATAAAAATCAAGTATGCTTTAGAAATATTTCCTGGATACAGCTGAAAACTTAACTAAGATGCTACAACTGAAGTAGTAGTGTTATTTTTTATTTTTTCAAATTAGTGTTTTTGTTTTATTTAGGTAAATACTCAGCAGTGGAATTACCTGACCATATGGTATTACTATGTTTTTTAATTTATTTTATTTTTTCAGTGTTCCAAGATTCATTGTCCATGCATCACACCCAGTGCTCCATGCAATACGTGCCCTCCTCAATACCCACCACCAGGCTCACCCATCCCCCCACCCTTTCCCCTCCAAAACCCTCAGTTTGTTTCTCAGAGTCCACAGTCTCTCATGCTTTCTTTCCCTCTCTGATTTCCCCCAATTCACCCTGCCTTTCCTTCTCCCAATGTCCTCCATGTTTTTCCTTATGTGCCACACGTAAGTGAAATCATATGATAAATGACTCTCTCTGCTTGACTTATCACTCAGCATAATCTCTTCCAATCCCGCCCATGTTGATACAAAAGTTGGGTATTCACCCTTTCTGAGGGAGGCATAATATTCCATTATATATATGGACCATATCTTCTTTATCAATTCGTCTGTTGAAGGGCATCTTGGCTCCTTCCACAGTTTGGCGATTGTGGCCATTGCTGCTATGAACGTTGGGAGTACATGTGGCCCTTCTTTGCACTATGTCTGTATCTTTGGGGTAAATACCCAGTAGTGCAATTGCAGGGTCATAGGGTAGCTCTATTTTTAATTTCTTTTTTTTTCCCAAATACTTTTATTTTTTGTGTTACAAGATTCATTGTTCATGTACCATACCCAGTGCTCCATGCAATACGTGCCCTCCTCAATTTTTAATTTCTTAAGGAATCTCCACACTGTTTTCCAAAGTGGCTGCACCAACTTGCATTCCCACCAACAGTGTAAGAGGGTTCCCCTTTCTCTACATCCTCTCCAACATTTGAAGTAGTAGTTTTAAAACGCTGAACAACTTAGATGTGTTTAGAGGTGGAATTTGCTTCCTCAGAGGTTGCCCTAAATCATTAAACTTGGCCTAGGCTAAGATGTACAAGCCCAAGATAGGCTCTAAAAGCTTGAAGTTTATCAAATCACCAATGTTGACCTCAAATTGTACCCAATCTCTATAAATAACCTTAACTTGAATGTTAAAATAAAAAGAATTAGAAATTAACATTCTAATTTATACCAGTTTGGCAAATGAAGTTTTCTCTTTTTTTCAAGACCATATTCTTCCTATTTTCACCTATCTCATTTATTCCTCTTTTCATTAATTTTCCACTACTGATTTCATGTAGGTTATTCTCTTTCTGCTTTTTCTCTCTCCTAAATAACAGGTTTCTCTACTTTCTTTTCCTCTGTTTCTCAATTCTTCATTACAAGAAAATCCTCTTCATTTATATAGTCACTCTTCTATCAAAAATTAATTACCCAATCACAAACAATAACAATCTCATAAAATCTTCAACTTCAGATAGATAAAAAATCCCAATGGAACTTCCAAAGTTCTTAAGGAAAGTCCCTCCATAGAACAGGAAAGTGTTATGGCTAGTGCTTGATATCCACAGTGTTCCCTATACACAAGTGGTACAAATGTATAGATCTTAAGTCTAAGGTGAGCTCCATGAGCTGAAGAGGGCAGAATTTTCTACTGCTTCATGGCTATGCCAGCAGAAAATAGCATAAATATAATCTTAGAGCAGAGGGATATCAAATAAAACTCAATAAGAGGGCATTTGGGAATTCTTTCTCATTTAAATATCTGATCTCTTCCTCCTCCTTCCCCTTTCTTTTCTCCCACGGCCTTTGTTTTATCACATTTAACTGGCCCCTTATTCCTCCAGAAGTGACCTATCTTTCTAATAAAGCTCCTAGTATTTCTAAATTAACAGAGGTAATACTTGACATCAGCTCCATAGCTTCAGTTTTAAAGCTCATGACACAGTTATTAAATGACAGAGTTACTAAATCAAGAATCCCAGGAAAAAAACAAAAAGCATGATCTCTTAACAAGTAAAGAATTTGCCCATGGAAGTGACTGAGGAGGCATAAAGCATACTGAAGGTAGTGTTGGTCCCGCACAGTGTGTCGTGCTTTAAAGTATTTTCCCACCTTGGTTAGCTGTTCTTTGAGCCTAGACATGGTTGCAAACATTTCATTAGCTTCTTCTTGGGAGCTCTCTTTGGTAATGAGGTGTGCAGTCTTTGTAATCATCTTGTACTGAGCATCCATTACAGGCATCCTCTGCTCAATGTCCTGCATGAATCATTGAAACAGCCAAATTAACACATGGCACATTTCCTTTTAATTTCAGGATTCCACAGAAGGTTGGACAAAAATCAATATGTACTGTGTAAAATCCTATACTTCTAATAAATTTTTGGAGATTCCAGTTATTGCTTTCCTTTATTGTTAATATATTATATATTGGTAATATCACACGAACAGATAAAACCTTTCCTTTAGAAGTAACTGTAAATCCTTAAATTAACATACACACAAGCTGAAGTAATCTGTACACTTTCAAAATATGTGTGTTAATGTAGTATGTAAACATTATATAAAGTAAATGTATGTTAATTTGGGGCAATTCTTCTAACCTTAACAATTATACAACTTACTTTTTCTTAAAAAAAGTAACACGTTGTCATCATAGAAAATTTATAAATCAGAGATAATAAGAAAAAGAAAATGTAAATTACTTAATCTTCCCACACAGTGATAACCAGAGCCAACATCCCATCACTACACATCATTAATGTTTTCCCCTGTGCATGCTTACACCCATTATTTTATATTTGTTAAAAAAGGATACTATTTTTTGCTTTTCTCGCTTAATAGCATATTAGAAAAGCTTTCCACGTCATTAAATATTCTTTTACTACTTCATTTTTGAGAGCTGCAAGGTATTCAAAATATGTAAAGAGCACAATTCATTTAGGCAGTACTTTATAGGAGAGGCATTTATGTAGAGGTGTAATTTGTAGATGTTTCCTGTTTTCTCCTAGTCCTTTGTAATTTGGTTGTAGAAAAAAAAAAACCCTCTGAATTAAAAAAGAACTATTTTGGAGTTACTCTATATCAAAACATATCCTTAAAAAATCCAAGTAGATTTTTTATTTAAATGCATTTTTTTCAATTTTGAAGTGCCAATCAGGATATGCACACATGTCAAAATGGTGCCAAAGAGACATAGGAAAACTTTGCAATGATCTGGGTTAACTTCAGTGATCTTCCTTTTCACAACAGAATAGGTTTTCACTTTGTTGTCCAGAAACCCCCCCCCTCACCTCCAAGTCTTGAATTAATAACTTGACATTAAGAAAAGAGACTTCTAAGGGTTCAGAAATTTTCTTATGGGCTTCAGTTGCAAAATCGGACAGGGCAGTAACACAGTCTGTGTATTCCTTCTTCATTCTGTCTATTTCATCAGCCCGAGCATACTGTTAAGAAAAGGGAGCACAACATGGAAAATCATTAAGTCAAACCTCTGGGAGCCTATAACCTTCACATCCACGTACCCTCTGGAATTGTTCGATGGTAAGAAAGATGTTAATTTCTGATTCTTATTTTAGACACACTTGAAGTAAGTCCAATTGCTGTGAAAGGAAAAAAGGAACTAGCATAGAAGCAAAGAATTATGATTTCAAACATGAGTCGTCCCATATTCGTAGGCTCCATATGTCAGTATAATCCTTAATCAAACCATACATTTCTGTAATGTTCCTCTACTATAAATGGGAAAGAATAAAGGACCAAAAATAAACATAACAGTTCTAAACACATCTATACTCTGCCTAAGTAAGCCCATGCTACAACAATGAAATGGTCTCTAAACAGACGGTTTATCACCATATTTATAACATGTGCATGTTCTAAGCATATAGAGACTGAAAGACATACTTGCTTGACTTCCATGAACAACTCCCTCCATCGCCCATTCAGCAATAGTAATTGCTGTTTAAGATCTCGGGAAACCATCTCATCACATGTTTCAATGAGAAAATTGCCCGCATCATTCATGGCAGCATGCTGCTGTATCCAGTGAGGCAAATTTCGGAAAAAATCCTAAAAAATAAACAATGCACACTATTGTAAACTACAGACCAAAAAATTAATAAATGATATGGAAGTAACCAAACTATGAGTAACCAAACACAAACTAAATTTGTGCAAATTTTAAGGTAAATGTTAGCTCTCCTTCCAAATGCAATTTTCAATAAAGAGGTTCAAAAATAGGAACTAGAAATGCTGAGTGTCTTTTTATAAGAACAGCGTTTATCTTTTGCCATATCTTTTCATGAAGACAAAAGAAACCATGATAGACATTTTCTGTTACTCCTATTTTACAGATGAAAAAACTGAATTTCTGTAGGTGTAAAGTACTTGTACGTAAGTCTTCAGGCTGGTAAATACCAGCGCCAGCGTCATATAGAAGGTATGGTTTTTTTAGAGTAATGTATAGTTTTGTTTAAAAATTATAAACAAACTTTGACCTATTATTTTTGATTTTTAAATCTGAATATAGTACATGAAGTTAATTAACAATCGTGGATAGAGATCATTGAAGGAAATTTTTAAAATATTAAAAATCTGGGCCAAGAAAACTTAATACAATAACATTGTTTCTTATTTGTTTCAAGTTACTCACTAGGCAATGAAGTAGTTTTCTGCTGATTTCAAGTTAATATATATGTACTTGTGCATACATATACACACACACCACAGTAAAAACCAAGGATACCAAAGATAATTCAAAATCTCTTTTATAAGCCATGTGTGGGAGGACTTCCCACATAAATAGAAGAGAACACTTCTGTTTCTGGTGGTTATAATCCCTTGGATGAAATTAACACATATGACATCTACTAGAGCATGGCCAGTCTAATCAGAAAAGCCAAAATCTGTATGGGAATACAGTTCTTGTCAACCTCAGCTACACAAGAATATCTGATCTATGTGAAATATAGAGTGCTAAACACTTAAAAATTGTGCATCTACTTGCATAACACAATAATAGAAGAGCCAATGTTGGATAGTAAGCACTAATTCTAAAGTATTTACTATACTTTTTAATGGGAGCCTGGCATTTTAATATCTTTTACATATAAATTGATTTTTCATGAGAAAATATCAGATTCCCATCAAGAAATACATATACAGAAATCAATCCATTTTATGTGAGATTTTAACGTAAGTGACATTAAAGTAAAACAGTACCTCTTAAACCCACACATACACCTGTAGTTGGATGAAAAATATCACTCTTGCCCACTCTTGCCACTCTCAACCCTTGGCTAAGGATTGATAAAATCCAAAAAAGAATATCCAAAGAGAAAAAAAATGTGATGACCCAGATGTCCAACTGGTGTGTGTCATTACACAGAATCGATACTGTGTTATCCTCTCTTAAATGAGGAAATCCACAGAGGTCAGTGCCCTTCATGTACACACCTAATGGTGAGTATACAGACCTCTGCTGCCCCCGGGTTTGGCTGTCCCTCCAGAGGTTCCTGCTCTTCTGAATGGAAAAGCAAAACACTGCACTGACCAGAGAGGGAATTGTTTTAACATAACTTCTATAAAGCAGTGTATTTCTTGGCCTAAAATAATTTATCAACCTGAGAGCACAACCTTTCAGGCAAAGTCAAGAATCTTGAGTCACATTTGCAAATATATAACACTCCCTAGAGAACTATGCTGTGAGTGTCTCATTGTTAAGTTTGTGTGTATTCCTCTCCTTTGGTAAGAAGTAATCTTACCTTTTTGGCATGCTCTGACTGATTTAGCATTTTCTCTGCATCCTCTAGCCAGGCCTGAAGACTGGCCACAGTATTGCCATATCGATCCCAGTTAGCGATTACTTCTTCCAGCATGCTTCGCACGCTCCTAACTTCTACTGAGAGGTTCCTCCACTGGGCAGTGGTTTCGTTCATGAATTTCATCACATTCTCAGCTTCTTCCACTAAGACAGATACAACAAATTATAATCCTTACTTTATATTTTAAATCTACTGAGCCTTTTTTTCCTATGGTCTTACACTGGTGTGTAATTATAATTCTTCTTTAGATCATAAAGTTAAAAGATGAAATGTTAGAATTTATTTCAGCTAATGCTGGGAATATGTTATACCATATTCACAGGTATTTATAAAGATTAAAGATGATAATACATTTAAAATTTTTAATAAATGGGATGCAATAAATGACATGTATTTTTTCACATTTTATATGCACTCAAATAGATCATCACATATATAGTATCGATCACAAAAGCTATAGTTCATTTTTGGCAAATATGATAGACATATGTGTCTTCACACTAACTTAAGTTTTCTTTCACTTGATTATATTCAAGTTACTCTTTTTTAATCTAATCCTCAGAACTGAAAATAGTTTAGAAAATGGCAATTTAGAAAATGAATTTTTTTTTTTTTTTTTTTTTCCCCTTCTCAGAAGATCACACACAAGACGTGCACACACACAATATGATTATACAGGTCACACAGGCATTGCACAAAGTCAAGGGGACTGAAGTCAATATGTGCTCTCCAGGCCCATGGCACGGTCACAGAAAGATTCAGCAGGAAAAAAAAAAAAAAAGATCTGCTCACAGAAACCTGTAGGTTCTAACAGTTCTAACAGCATTCAACAGTTCGGCCAATTCTTTCGTGTGTTTTACCTGACCCATCAGCTTGGACATACATCTCTGCTGTCTGTTTCAAGATCTGGTATGTCACTTCATACTGTTCAAAGAACTTGGTATTTTCTATAAAAGACTAGAAAGGGGGAGTGGTTAGAAGACAGCAAGCACTAGGCATAGGTAGAAATACCAAAGTCTGTTTCTTTAGGAGAGCTATGTGGGTATTTTGCCCAAATTTACCAAACTCACTCTGGTAAAAAATAGCAAATTAATTCAACTGCTATAAAATAACCTGGTTATTCTGAGACTATAAATTGATCCCACGCTTTTAATTCTAACTCAGCACTAATGAGAAAGTATTCTATTTCTTCTCCAGCAAGGGTTTGTTTTTAGAAGAGACTGAAGTCTCTCCAGACAACCTGGGGCTAACATTTAGAAAGCACTAAATTTGGAAGAACATTTTCGTGTCCAACTGTGTTTGAGCTGTGGGACTTTGTTGCTCTCTGAACATTAATTCTGGTGAGTGATGGCTCTGAGGAACTTGGATTATAAATAAATGGCACAGTGCACACTTTCTTTAAAATAAAAAGTACAAAAAATGTTTACAAGCAGAAAAATTTTAAATAATCACATATCCCATCCATAAGTGTAAAAATTACAGATAAGTCTATATCTGTATATAATTTACATATGTAGTAGAGCCACCATAAGCAAATGGGCACTATACAATTTAGAACACACAAGAAATCCTTAGGTAAATTTTATTGTTAACTCCAGGAAATATGAAATGACTCCTGTTTCAAAGATTAGTTCTGCTAAAAAAAAAAAAAAGATTAGTCCTGCTATTATAAGGTAAAAAAAATTCAAACATTGTTATCAATGTATCACCAAAGCTTCTTTAATTTCTTTTAATAGTACAACTAGTTCCTATGATTTGAACCCGGTAAAATATTTGAAAAGTGTCTCTATTATAAAATGCAAAATTAGCTTTTAAAAGCCAGCTGAAGTCCAGTGTGATATGTTGATCATACTTTTAATATAGAGATGTAAAATGTTTGAGTGCAGATATAAAACTTCATAATGTCATAGACTTCCCTCAATTTTATTAATAAATTTTTATATTTCATGATAACACTTAAAAACATTCCATGCATAATACATTTCATAGCATTTTATGTTTATAAAGCATTTTACCTATATAAAAATTACTCTTCAGGAATATAGTGACTAGGGAAAGCTGCAAGTTACCTGGAATGAAGGGTTCCATGAGGAACACTTATTTCAATATTTTAATAGGCTGTATTACTTTGGTAAGTAAAGTAATTAATTGGTTAATTAATTATTTAACCTTATGTTCTACTCCCTTAACCTCCCTGTTCCCCAACTAGGGAAAGAGTAATTTACTGCAATTTAATTTTGGAATAATTAAACCAAATGAGTATATCATAATTTGATCAAAAAAGGAAAGTTACACCTAATGTGCAAGACACTGTAGATAATTGAAGAGATAAATATATTTGGCAATGTTTAAAAAAATAGTCTCTGTTTATTTTTGGAACAAATTTTAAGAAGCTAATGGGAAAACAATTGTTCTAAGTGTGAGAGGAATGGGAAACAGTGACTATATTGGACAGAAAGACCTCATTAAATAGGCTTTTGCTCGAATTGTTTACAAATTAATTACAAATGAACAAGAGAGAAAAGTTTATTTCCAGTTTCATTTCCAAGGGGAAAAACAGGATATTTTAAGAATATTATAAATGTTGTAGGGATTCATTAAAGTATTTTTGAGCCTTTCTATTAGGAAGACTAGGTAATTAATTTTTGAAGGAAGATACCTTATTTGTTATTTTACCTTTTAACTATTTCATTTATTTTGACACTTTTTTCTTTCTTAACACATAGTAAATCTATTTCATAGCAAGAATTATTTTATCTATTATTATCACTTTAGCAGGAGGACTGCTAAATCTCCTTTTTACCAAGAGCTAACTAGATAGTCTCTCAGAAGGGTGCAAAATAAAATGCAAATGTATATTTAAAATAATGATAGGATTAATTTATTTCTTTAAAAATAAGGCTTACAGGGCGCCTGGGTGGCTCAGTCAGTTAAGCATCTGCCTTCAGCTCAGGTCACGATCCCAGAGTCCTGGGATGGAGCCCGCATAGGGCTCCCTGCTCAGCGTGGAGGTCTGCTTCTCCCTCTCCTTTTGCCCACCCCGCCTGCTCCTTGTTATTTCTCTCTCTCTCAAATAAATAAAATCTTAAAAACAAAGAACTATATAATTATTAAGCATAATTATTAAAATTTGGATATCAAGTTCAACAAATAAGCCATGTTACAGTTGATGGCACTTCAAGAAAAAGAAGATATCTCTTTATCGCACTAAATCCAAAGTATTAGTGGAAGATACTAAATTTCTCTCACAAGATAAATATAGAGATAAATAAATTTCATTAATTGATTTCACTTGAATGGAGCTAAGCCAGGTAATTTAAGATTTAAAAAATCATCTTTGAGAAGAGGTTTTATCAGAATTGCCTATTTACATTAATAAAAGAATTACAAATAATAAAATAAATGTTCACATTACTTATGCTGCACTCACATAGGCCACAATTCCAAGAGGTCTTCTTCTATGGAAAAGAATGAATTATCCTATTTCTTCCATAGTAAAACTGAAGCATGTGTTAACAAGCATGGTCATGTCAAGAACAAGTCTGACAGCAAAAATGAAACTGATTATCTCCTGATTTATATTACAGCATATAATCTCTTATGAATAGCATGCGGCCTAGGTTTAATTAACAAGCATTTGTGGAATATTTTCCAAGAATTTTTAAGCAGTTGCATACCTGAGCACCTAGTACAAGAGGTAAGTAGGAAGCACATTTTCTGATTCTCTAACCCTTTAAAACATGGTGGGTTTTTTTGCATATGAATAAGATCGAATTGAGAATTCAAACTAAGGAAAGGATAATTATGGAACTTTTACATCTTGCATATTACTTTGGTTATTAGATGATGTAGAGCAGCATATGGCTCATTACAATAAATTTTTTTTAGAAACCAAGGAAAGGATTGGATTTAAGAACCTGATTTTATTATTTGGAAGTCTTCACTCTTCGAAATAGTCTGTTCTAAAGAAAATTATTTTCTCACAAATTCCAAAGGGATGAGAGAAGCTATAGGGGGTGTGAGAGAAAAGGAAAGCAATATGTGTCCAACTTTCTTCCTTACAAAAGTCCCTATAATTCTATCATCATCATCATCATCATCATCATCATCATTACTAAAAATTTAGGAAAGACTAAGTCTCCTAGAAATTAAGTTATTTATGAAGTCACATGGGTTGTAAGTAGCTGAACCATAATTCAACACATTTCCATGTGACTGGTGGCCAGACTGTAATATCTCCCCTACTTCACCCCACTCTGCCCCAATACCATGCCTAAAACAGAAATTATTATCTCTGTCACTGTCACTATCAGGCTACAGTATATAAGGGTAAAATATTGTCAAATATGAACTAACATTAAATGGAACTAATATTTATGTGAGCTACATTCCATAGTTCACTAAGCTACAGGAGATCATTTTATTTATTTGGTCTCTTAAGTTAAAAAAAAAAGTTCACAGCCAATTTCGTTAGATAGTCAGGTTCAGTGCCTAAGCTTTTGGTTCGGAATGATGTGACTTCAAATCCTGACTCTACTTCTTACCAACCGTGCCACCTAGAACATGTGGGTTGAGCGCTGAAAGGCTCTGTTTTTCTCAGGGAAACCATGTGGAAATGCCCAGCCTATAGGGTTGTCATTGGGATCCAAGATGACACAGGTAAAACAATGGGTTCATGGGGAACCCTCAATATCCCACAGTTATTAAAACTATTAAACAAAAAATACTGTAAGACCCTTCATAGAAAAGAAGGGTTAGCAATAAATAGGTGTTTTTCACCATAGAATAAAAATATTAAGAAATGTTCACTCAAATGTGCTATATTTGTAGTGAAATTGGCAAGTTTATCAATAATTTAAAGTTATGAAGCAGTTTAAAACAAGCAGCTTAGTGAACTTCTCTTTATGGAGAAAGCAGAAGTACTGTTTTTTTAATTAACATTAATTTCTTTAATCATTAATAAACAACTCTCTACATATCCCTTATTTGAAAAGTTCAAAGAGAATTACTAACATCCTTTTATTAGAACATTAACCTGGTGGAACACTCCCATTAGGCATTTCAATCTGATTGGCCGTCCTTAAATAGTGAGAACAAAGACGGATCCTGCATAATTACCTGCTGAGCTCATTGTGTATCATTTGATATGACTAAACCCCAAAATATAAATGCATATCTGTATTTAATACTTAAAAAACTAAAGTAATTGCTCAAACCTTAAAGATAAGTTACTTTCCAAAATAATTCAAAATGGATAAGGGGGACACATCATAACAGACTTCACATTTTTTGATACATATTTCCAAGACAGTTGTAGTAACCCTAAAGAAAGATTCTACTGTAAATGTATTTTTTTCCCAAATGCATCTTGTTCATTCATCACTTTAAAAATTTAATTAAAATATAGCAAAGTATATTCTGGTTCTAGAATGCTTCAGTAAAGATAGGTTTCAACAAGCATTCAGTCAAAGCAGTTACAAAGCTACTTTGACTAGTCAGGGTAGAAATGGGCTTGGATTTTAAACTTACTAATTTCTCATTTAGAATTTGTATTTAAAGACAAATGGGAGTCGTACAGGACTGAGAAGACTTATGGACATTAACTTTGAGAGCAAGTTTGTATTGCTAATATATATGTGGGAAGATTTGTTTTACAGAAATAAACTACCTTTAATAAATAATACTCTAATTACATGTAAATAGAAACTGCTTATTACAGAACAACCTAATTTCTTCATTAATGCAGGGCTACTATTTTATGTAGATATAGAATTATTTATACCGATAACTCAAAATATAAGATAGTCTGTAAAAATTAAATTGGTGCAGAGATTCATAGACAAAAATTTTACTTTTCCTGGACACACATCAGAAGCAATGAAACTCAGAGACATGCTGGACCTACAGTCCCCATATGAATAACTGAGAATGATTGTTTTTTAGAGACATGAGGATAATCTTTTAAGTATTTTAACTCAGTTTCAATGGTGAGCTCACAAAGTCATGGGTATGCAATGCAAAAACTTTTTTTTTTAAGCAATAAAGCCAGTCACAATGGTTCAGTCTGATTAATGCAGCAAAATCTTTCTATTTTACCAAAGAATGTTCCTATTTTTCTATTTTTGAATATTTTAGATTACTGCAAAAAGCTAACTTATATCAAGCCCATTTAACACACTGGTACCTTCATGCTTATATTCAAGATAAAAATAATAGTGTCAAATTAAACTGGTAGATACTAAATGCTAAATTCATGTGTCCTCTGATTTCTTTCTCAAAGCACCAAGGAGACTTACGATGTAGTTTTGCAGAAGCAGCTCCACTGACTCTCTCCTCCCATACTTGATGATCCAAGATTTCAGCTTTGACTCTGCAAGAACCAGCAGTGAGAGCAGACGGTACTTTAATTCTAGAAATTCCATTTTCATTAAGTGTAGCTCTGATGTGGAGGAAACAAAATGAAACCTAGAAATAAAACACCGAGAATTTACAGAATGTAACTAATAGTAACAGAACGGTGCTTACTTAACCTGTTACACGTCAGTGCTAAATATAATAGCAGGCACAAGGTCTTCTAAATTCTGGCTGATCAATCAGTATCAGAAGATCTGACTCCTTTTCTAGCTCTGGATTTAAAGGCAAATCATGACTGAGTGAAGTATTTAATTTAGTTCTTTCCCCTGCCAAGACAACTCTCATCTGTTTCTTTTATAAGCTGTTTTTGTAATATTACATAATGTTCCTCACAGTACTGAATAAAAATACAGTCTCTGAAGAAACCATTTCTCTGATTTCCAGGCTGTGGGTATATTCAGGTTTACTCTTTTCAAACAATAATACATTAGAATGTTGGCATTCTTAGCATATGTTATGGGAACTCAATTTTTATGTACCAAATGAAAGCATCTCTGTAAAAAAAAAAAAAAATCAGTTCATTGAAAAGAAAAGAAATGGAAAAACACCCACCAAGCATTTAAAAAAGACACTTCATTTATAATCAGCTATTCTCTTACCTCTCAGCCATGTCCTCTAATTGATCAAGTGGCACTGGGATCCCATTAACAGACCTGGTCCGGTAGATTTCATGGAATGCTCTTTTGTGGGCATCTGTGTTTTGAAGCAGATCCTAAGATACAATTTAAAAAAATAAAAAAATGAGAAAACATGTTCACAGAAGGCTAAGAAGCATAATTTTCAGCCTGTACCGATGAGTCAATGTACTCAACAATTTGATCGTGCTGCTACATCCATACGCGGCTTGGTGCCTCTCATAGGCTTTTACCTTGTCCAGGAGCCCGGGTCCTAGTCTATAAGGCCTGTGCTAGAGCTGTATCTAATAATTATGGCATCTTTTAAACACACATGACACTTGCACGGCAGTGCATTCAGACATTTTAAAGGCACATGGTCCAAAGGAAAATGTAGTTACTGCTATAAACAAAGATTTGTTAGGATTTTTCTCCTTCCTTGATTTTGAATATATTGGTTTTTAGAAGCTGTAAATTAAACGCAACTGGTTTAACCCTTTCATGGTAATACACACACACTCACACACAATATATATTACACTCCTGTTATTTTACTTTGAATGAAAGTGGACTACTATAAAGTGATACTTTCTCACCATTTAAGTCAATTATATTACAATATTATGAAAATACTCTTATGGTTAGAAGATTTCAAACAATCACGGGGAATGTCCCATAGATATCAGAGTAGAAATATCAAATGTGATCTTTATAAATATTCTTTGTAGGCTGTATAGAACCACACAAATTTTAATAACTTATCTAGATTTGTTTTCTGAGTTTTTCACTGTCAATAGACTTACTTGTATAAAGACTTGTAGGTATGTCACAGTTCCTAGCCAATTTCTCACACAGAAGCAAAGACGAAACGTGGTTCATGCCATATTCTCTAGAGTTTAATCTGTTTCTCAATAGCAGAATAAATATGCAATAGTTTGTCACTCATTGAAAAGTAAGACACATTAGCCCACCAGAATGATCCATTAAGATTAACAGTGTTTAGCTCACATTGAGATTTAGTGGATTAATTGGAGAAAATAGAAGCAAAAAACCATCATAATAAAGCCATAAGAGAAACACTTGATGGAAGGGGGAAAAAAAATGAAGGCATGAAGGCTCTGATATATAAATTAAAATGTTCAGGTTATACTACATGTTGGCTAACTAAACATAATAATTAAAAAATGTTAAGGTCATATGTGCTTGCTCACATAAAGACATATGTGTTTGTGCCTCTTAATTTGAGGGACAGTAATATTTACACTGTAGAAAAATCTAGGGCCAAAATATTTCTATCCTGTATTTTGCTATTATCATCTATTGATCTGCACAGGCAACTGTACAGATAGTCACAAGTCACTCATGCCCCGAGGGAGACCACTACGTGTAGGAGCTGCTCACAGCGGACAGAAGAACAACCTAAAGTAGCTAATGACCATGAGTACTTTAGTCACTCCTTGCCTCCTTTACAACATCTAGACACATTTCTGTGGCTTATGATCTTGGCTGAGACACCTACAAGTGAGTGCAGGGCAAATTTAGAGCCATCACCACACCCAGCTCTGATTTATTATATGACTATATGTTAATATATGAGTAGGGTTCTGGGACTATATTGGAATACTCATATGTCCAGTTGTTTTCTAAAAAGCTTTCCTTATTATAGTCAGTATCTAGTTAGCTGAAAGAATCTTGACAAGATATCAAAACAAACAAAAACATTTTCAAAAATATGATAAAGGAATTATAGCTAGTGTGATGTCACTGGCCATCGCACTAAAAACCAGCTAGATGCTGGGCACAGCACGTGACTTTAATTCACTGATGGGCTCACAGGAAGTAAGGGAAATCTTTTAGGTCTCCAACTCCCATTAAAATATGACTCCAAAACTGGATCATAGACCTGTGAGCAAGAACAAACGGAAAAAGCTGACTGAAGCAAATATCTACGCCACTGCTGTAGGAGTTTGAGTCTTGGAACTTGGAGAAGGTGAAAACAATGAAACTCAGAGTCCTAATGAGCCAGAACCCTTAAATACTAACACAAGGAAACTGGTAGGAGTGTAACAATATTGGACAAAATAGATTTGAGAATAAAAATCATAAATCATAAATCATAAAAATCATTATGTGTATCGTTTAAGGCTGAAACTTTTAATTTACTAGTGGCTATCTTAATTCTGAACTTGAACATGTCTAGTAAGCCTCAAAATGCATAGAGTAAAAACTGATAGAACTATAACTATATAACTATAGGGAGACACTGACAAAACCACGTGGCTGTGAGAGCTACCAATGCCCCTCTCTCAGTGACTGAGATGAAGCAAAGGAACAACTGGGGTAGCAGGGTGGTGGAGAGAGGAGGGGAAGCAAGGGGAAGGGGTTGCAGATCTGTGGACCTCACGGACCTTTGTAGGAATTTGAGAGTGCTTCTTTTGAATAGGTGGGAGCCAGAGGGAAGTTTTGAGAGGGGTGAAATGAACTGACTTGCATTTTAAAAGCACTGCTGTGGCCATGTTACTGAAAATGCCCCACCCGTGATGCACTGCTTCCTGTAGCTTCTAAAACGACACAGGACCTGGATTCCCTCTCACCTCACTGACTACTCTTTCTCACACTCTTAGGCTGGTTCATCTTCTACTCTTCGATCTCTTGATATTAGATTCCCTTAAGGCTCAGTTCTTGACAGGTTTTTTTCTCTGTGTATACTTCCTTAATTTCTTTAGTCTCAGAGTTTCTGACATCCTTCTATATACCAATGATTCTGAATATTTCTCTCCAGCCTACACTTGTGTCCTGAGCTCCTGTCTCTGATCTCTCATTACCTACGCCACATGTCCGCTTCGATGTAAAAGTCTCATACTTACCATACCCCAAGCTGAACTCCTGATCTTTCCCCAAACCTGCTTCACCGTCTCTCCATCTCAACTGATGGAAACCCCATTCTTCCAAATGCTCAGTTGAAAAAATAGTGTCATGTATGACTCTCCTTTTTCACAATCAATATCTAATGTCAAAAATTGCTCTGCCTTAAAAATATTCAGAATCTGACCATTTCTCATCATCTCTACAACTACAATCCTGGTTCAAGCCACCCTACATGGATTATTGAGACTGGTTCCCTGGCTTCTACCCTCTACTACTAACCCAGTCTCTATTCTCACATAACAGACAGAGTGATACCATCATTCTTCTGGTAAGAAAGTGGATGGGAAAATACAGTTATAATAGACAGTTATAATATGATAGGAAAAATCAACAGTGCCAAAAGCACAATTAAGGAAAGTAAGGAGGTGCAAAGAAATAATATTGAGGAAAAAATAGGGGCTTAACTACATGGAAAAGATTACCAAGAATATTTTTAAATATTTCAAAAAATTTTATGCCAATGATTTTGAAAACTTAGTGAAATGGATGAGATAAAATAAGTGGTACACAGTAAGCATTCAAATAATATTGCAGATGTTAACCATGGGTCCAAAAAGAGGAGGTTAAAGATGTAGAGGAAAATTTTCATCTATACATCACAATTTTACTTGTAACAACTTTACATTAAGTGAAGGAATTTCCCAGTAAGTATGAATCTGCATTACTGACCCAATTAAATATTTCTCATCATTTTTAGGGGCTGGGAATACAACAGGAAAAAAACAAACAATAATTCTTGCCCTTATGGAGTTATACTACAGTATAGGAAATCAAGCAATAAATGAGATACATAATTAAAATAGCGGTTGAAAATGCAGATAAATGCCAAAGAGAAAAATCAAGCAGGGAAGAAGGAAAGGGAGTGGTAATTTCGAAGGGGTGGATGAGAAAATGTTGACTAAGAGGTGACTTTTCAGTAAAGGCCCAAAGGAAATGAGGAAGAACGTACTGAGAATAATCAATGGAAGAATGTTTCAGGCAAGGACAAAGAACATTCCAGAACAATGGCAAGGGCAAAGGGGTTGAGATGGGAACGTGCTTGCTTGTTTGATATCTTTTCAGTGAGGTTTCACTGACAACCCTAGTTAAAATTGCAACACCCTTAATACTCTTTGTCCTTTGACTTTCTAACCTAATATATAATTTATTATTTAGTTACATTTATTATTTCTTATCCACCTCCTCCCATTAGAAGGGAAAAAACATGAGTGTAGGAATTTTTGTCTGTTTTTCTTATGGGTGCATCACAAATGCTGAGAACATTACTTTGCACATAGAGAATATGCATTAAATATTTGTGGAAAGACCAGGAAAGATTAGAAAGCATAGCCAGAAGGGTGGACAGAAAATGAGGAAACCAAATGAAGAAAGTGGTTCAAGGATGAGGAAATAACTATGTGAAATGCTTTTGATAGGCGAGGTAGGATGAGGGCTGAGAACTGAGCACTGAGTGAGGGAGAAGGAGCACTCTCATGAACCTGACCTGAACAGCATGGCAAGAGAAAGCTCGACTGGAATGGGTTCTCAAAAGAACTGGAGAAGAGAATTCTAAAACCTAAATGAGCACAGATAACTCTTTTGAAGAGCTTCATTGAAAAAGGAAGGAGGGAAAATGGACAGTAACTGGAGGGGAGGGTTAAGAAAGACAGGTTTTATTTTTTAAATTTTACTTATTCTTTTTAAAGGAGTCTTTGAGATAAGAGGATTAACAGCATATATTTTACGTGGGTGGGAAAAAAATCCAGCAGAGAGAGGGAAAAAATTAAAAAGGCAAGAACTGCAGGAATTGTTTACTGGAGAAGAGCAGGGAGGATGGGAGCTCATACACATGTGGAGGGGCTGGTCTCAGCTTGGAGCACAGATGGTTCATCCCTAGTAACAGAAGTGAAGACTGAGTATTTGGGCACAGATGCATGTAGGTGGGTTGATGTGGTCGTGGGAGCTTGCGGAAATTCTTTTTTGATTGCTTCTATTTTCTCAGAGAAATAGGAAGCAGTGTCATCAGCTGAGAGTAAGGATATAGGAGGAGGTGTGGAAGATCTGAAGAGACAAGGTATGGAATAGTTGTCCCCAAAATAAAGAGGCGATGGAGTCGGGAAATGCCTTTGGAGTGCCAGGCAGCATTAGGGACCCAGCTGGGTTAGTCATCATGCCTGGGGGTGTGTTTCTCTGCAGCCACACTCAGCTACATATGGTGGGGGGGGACGACTAGGCAGAGAGTGGGCTATAACCAGGCCCACAGGACAAAGGAAACCTGGTCAAGACAACTAGTGTATGTACAAGTGATGACTTTCACTGATTCAGCACTGAATTTAAGTAGAAGACCAAGGGAAAGGATGACATGAAGAGAATAAGAGGCAGTAAAATCATGGATTATAGGGTATAGAGTCCATGCAATTTGGAGTTGGGGCAAAATTGGTTAGACAGTGAGATAGATGCTTGAAAAAGAGATTGTAGAGGGGTTTTAGCTACTGGTGATGATGAGTTCTAGACTATGCCTATCTCTTGAAGGGCTAGAATAGGGTGTAGGATGGGAACCCTGGAAGACAGGAGATCAAGAAACTAAAAGGCCAGGTTATTGGCAGGATCATCTATGGGTTACTGAAGTTATTAAGAATTACGGCATGCATTGTCATGCAGGAAATAAAATCTTCAAAACAGGAGGAGAAGTGATCTAGGTAGGGTTGATGACTACAACAGGGATGGGTAGTAGGTAGTAGAGTCTGATGGCTATTTTTATGATTCCTTAAGACTGAAAGCCTAACTTGTTCAAAGCAATACTACTACTACTAAAAATTAGGAAGTTTAATTACTCTACATGTATTACATGCAATAGCTTTGTGGACATGGCTTAAGTTTAGTGTTTAAAACAATCTGGATTAGGGATGCCTGGGTGGCTCAGTCGGTTAAGCATCTGCCTTCAGGTCAGGTCATGATCCCAGGGTCCTGGGACCAAGTCCCACATCAGCCTCCCTGCTCAGCAGGGAGCTTACTTCTCCCTCTGCCTGCCATTCCCCCTGCTTTTTCACACACACTCTCTCTCTCTGACAAATAAATAAATAAAATATTTTAAAAAGAAAATAAATAAAACAATCTGGATTATCAGCTATGTGACTTTGGGCAAGGCACTTAACCTCTCTCTGCCTAAAGTTTATTCATTTGCAAAATAAGGATAATAATACCTGTCTCACGTCCTACGTGTCAAGTGCTTAGCAAAATTAAGTACTTAAGACAGAAACATGACTAAATATTCAATTATACTTAGCTCTGACTATATTTCTTACTTTCCTAGATAACTAAGCCTAAGGGTATCTGGGAAATAGAAAAGCTAGTAAAGGTGTATCTTGCTTTTCAGAATAATATGACTACATACATACAAGTTAATTAAAAAAAAAAACTTTGGTAGAACCATTTATAAAATGACCTCTTCGCAAAAAACATACTTTAAAAATTATCTGAATGAAGTTTTCAAACACTGATTATGTATTAAGCAATGAACAATTGTCCCGTGGTATATATATATTTTTAAAAGATGTGAGTAATGCAGAAAAACAAAAATTCTAGATCTTGATAGCATATCTAAGATTTCATGGAAAAAGCCATCCTTACTTATAGACTGGGATAGGAAGATAATATTCTAAAACATTCTTGCTTATGTATTGATGAGTCCTATATTGTGCTCTTTTTGATGTATATATTACATTTCCAAATGAGCCCAACATACCAGCACAAAGTAGTAATACCAAATTGATGGGCTGATTTTTTTGCTACTGAAGGGGTCTAGAATTTTAGTTATCTCAACAATGATTCAAATTTCTCACATCATCAAAGCTGATCTTATTATAGGCACCTAATAAGTATATTTTAAATAAGTGAGAATTGATGTTCTGACAATGACATTGTTGTATGACTCCACTACTTTAAGTACCTGTGTTCAGACCTAGTACAAGTCGCTCCCTCAGTAAAAAGATCATTCTGGAGATCTGCCTTGCACCTAGTCTTCGCCCTTACCTGCCTCTGCTTGCTTCCTGTTGTTCCTTCCCTGCATTCCTCAGCTTCTGATTTTTAGTCTCAGATAAGCATCTCCTCCAATTCCTCCCATTCTCCTTTTCTCTACTCCCATTTCCTTTCTGGTTTTTATGGTTGTTTACCGCACTTTGGCAAAAGGACGGTTCTTGCTGCACACTTGGTGGTTGGCATAGGGTTTCTCTCTCAAGGGAGCCAGAAGGGTCATGAGGAGCCTGGAGTCATATAATCACTGAGCGATATACTGTCAGCATGTGCGCATCCAACTTAAAACTCATTCCTTGGCAGGGATTGCTGCAGCTGAGAGTGTGTGGCGAATTAACATTTTGGCTAAATCTTATCATCCAGTAAATAGCACAGCTAATATTGTAGGCCGTTTTCTCTAAGGTGGAGCATTCAAATCAGACTGAGGTATGTTATACAAACAACAAATACATGTCGTTTCTCAAACTTTTAGATTAGAGGCACCTTCACCAGTTTCCCTGGTGCATAAAGCTGGCACACAGTAGGACCTCAGTGTATATTTGCTAAATTAACACATTTAACCCATAATCAATACACACTCTACATTTGATTTTAAACCCTAAGGTGACTTCTTTTGTATGAAATATTCATATCAGTTAAACATCATTTGAGTTGTTACATGATGTATTACATGGTATTTATGATGAACTGCTAATTTGTTAAAGTGGTATCATTTTTGTAACACTGTTTCAGCATTTCCCCCTATTTTTAATGTCCTGGAAACCTCAATATGGACATTTTCTAGGCTATTCTGATTCTAAGGAGCCTTAACCCTGGTTCAGTCCCAGAAAAACTCTTGTGACTGGATCTCTTATCTTCCATCTTCATAGAGAGTACAGACTAGCAGGCCTGGATTTTACGTGTGTGTATCTCCACCCACGGAACAGATCCCAAATGGTGTTCTTGCCTGAGAAGCAGATTCTAAGGAGTTTTCTGGGTGTTTTGTGTGTGTTGGTGGTGGTAGGAAAGGGAGAGGCTAAGAGATAATCAGTAAAACTTAAACTGTCTGGAGGTACTAATAATAACTGAGGAAGGGCCAAGAATAAACGCAGGAAGGGCCCTGACTAATTGTGTAGGAACACAAAATCTTCTTGTGTCCCTCTTGTTTGGTGGTTGAGTTGAGAGGGCCAGGACCTGAAACGGCATGACATATCTCTATCTCTACCTTTCCAGTTCCAAAAATAAGGTCCCAGAGGAACACGAGACAAAACCTGTCATGAATTTGCTTTACAATTGGTCTAGAATATATAACAGTCTATTTCCTTGAAGCAGCGTTAAAAATGTTAACATTCTGATAGAACATAGAAATGAGCTATAAATTGCCCATATGTGGTCATCTCTGCTTGTCTGTTTTCCACATATATAGTAATCCCCACCAAGACACAGTAAATGTGGTACACAAATTCAATTGCACGAAATGCAGGATTGAGTTTAATTTGATGTTGATGAAAAACAGCATTTTTACTTAGGTCTGTACTATGACAAAACACAAAGAGGAAGGATGTTAGAATTTATACGAAGCACAACTGACTTTGCAATAAGCTGGAGAATTTATAAATAACTCAAAAGTCATCAAGACCTAATCCCACCACTTCCTTAACCACCACTCTCCTTCAACCCCTGCCCCACCACAGCACAGGACCTAAGAACGTGTCGACTTGGCTTGCCTTTTTTTGAGAATGGAGACAGGAATGAGGTCTGCAGCTGAAGGCCAATCACATCATTATGAAAATGTGTATGGCCTGTGGGCTTACCTTTTGAAAAATAACATATAGCACTAGCAATAACAAAGATAACCACAGTTGAAAAAACACCACGGAGCTACTAGAAAATACCTCAGAAAATAAATCTACTGGAACAAGCATGGGTGAGGGAAGGGAGACATCTCTGAAATGGTATGAGTGATGCCTGAAAGGTCTAAATGGCTACATCCCCAGATCACACTAGGACCGTCGTGCCAGATTTCCCCACCAGAATGTTTACCTTGTGTTGCTCACGTTTCCGTTGTATTGTGTTGGCCGTTTCCTCATGGACCTGCTGAATGGTAATTTCTTCTCTCAGGGCCACCTCTGCTCTGTATAACCAGGCACCTATGGTGCCTAGAGGTGCAGGGAGAGATTTATCCAGCTGTATATGCCAATCGAAGAGCTGAAATACAAAAGCAGAAACACACACTCATCTTTAATACAGAATACAATTCCTAAAACTCCCCCAAATGATTTCTAAGGCCTACGTAAGGTTTAAGTTAATAATTTCAGGTTAACTTAATAAATATCTAGGAATAAAATATCTGTGTTCTGAATTTGATACTTTGAGAATGAGCAGAAAATTATAGTTACAAGCAAATTTCGAGGAAACTTAAAATACATCGTAGACATGAAAGGACATTATTAAGAACTTAAACAATTTTCTTATAGGAAGAGTATGAAGCCCCTGCTGAACTTCAATCTGGCTTTTGCTGAAAGGGAAGGGACTGGGTTTGCTGAGATCCTTAAGGATGCAGCTATCATTCACGAGCAGATGTGCGTCCTTTAAAATCTGCCACATGAGTACAGGTCCAGAAAAATCAGGGTCATCCAGTCATTTCTGGAGGAAGTAGAATATTCAGGATTGTTTCTATGATAGTGCAATTTCTAACTATTTCTTAATTTCTATTACTTTATCCAATTCTTAAGTCAATTCCTGACTTATCGGAATGTCAGGTGGGACAGGATGAGGTGCTTAGCACTAACCTAGTCTCTGGTAGAGTTTGTGGGAAAAGGATTAGACTATAAAAATGAAGAAAATATGGTAAGTTCAAGGCAAATATTCCGATTAGTGATAGAAGTTTCAAAGGTTTTAAAATCTTGGCCTTTAAGTTTGCAGAATATTAACATGAAAGTTACTGAGCAGTTCTCCTTCAGGTTCATGAAGGACCGGATAAGAGATTTGGTTAAATTAAAGACTGTAAAAATGAATGTGCATATAGGAGGATGACTGACTGTTGATGAAACCTGGTTATAGACTTTAGAGAAATTGCTGAGGCTCCATTCTTGGGAGAGTCATCTCTTCTAAATGACCTGGAATTGAGTCTGTCAGGATTTCAATCCATCATCTACCCAACAGGGAAACTACGTGTAGGGCAGGCAAAGCAGAAGAGTTGTTAAGCCAAGTACTTCCACTAACTTAAAGGAAAACTCCCATAGGTAAGCCTCTCCTTTCTCGGACAGAGGCTGTAGGACCGATGAAAAATCACTGTGTAGAAAAATATGATGGAAAATGTTCTTGACTGAATTATGTCAGCCTTAATGAAATTAATCACAAGAGAACTTACCCTGGAGGACACTCTGTCCCAGGATTGTTTTACCAATGCTTGGTCAAGTGACAGTTTACCATCTCTATGTACTGGTTGTATTAAATGTTCAATCTGTTTCCTTTTTATTTCATATTGAACTCTGAAGTGCTTAAATGACTAAAAGAGGAAGAAGAACAACAACATGGGAATGAGTCAAAAACTGCAAACGCAAAGGAAACCACATTTCCTAAATAACAGTCCTTTATATTGGGATAACACTCAATATATGTTGTTGATAATAATGATGACAGTCATGATACTAACAGCAGCTACTGTTCCTCAAGCCCTGATGATGAGCTTGGTCCCATGCTAACTGCTCTCTACACATCATTCCTCTGGCTTTCTCCACAACCTACAACATCGACTTGCCCTATTTTTATTACCACAGGAAGCCCAGAGGTAACTTGGCAAGAACGACGAGTAGTAGAGGCAGGACTAAAACCTAAGATTTCTCATTTCTAGTTAAATAATCTATGTGCCAGTCCATGCACATCGAGAAATAATAGTAAATAGGAATATAAACTTTTGATAAGAATCAAAATAGTTGCTTTACTTCAAAGTACCAAATAATTTAGGTTAGAAATTATATATATCCAAATAATACTGGTTTAAAGGTAACTAAATTTGTGTTTAAGTAAGCTGAGGTAAAGAGGTTTACTTAAGGGACCTCAATTATATAATAATATTTTGCTTTAACTTTATGGCATTAAAATATTAATTATTGTATCATTTCTTTTATCATCGTGTTTAACATAAATTTGTAATATGTAGACTTAACCATAAGTCTAATACTAACCTTAAAAAGTACTTTAGTTAAAGTTCTACATTTCATATTAAATTAACACAACCTAAAATAAGTCTCCAAGTCCAAATATGAATTGAAAATACTACTAAAATGTGCAATTATGTTAAGAACATAAGAATGTCCCTACAGAATCTAGCAGATAACACATTTGAAATAATTTGAGTAAACAAACATGTAAGTTCACATGAAGAACACTGGGGGGAGATGGTGAGTAAATATTTTACCACAACTATCTTCCATCGCCTCCAACTTTAACGTAATTTAAAAATACCAAAACATAAAATCGATCTTCAGTTTTGTTCCACAGAATTCTATGCATGAAAAAACAGGCAAATGAACTACTGACTGATAAGTAGAAACAGAAAATGCTGATTATGTAAGAAACACACAGATGAGGAAAATGTTCCCTATGTTCAGATTACAGATGGTCCCCAAATCTTTTTTAAGAGACACCTGATCATCATCTTTGGCCTGAAAGGAGTGTTTCTGTTTTATATTTTTCTAATCCTTTGTTTTCCCTTTATACAATAACATCTGTACAACAGGTAATTTCATAATTTGGACTTGATTTTTTTATAATTTATGCCCAAACCAAAACTCATCAATGGTCTAATAAGTACATTCACACTGTTCTTGTATTTCTATTCTCCATTTACTGATTTAATCATTTTTTAATGAAGCTCATCCAGAAAATTATATTTTTGAGAAAAAAAGATTACATTGAGTTTCAAAGCAAATAACATATAAGCACATACACGTTATTTTGCCATGTTCAACAAATATAATATTGATGGCATCATCCATCTAAATTCGGGCACACTTTACAGATATTGTTACATAAAATCCACACACTAATGCAAACAGCTAAATCCTTTCTCATCTGCCATGTTAAGTCTTATACCATTGCCGCCTTTTATGTAGCAAAACCGATTAAAATATAATGCAGACTAGGATATATTATAGTTTGGCCACTAAAACGCAATGCTATTTTAAATAGAAGGAAAACATCAATGCTGCATACAATAAATCACAATTTCATGGGAAAACCTAAGATTTTGTGTCTGAGAAGTGAAAATTGGAAGCCGAAATTCAAGTAATGGTGGTATAAGGAAACTGGGGAAACTACAGCAGCAACAACCCTGGCGTCAATTTGAGAGCAACAGAGTCGAACCAGGCAGGTTGCAATAGAAACGGATCCCATAATGAGCCCACTCCAAACAGTCATGTTGCAAGACCTTATTAAATGCGGCTCATTCTACAGTAGTTTTCTGTTTGGCGCTGAAGTCATTTTTTGGTGGAATTTTTTGTTAATGTGACATCTACAAGATCATAAGTTGTAGAAAAACAATGAGTAGGTGTTTATGTTTGGGGTCATCTATAAGACTCTGAGTTCCACAAAAGTCATGAAGCCTCAGAGCTCTACATACAGGATGGACACACACAATTTAAAACTACTAATTCCACCTCTCAGTATATACCCAAAGGAAATGAGAACAAGATACTGAAGAGATGTCTGCACTCCCTTGTTTAATGCAGCATTAATCACAATAGCCAAGCCATGGAAAGAACCTAAGTGTCCATAAATGGATGAATAATAGAGATGTGATAGATAGATAGATAGACATATCTATGACTATCATGAGAAAGAAGGATATCCTTCTATTTGTAACAACACAGATGGACCTTGAGGACATTATGCTAAGTGAGATAAGGCAGACAAAAAAAAGACAATAATTTATGACATCACTTATATGTGAAAGAAACCAAACTCATAAAAAAAAAGAAAATGGTGATTACCAAGGGATGAGAGGTGAGGGTGGGGAGATAGGAAAGATGTTATTTAAGTGTACAAACTTGCAACAAGTAGTAAATAAGTCCTAGAGTAAATATAAATAACGATATTGTATTATATTCATCAAACTTGCTAAAAGACTAGAATTTAATTATCCCAACACAAAAAAGAAATACTTATGCAGTGACAGAGGTGCTAATTATCTCCACAATGGCAATCATATTATAATATATAAATGTCTTAAATTTTTTAAGACTACCTATTTACACAGAAATACAACTATTAAATTACATGCAAACTTAAGATAACACATATTATTTCTTTAAAGATTTTTCTCATTAATAGCATTCAAAAGACTAAACATAGATTAAATGACATATATTAATATTACTCATAAAAAGGAATTGAAATCGTTTTTATACATTACCTGATATTTCTCTTGCAAATTTGATTCTGTCATCTGTGCCCTTGTCAAATCTCTTTCAAACTGTTCTATCCAAACTTTTGTTTCCTTCAAAATTAGCCTGTCTTCTCTCTAGAAACCAGCAGACATCACAATTTCATTAGTAACTATACACTGATTTAATTGCTTATTAATACCTGGTTGATTCTAGAATGCACTGAATATTTAATAAGTTCCAATTGTCTCTGAAAAACATTCTCTCCCCTCTCCCTCACCACTTTTGGAGAGTAAGAGGCAAAAGTTAATTCTAGAAAAATAGCTTAATTATCTTGCTAAATACTGAAATGATCTACCTCCATTTTTTTTTCTCAAGAAACAGTAATTTAATGAAGAAAATGTGCTCAAAAGGAAATGTCCTAAATACAAAAATACTCAGAAAGAGCAATGGCTGGAATAGGACTGAAAACATAAGTCAGGGGGTGCTTCTTAACTCAAGGTCATTTGACCCCAGAGGACCATTCCGGATGAAGAAAATTTTGACTGAATCCAAGGAATTATAGTTAGAGTAACACTGTGAACTAGTATTATTTAAAAATGCTATTCAGTATTATAAGCTCTACGATGACAGAAAATATTTATTTTGTTCAATATGGTACTACTACACCCTGCTAACACAGCACCTAGAAAATATTTACCAAAATATTTCCTGAATGAATGCATCCAGGCTACCACTCACATCTCGAACATACAAAAAAAAAAAAAAAAAAAAAAAAAATCTCATCAGAGATTTATATCATTGTTTCCACAAATAATAACAAGCCATTCTAGCACTGATTTAGTGAAAATACTCTATTTTGTCACAAGATTTCTTATCTGGTAAGAATGTCAAAGTAATCAAAAACACATTAACATGGTTCTTGGCACTTACAAATAGCTTCCAACTACAGCATCCCACTTGATCACACCCCTGTGACACAGATGAAGTGACTGATGACAGGTTAAGTGGCAGAGGAGATAGAGTGTTGGCCATAGAGGCGGCCAAAACTGGTTCCAAATTCTCGTTCTGACAAGTATCGGCTCTGTGATTTTGGACACATTTTTTTTTAATCCTCTCACTGCTGTGCTATCATCTGAGCAGACATCACACACTGCTTCCCCAGTTTGGGAGAGAATTCACGATAACCTGTGCAGCACACCTAGCACAGAGACTGGCCCACAGAGCTGTCATGATCCACGCCTTCTCTCAGTTTTGCCTGGCCAGTCTCACTCAATATATAATGATAGAATAAATGATTGGTAGTATACATAAGTAGAGAAAGAAATGGAACAGGAGCCTAAAACTCCAAAGCTTTAGCTTTTCCTAAGATGGCTCCTCTGCATGAACAGATAAATATGACCAAGGCACATGGTTCACTGGTTGACCATCATGCCCATAGAAGCACAAATGGCACATTCTTAGGAGCTCAGAGGAACTAAATGCTCTTGGTTTACCTCCAAGGTATTAGAAGCTGATGTGACCACTAAGTGGGGGAGAAGACCATCAACGTGAGCATTGGACCTCACTATGAGCCTCCAAGGACCTGTTTCTCACCAATTGGAATTATTTCACAAAGTTATCTGAGAGAAAGAATTATGTTCTTAAAATAATTTCATTAGTGTTCATCTAGTAAATGACTTTTCTAGTGGGGCAGTGTCAGGCAAACAAATAAGGTAAGAAGCAGATAGCTATTTACATACTCAACATTCTCCTTTTAAGAGGAGATATTGTACAAACAATATTTAGATGCCCATAGCGCATTTAGTCTAGTGGCTTTTCTTCAACTGCTAACTTTTATATGCATTCAAAGACCTGGGGGTCTATTTGCCTATAGAAGACCACCTAAGCTCCAGGCAGCTAAACGGCCAGTATTCTCATGACTTTTTCTCTTTCTCTCTTTTTCACTCAAACATACACACAGGCATCTTTACATGTTCTGTAGTAGGTTTATGTGTATATCAACTCATGATTCATGGTGCACGAAATAAAAATTAATTTAATATTTGATATAAAATTAGTTACTTTTAATCGTTATTCCAGTGTTGGCATAAAGTCTACTCTGTTGATAGATCCTTAACCTCAGGCCTAGATGGAACATAAAGAAAGATGCAAAAAGTACAGGATAACTTGGAATTGGGAAAGAACTCATAATCATTAATTTCACAAGTATATCAAGCACTTACCACATGTCATGAACTTTACTAAATAAACTATATGACCAAATACTGAGTAGAAGAGATGTGATAAAACTCAGGATACAAGCTAAATGAATACTTACCTTTTTTCAAATAATTATTTCCTGCTTAATATTTTAACATATAAAAATAAATCTTTAGCTTTTTTTATTTCTACTGTCACATACAAAAAAACCATAGTTATCATAAATTTTTCCTTTTATTAGTGCTATTAAGTGTTATTAAGAAGAAATTAATTGATGCTACCTTATAATTAAAGATTAGTCCATGGGAGTGGCTTAGACTATAACTAACATTCAATAACACTTTCGTATGTTATTTATTCTATTAGAAAGGAAAAGGAAATAAGAGAATTAATACATTAAAAGAAATGTGTATATAATGACAAATACATGCAAAGGAATGGCTAATAAGTTATGGAACATAAGATGCTTGAAAGAGGTCACTGATTCAAGATGATTTAAATCTTACCTTAAAAATTTGGATAGAATTTGCAAAAGATGGAAAACCTGGAAGTATTTCCTAACAATACGAAAAGATAATATATAGAAGAATAATATAAATCAGGGACAAAAGTTATATAGGAAACAATAAAAAAAACAATGGAGAGGCATCTGTCCATAAATAAATAGATGATAATTTTATGGGTATGGTTACTTTAAGAGATTTTCATAACTTTTGAAAGCATCAAATGTGCAAATCCAGTAAGGCAATGTAGTATTCTAGCATTTGATGTTTTAATTTTTGGCAATATTTACATTTTACAAATATTTATAGCTTGAAGTAGAAACCATTTTAAGTGGTGAACTATGTAGAGAAGAGGTATATTAATTCATTTCTTTTCTCTTAAATACACTCCTAATATGCATCTCTGTACCCCTATAACAATTAAGATGGTGCTGTGCTTCTGAGAGCAGTAGGAAGTATTTGTTGCAATGGGAGAAGGAATGAGTGAATAAATAACTGGACGTTGAATAGCTCAGAGAGAGGAACCAATAGCCGTATTTTATTTATTTATTTATGATTGAGTGCTAGAACACCATTAGGGTGTAGATCAGTTTTATTGGTTGGAGTAAGAAAGGCATAGCAATGTCTATTTCCAATAAGAAAATTAGATAAAAATTATATCTATAAAGTATCTAATTTAAATGAACTCATAACAAGGACACAGCAAATTCACCAAAAAATGGAAGCCTAGGAGACACACTGTTGCCAAGCTTTCTAAAAGTGAATTAAAAGAACTATTTCCTAAGACTTGATTTGACAAATACTAAGTATTTTGAAGTGATGGCATCAATAGCCCTAATGTGTGTAGTCTATAAAGTCTTAAAGTTTCACTAGACAAAATTAGATGGCCATTTAGTTGCATTAAGCAAATAAAAATACATAAAATACATAAGATTCATTTTTTCTTATTGAAAATATTCACTTTTAGATGCATATGCCCTACATTACAAATGCCACACTAAAAAGGGGCAAAGCTTATATTTTCTTAAAATTAATTTTTGAAATAACCCTGAAGAAATTATATGTACTCTCTTTTCAGGAAGGGATAGAGGGAACTTTTTAAAAGAACAATCAGAATTTATTTTCTAAATAATAAAATTAATCTCTTAATAATAAAGCCTCTTTAGTAAAGCATATTAACAAGCTTATGTCAGGAATGTGTCTTTCAAATCTTGAGGAGTTTTGGCATTCGATTCCTGCTCGTGAACATTAACAAAAGCACCTCCTTTTGTTTCTCAGACACTGCCAGTCACAGAGTTTACTCATCTGGGGAGATGATTAATGTCAGAGAAATTAGAACAGTACAAACTCAGAAGCTTGATCAGAAATAAATCCAATTGGGTAACATAAAGACTTTTGATATGAAAATCAGATGGAAAGCTGACTTTCTCTAGGCTGTATGGCGTAAGTCTAATATGCTTTCTAATAGAGTTTCTTATTCACATAGCAACATCCACATCCAATTATATTCTCAAAACCCAGAAAGCCCCGAATGACACCAAAGCACATGCGTCAATCTATGCTAGGATTTGTACAGAAAGTCTGCTTTTGCTTCCTGTGGTGCTTCTTAGAAACATTTACTTTGCTGACTATGGATAAGTGACTCGAGTGGTCAACGTTTGTGCCTGAATCTTGTCAAGGAACAAAACAGGTTTCCTGAAATGACAGTTTCAAAAAAACGAACATAGTTCTATCAAATGCCAAATTAACTTCATCCAAGCAAACTAAGAAACACCAGTTTTGCTTAATTTTTATGAAGTCACGGATTTCTATTAGTGCAATACTTGGCCTATTTGAAAATCTGGGGTTATGAGTCCTTGGCCTTTTCCTTTTGTAGACCTGTTTCTAAGTCTGTTTAGAAACCAACTAAGTTTTTTGCTGTTTTTCTTGTTTCTCTTCATTATAATCTCAGGTGCCTCCTTAGCGCAGTAGGCAGCGCGTCAGTCTCTTCATTATAATCTCAAACTGCTTTGAAAACTCTAGTTGAGACCTGAGCAATGAAGTCAGATAGTTTTTTAACATATCTTGAAAATTCCATTTATTTCTCTCCCTGATGTCATTTTGCCTTATAATTAATTTTAAATTCAGTAGTAAATCCACCTCCTTCTAATTAAAAAATAATACTACTACTTAAAAAATAGAAGAATGGTAATATCCATTGTTAAATTCTGGGAAAATAGGCATTCTGGTGTGCTGGCTGGAGTATAAAATGGGACAAACTTTCTACAGGAAAATTTGAAAAAAAAATTTCAAAGAGCATTAAAAATCTATATGCACTTTAGCCTAGAAATTCCACTTTTAAGAAAGAATAGTAAAACAAGGTTTTATTACAAAATTGTTCATAGAAGCACTTTTTATAATGGCAAAAATTCAGAAATTTTCAACAATTAAGATTGAATAAATTATTGCATATCTATATGATGTCCTGGAGAGAATGGCATAGGAAGAATTTTTGATGTTAACAGAAAAAATGATGAAATTGAATGTGTACTATAATTCTATTTCTGTTAAAATATTATATGTCTCTACATACATATAGAAAAATGTTGGAAACTTACACCAACATATTAATTTTTTTCTAGGATAGGGCCTCTCTAGAAGATCAAATACAAATCATTTTCTTTTTCCTTTTTCTCACTTTTTTTTATGACAATGAACATATGTCATTGGAGCAGTATAAAAAATATAAATGTTATTTAAAATATTGAGAGGCTGAAAAAAATCTAATCACAGTGAATAATTAGGACTTTTACAAGTTTGCCTTACTTCCATATGTTTGTTGTGAGTAGTGACTTATATAATAAATCTGAAAGTCAAAATCAGATTTTCTCAGATTGAACAGAATATGGGAACTCCAGCTCTAAAGGCACAAATGACATGATGAATATAAAATTACTTCAATCCTCAGATTACTCAATGAATCTCCCAACATGTCTTTCTTCACTTTTAATCCATCAGTGTTATATGTCCAGCATTTATCATTAATAATGCTTTCTCTCACATATTCAACATACACATCAGAAAAATCTTTCCTGCAATCTCCTCCCCAGTTGGTGATACCTATTCTTTACTCAGTTGCTCCCTTTTTGAAATGGATTCCAAAATAAATAAAATAAAATAAAATATAATGCATTCAAATTTAATTTTTAGAAAGCACCCTGCTTAAACATCTAAGTCACTATCACTGAGTGTGCTATCAGTGCTTGAAGAAAAAAATACTTACATCATTCTCTTGCCCATCAGTGCCAGTATTGTGGATGTCAGGGTAATGTTTCAGAAACTGGGCTACATAGGTCATAATAGACTTCTCATCTGGTTTATCCACATCAACATCTAAAACAACCAAACCAAAAAATGAATAGGTTAATTAGCCTTCTTTATATTTTAATAACACAAACTTTGAAATCTAGCTAGTATACCAAAACACACCGTCTTCAATGCAAAAGAAAAATAGAATAAATATTTCGAGATGGTGAGGGAGGGCAAACCAATTTAGTTTGGATGATATATGGTATGAATATTATGATGCAGAAAGATGACTTTTAACTTTAACTTTTAAGATTCATTTTAACTATGAATCTCTGGGAAAGTAATACATGTTTCATTTAAATAATCTCAACAATAGTTCACTAGAAATCTGAGACATGATATGGTAGTTCAGATATTCTGTGTCATTAATAAAATACAAATACTATGTAAATTTCAGAACTGGGGTAGTAAAAAAATGCTTACAGGTGTGGCACCGAAAGACATGCCCATAGAGCTTGTATACTGTATCTGGACAAATATAGATAAGCTCCCTCTTGCCCCCACAAGTTTTATTTTAGAAAAGAGGGAGATGCCTTATGTCCAATTCCTTGGATAGCTTCTCCCTTGGGCATGATTCTCTAAATTACTACGCTTTGAACAGTGAAATACTCTGAGGGAAATACAGAGCCTGAAAAGATATTTTTAATTAGATGTTTACCAATAAACCAGTAAAAATCAAGCAAAGATATTTATATAAATTTAATCATTATAGAATTATAAGTGGTAACACTGCAACATATAAAGTGTTGAATGTTTTAAATCACCTTTTAACTATCCCTTTTAAAGGCAATGAAAAGGTGATTACATTTGGAGTTTACAAATATCTAACAAAACAAACAAAAGCCATGGAAACCAAAATATAAACTGCTCTAATATTTTGAAATGTGCCTTGTGATTTGAGATACAATTTCTATAGACTATCAATGAAGGACTGAAAAAGTGCCACAGCTCAAAAGACTTCAAACGAAACAGTGGTCATGCATTCGGAATGCACTGGATGACTCAAAGGCGACTGTAGAAACGACAAGATCACTGATGTGGAAGATGTATGTGAAGGACAAGTAAAACTTTCATGAGATGTGAAAGTGGGAAAAAAATATTTAACACATGATTTAATACAGTAACAGCATTTAAACATACATTTAACTAAATCATAAACTAATTGTTGTAATAGATATAGATCTATTCAATCCGTATTCCTCAAAGTTTATACATCTCGGTTAGCTAAATAACCTATTTTAAATTTCTTTTTAAAAATTAATTTATTTGTTTTTATATTTTTAACTTTTTTAGTTAAAAAAGTTTAAGATCAATAACTTTTTGAGGGGGAAGTTTGTATTAGGAAGACAAAAGATTACCTTATATCTGGGCTAGCTTTGCATCTGGGAAACCTCAGTTCTATCATCAAAGGGAATGCTAAGCTTCTCTAGTCTAGTGGATATGAAAGAACCATTTGTAGCTTCCTGCTGTCCTACTCTAAAAAAAATTGAGGGCTGGGATATGTGTGTAGCTTTCCCCTTGAGCTGAACACTACTGACGTGTGTGTGTGTGTGTGTCCACAGAAACAAGCGGGAAAGCCCTTGGCTATCCTAGTGAATCTGGGGGACCCCCAGCAGGATCCTAAAGTGGCAAGGGATCTCTGTGCTATTCTCATCTCAAGAGAAGCCAACCAAGGACTTGTAGGTGTCTATAAGCTACTCCTGGAGGTACAACTATCTCCACTTAGATACTGCTTTAGAGTCAGACATGCTCATTGTGAAATCATCTTTATAAAGAACTTGCTTTCATTGTATTTACTTTGATTTTTTTTTTATTGGGGGGGGAAGAGCAGAGGCAAAGAGAGACAGAGAAAATCTTAACCAGGTTCCACACACAGCATGGAGCCTGACATGGGGCTTGATCTCATGACCCTGAGATCATGACCTAAGCTGAAATCAAGAGTTGGACGCTTAACCAACTGAGCCACCCAGGCACCTGTGTATTTACTCTTCCGCATTCATTCATAGAAATATCCATAACCTCCAACCCAAATAAGAAGTTGTTTGTGACATCTGGATAATTCACTTTTTAAAAAAGATTTATTTATTTGTGAGAGGACAGGCAGCGGAGGGGGAGAGGGAGAGGGAGGGACAGGGAAAGAAGCAGACTCCCCGCTGAGAGCAGAGCCAGAAGCAGGGTTCGATCCCAGGACCCTGAGATCAGACCTGAGCCAAAATCAAGTGTCAAATGCTTAACCAACTGAGCCACCCAGATGCCCCTGGAAAATTCACTTTTAATCCTTTTATATCAATATAACAAACAATTTATTCAGTTTACTAAAGTTCATTAAAGGCATCAAAATTGTCTTTTGCAGGTTTGAAAGAGCTTAATTCACTTCCATAACATCTTAAAATTCACAATCTTACCAAAAAGGTGCCAGACAATTCTAATGAAAAATAGTAGTTGACCATTTGTATGGTTTTCCCAACTGACACCAGAACACTGGATGGTTATCAACATTTCTAGGTTTCTAATAACTGACATTTTAAAGATATGATCTTGGATTACTAATAATCTCTTACTTCCTCCAGATTCTTTGTTATATAAACAGAGTAATTCTTTCATCCTGGACATCCCTCCTCCCCCTAATATGCTGACTTCTAAAGCTTTCATTCTGCCCTTACTCTGGAGTTACTACACTTCACCTGGCTGACACCACCAATGTCAAAGTGCTGTTTGGAGCAACAGAACTATATTTTGCTCCCATATCTAGTAGCAAATATTTTTCCAAAAGAAAATCAGTGCAGGCAATAGCCACAATTGCCAAACTGGAAAGAGCCAAGATGCCCTTCAACAGACGAATGGCTAAAGAAGATATGG